>JBBBDQ010002203.1:100000-252500 GCA_037127315.1 Ascarosepion bandense
TATATATATATATATATATATATATATATATATATATATATAACAAAAATTTATGGTAAATAATCATACCGATAGAAACAAAAATATGTTACTGTTTGATTATAAATAGAATATCTACTTAAATATGACTATCGATCAAAAATAAAGTTCGAACAAATCATTTCAAATTGTCGGTTGTTTAATTAACATTTCGTTAATCTTCGTTAATTTCCGTAATATATATATATATATATATATATATATATATATATATATATATATATATATATTCGTAACAAAAATTTATCGTAAATAATCAGGACGGTAGAAATAAATATGTAATACTGTTTGATTATAAACAGAATATCTATTCAAATACGAGTATCGCTCAAAAATAATTTTCAAACAAATATATAATTCCCCTGACGACCCGTTGAGGTTAAACCTAGAGAGGTCCGTTTCAAATCTTTGAACTGATGTCTCATCATCCAATCGATCACAACACTTTTGTCTTCATCGTCACAATCAAAATTCGTGCCTCTCGTGAACGCTTTTAAGGGAGCAAACAGGTGAAAGTCTGAAAGGGGAAAGGTCTGGGCTGTAAGGGGGATGACGAAGCAGTTCCCAGATCAGCTCTATGATCCTCTGCAATGTTTGGGCTGCTGTGTGAGCTGACCTTCGAGTAGGCAAGGTCATCATTGACAATTTTGTGTGTTATCCCAACAGATAGACTCAAAGTCCTTGCAATATCATCCTCTATCACCCTTCTGTCAGAATGAATGAGGTCATTGAGTGATTTGATCACTTCAGGAGACCTCATTTCTGTAGGCCTTCCAGGCCTGTCTTCAACCTCAACACTGCTCCGTCCTTCTTTAAACAATTTAGCCTACTTGTAGATATTTTTTGGATGAAACATGTGGCACTATACACAGTTGACATTCTCCTATGAATTTCAACTGGTTTGCACCCTTCAGCAACCAAAAACCTGATAACTGACCTCCGTTCAATCCTGGAACATGCTTCTTAGTCGGCCATCTTTGGTAATCTCCAAAACTCTCAAAGTATTTTTTTTTCAATCTACAAAAAAATTAAATCCCTTTGAAAAAGAAGTAAAGGAAAAAAAATGTAGGTTTCTATCTGCATTAGAAGTCCTTATACCGAAACATTCACCTTATTTATTGAATGACCCTCGTAGAAAACCTCATAACAAAAAATTCACCTTATTTATTGAATGACCCTCGTAGAAGTCCTTATACCGAAAAGTTCACATTATTTATTGAATGACCCTCATAGAAGTTCTTATACCGAAAAGTTCACCTTATTTATTGAATGACCCTCGTAGATGTCCTTATACTGAAACATTCACCTTATTTATTGAATGACCCTCGTCGATGTCTTGATACTGAAAAATTCACCTTACTTATTGAATGACCCTCGTCGAAGTCCTTATACCGAAAAATTCACCTTATTTATTGAATGACCCTCGTCGAAGTCCTTATACCAAAAAATTCACCTTATTTATTTAATGACTCTCGTAGAAGTCTTTATACCAAAAAGTTCACCTTATTTATTGAATGGCCCTCGTAGATGTCCTTATACTGAAAATTTCACCTTATTTATTGAATGACCCTCGTAGAAGTCCTTATACCAAAAAATTCACCTTATTTATTGAATGACCCTCGTAGAAGTCCTTATACCAAAAAATTCACCTTATTTATTGAATGACCCTCGTAGAAGTCCTTATACCAAAAAATTCACCTTATTTATTGAATGACCCTCGTAGAAGTCCTTATACCGAAAAATTCACCTTATTTATTGAATGACCCTCGTAGAAGTCCTTATACCAAAAAATTCACCTTATTTATTGAATGACCCTCGTAGAAGTCCTTATACCAAAAAATTCACCTTATTTATTGAATGACCCTCGTAGAAGTCCTTATACCAAAAAATTCACCTTATTTATTGAATGACCCTCGTAGAAGTCCTTATACCGAAAAATTCATCTTATTTATTGAATGACCCTCGTAGAAGACCTTACACCGAAAAATTCACCTTATTTATTGAATGACCCTCGTCGAAGTCCTTATACTAAAAAATTCACCTTATTTTTTAAATGACCCTCGTAGAAGTCCTTATACCAAAAAAATCACCTTATTTTTTAAATGACCCTCGTAGAAGTCCTTATACCAAAAAATTCACCTTATTTATTGAATGACCCTCGTAGATGTCCTTATACCGAAAAATTCACCTTATTTATTGAATGACGCTCGTCGAAGTCCTCATACCAAAAAATTCACCTTATTTATTGAATGACCCTCGTAGATGTCCTCATACCAAAAAATTCACCTTATTTATTGAATGACCCTCGTAGATGTCCTTATACCAAAATATTCACCTTATTTATTGAATGACCCTCGTAGAAGTCCTTATACCGAAAAATTCACCTTATTTTTTAAATGACCCTCGTCGAAGTTCTTATACCAAAAAATTCACCTTATTTATTGAATGACCCTCGTAGATGTCCTTATACCAAAAAATTCACCTTATTTATTGAATGACCCTCGTAGAAGTCCTTGTACCGAAAAATTCACCTTATTTATTGAATGACCCTCGTACAATATGACAAAAGCGCTTAAATTTTATCAACACAGGTGCTCAAATTTTGTCCATCACAATTTGCACAGCTTTTAAGTTTTACCCCTCCCCCTCAAGCCCCGACAATTATTTTTGCACAAGTTTCTTTGTGCATTAATTTCATGGAATTCATCTCTTAATTAATTTTTCAAATCACAAACACTTTTTGGTTTTGGACGACAAATTTTTTTCCTTGAGTATTTTTCAAAAGAAATCTATTGCGGTCAAGTCAGGTGAACCTGCTGGCCAATCAATTATACCTTCACCCAATCCATTTGTCAAAATTTTTTTCAATAGATTTTTCATCATGGGACTGCTCTTAAATAATATGGAAGGGGCTTCTTAAAGGCATATGAATTAGGCAGTTGTGTCAACTGTGGAACAACTTGATTCATTAGAATTTCGAGATATTATCACCTGTGATTGTTCCATCAAAAAACGTTGGTCCCAAAACACCATAGCTTGAAATATCACCCTAAACAGGAATACAAAGTCGGTATACGTTTTGCTCTTTTGTTAAATGTGTTCTGCCTATACCATAGGGTATTGGGTACGACTGTAAACTGCATCCGGCAGCAAGGCCTCTAATTGGAAGGTTGTAAGTAGCATGAAACCGCCTCTTAATTGCTGTTGTTCCCAGGTCCATCCTGACCCGGTGTGGTAGCACCTGTTAGGGTCCCAGCTATGGACAAATATTTAACCCCCCAAACTGGGGTCAAAACACTATGAAAGTATAAAATAGACTTTACAGAAATATATATGTGAAAATCGACTTTATAGAAAAATATACATTTTTTTTAATCATGCTTGCTATAATACATTTTTGAAGAAAAATAATTATTACCATAATACATTTTTAAATAAAAAACAATTATTACCATAATACATTTTTAAATACAAAACTAGAAGATATCTTCAGTTTTCTAAAATACAAAAAACTTAAAATAAAACCATTTCTCATATAAATTTGATTAAATCAACCTTCTCACTAAAAAACATACCTTAAAACCCCACCTTTTTGGCATTAAATAACTCACATAGGCGTTGATATGCCATTAAACAAAACTCAAACTCCAAATCGCTATACCGTTGTTATGGTAAACTCCATTGTAATAAATTCTGATCCACAAATCTATCCCACCTACTGTCCACCGATGTTTGGACACCCAGTCACTATAAAGCATTTAAGTGGACATCCATTCACGTGTGCATTAAAAGGCAATAAAACATCAAACAATAAAAAGATAAACGATCAACCGCAATTGGAGTAACTATCGCCCGGTTCACACTCCACCCACGTCTTTTGGCCAGGTGAAGAGGCTCATCCCTTGTTCCCTGTTTAGGATGTGGTTCCCGGCTTTCTCTTTTCCAATCATTCTACTCTTAAGTAGCCCCATGCGCATCAGTGGCGTAACCGCCTTGCTTGGGGTGATATGATTAAAAAAAAAAAAATAATCTAAACTTATTTATAAACAAAACTTTGTCTGTGTGTGTGTGTGTGTGTGTGTGTGTGTGTGTGTGTGTGTGTCCGTTACCTATAGACTGAACCGATTTTCTTGAAAGTTTACACAGTTGTCCTATAAGTGTATACGAGTGTTGTTTGTGAGGTTTTGTGTCGAGGTATCCCCGATAAATATCGAAAATTGATAATCGAAAAAGTCTGGTTATAGACGGAGTGGCGCGATTTTAATCAAATTACATACACTCATAGAAAAAGACATAAGAAACGATATTCAGAAGTTTCAAGATTGAAGTTCTTACAATAGTGCAGAAAATCGATAATATATATATATATATATATATATATATATATATATATATATACATATATATAAAAGGCAAGATGTTTGTATGTGTGTCTGTTTATCTGCCTGTATGTTTGTATTTTTTCAGCCCTTTCATTTTATTTTTTGATTCGGGTTTGGCTCTAAGTAGGTATAATTGTAGTTCTTAATCACAGCCATGATACCATTTACTCAGAGGACTTATTTAGCCTTCAAAATTCAGTTTACAACGAAAAAAAACTTATTTCATATAGATACCAGGAAATCAAAATTTGAATTACATCTGTTCATTTTTCTTTCAGTCTACGGTTTCGCTTTAACTGGAAACAACTATTGCTTTTTAGTCTTTCGTGCCAACATCCAAATAGTCTGAGCTTCAGGAACATGGATTAGTTTTAAAGCTTTCATTACACCCGAGCAACACCAGGCTATACTGCTAGTACATTATAAACGAATCAATACAACAAAAGCAATAAAAAACAATTAGCCATCAGTAGACGACTCCTACAACAAAATACAACCAATTACACCAAGCTCCATGTAAAGATAGTAAATCTAAAATCAAACCCTGACGAGTGGGGACATTATAATAGTGTTTACTTCGAAGACGGAATGAACCAAAGTCGCAAATAAATAAAATACAATAAATAAGGTCGACACAGAAAAGAAAAAATACTAATAATACGATTAAAAAATCTACGAAAAAGAAATTTGTTTTCGTTTTATTTAACAAAACGAGAATTAAACTACACTGGCTTGGACATCACAATTATCAGCAAAAAAAAACTGGGAAGACACTTGAGTGTCAAATCTAGACTCGAACAGAAATTGCTTGTTGTGTTTCAGGCGAAAAGTGAAAAAATTGTTCGGAATTAATAGCGTTGCCCGATCGAATTTGTGGAACCTGCCGATTATTTTATTCTCTAACAAAATAAATATCGAAGTCACAAATAGTATAATAGTGAGATTCAAAATGAATTTTAATAGTGTAACAGTATAATATAATATATTATATATATTATATATATTATATATATATAATAATATATAACTTATATATATATAACTATATATATATATATATATATATACGATATATATATATATATATATATATATATAAGATATATATAATATATATATATATATATATATATATATATATATATATATATATATATATATATATATATATATATATATATATATATATAGTATATATATATATATATATATATATATATATATATATATATATATATATATATATATATATATATATATATATATATATATATAATATATTATATATATATATAACTTATATATATAACTTATATATATATATATATTATATATAATATATATATATTATATATTATATATATTATTATATAGTATAATAGTATAATAGTGAGATTCAAAATGAATTTTAATAGTGTAACAGTAATATAATATATATATATATATATATATATATATATATATAATAATATATAACTTATATATATATAACTTATATATATATATATATATATATATAATATATATATATATATATATATATATATATATATATATATATATATATATATATATATATATATATATATATATATATATATATATATATATATATATATATATATATATATATATACATATATATATATATTATATATATATATATATATATATATATATATATATATATATATATATATATATATATATATATATATATATATATATATATATATATATATATATATATATATATATATATATATATATATATATATATATATATATATATATATATATATATATATATATATATATATATATATATATATATAACTTATATATATAACTATATATATATATATATATATATATTATATAATATATATATATATTATATATTATATATATTATTATATAGTATAATAGTATAATAGTGAGATTCAAAATGAATTTTAAAAATTCCCGGAAGTTTTTTCTGAATGTCTTGGATTACATACGGAAGGGAAAACAAATTTTAAAATAAAAGCGAATTCAATACCAGTGTTCAGACCAAAAAGAAGTGTACCCTTTGTGGCAAAAGATCCAATCAACAACGAAATGAAAAGATTAAAGAAATTAGGGATGATATTTAAATTAGAATTATTTATTTATTTAAATTAGAATATTCAGACTGGTCATCGCCTACTCTACACGTTAACAAAAATAACTAGAAGATTCGAGTATGCACATATTTCTCTATAGCGTTAAATGAGCATTTGAAAAACTACAATTATCCACTTCCAAGTCAGGAAAATTTTGTTTGCCAAACTTAATGATGGAAATGTTTTAGTTGTAATTATCAGATACATATTTACAAATAACTGTTGAAGAAGACTGTTCTAAACTACTGACAATAAAAACCATAAGGGAATTTTATAAAATAAACATGCTTTCTTTCAGAATTTGTTCTGGTGAAACACACTCATTCTTCAGATAATGGACTCTCCCTCCTATATTAAAAAGAATTAACAGGAAGTTACCTTGAAAAATTCTGAAGAACTCTTTTTTTTTAGGTCCCTGATATGTTAGAGGTATTTTGGTGTATTAAGGATTGAATGATGATGGACATGTTCTCGTGGTGGATGAGAAAATTGTAAAATATGTTTGGGTCGTGAGTCGGATTAGCTAGGTATAGGATAGGTACGGAAGACCAAGCTGAGTTTTTGCCCACCCACCAAATCGGCCTTGTGCCACAATTGTATTTTTCATACAATAACTATTGAAAAGTTCTTAAGAAGTTCTTGGTAAGTTCATAGGAGTTCTGGAGAGTTCTTTAAAGTTCTATTGGAGTTCAGTACATCTACTAGACAGTTGATATTAATCGGCAGTTAGCCGTATACTAAGGTGTCAGCTTTCAGTGGAAGATTACCAAGTTCCTAACATTTTGGGTGCGTTAAGTCGAATTAGCAACCGACATAGCACGATTATAACCTTCAGTGTGAAAACTACTCCACAACAGAATTAAAGTAGCACTAATCATTTTTCAGCAAGTAATGGACAAAATGCGCTCAGGACCGGCTTTCGCACAAGCCTATCTGGACGATATCTCAATAAAAAAAATACAAACAACAACATTGTTTTTTTTAATCATGTCACTCCAAGCAAGGCATTCCACTGCCACTATAGCGCAGGGGGTTACATAGAGGGATTGGGTATAGGAAATGTCAGAAGGAGGGTGATAGACGACTTAGGATGTACATAGGGAGAGAGTTGGAGAGAGTGGGTGTGAGTTAGTGTGTTAGGAGGTGTCTATTGACCTTACATTTAAACTCCTGGAGGTTGTAGCCGTCGGGGAAGCAAGCATGCGGTAGGGAATTCCACAGGCGGGAAGTGCGAGGAAAGAAGCTGTTGGAGTAGAAATTGCGGTTACATTTCATCAGTTTCACTGTAAAAGGGTGGGACCTAGTTGCCAATCTAGTATCTCGTGCAAATTCACATCTGGGGAGCACCAGTGATTTAAGTTCGTCAGAGCAGAAGTCCTGAAAGTATTTATAGAAGAGGCACTGCGAAGCCACGCCACGCCGATAAGAGAAATACTGCAGGCGGTCAGCCAAGTCGGTATCAATCACATTACAGATTCTTCGCTGTATTTTGTCAAGAACCCCGAGGAGAATAGAAGGGGCACCCGACCAGATGTGTGACAGCAGTACTCAATACACGGGCGGATGGTGGATTTATATAATTGCAGGATAGATTCAGGCGGAAAGAATTTCCGGGCCCTGCACAGAGAGGCGACTTTCATAGCTGCGAATTTAGCAATGGATTCAACGTAGTCATTCCACATGAGGTCTGCTGAGAGTGTCAGGCCAAGCAGACGTAGTGATTTACTCTCTGGGAGGCAAGCCTGTTCCATGCTAATGGGTGGGAGGTGTGGTTGTCTGTGGTGGTTAATTGACAGCAGCTTCGTTTTGGAAGAATTGAAATTTACGAGCCTTTTCTTACCCCAATCCACTACGGATTGGAGGTCCTTTTCAAGCTCGGCAGCAAGGTTCGCCTTGTCACCAACACCAGATTTTTGATCGAGGCGAGAGTAAACTGTGGTCTCATCAGCGTACATGCCTACTTGTGATCATGTGAATTTCCAGGCCCTGCACAGAGAGCCGACTTTCATAGCTGCGGATTTAGCAATGGATTCGACGTAGTCATTCCACATGAGGTCCGCTGAGAGTGTCAGGCCAAGGAGGCGTAGTGATTTACTCTCTGGGAGGCAAACCTGTTCCATGCGGAACATATTAAAATTGTTTAGTTTAGTTTAGTTTAGTTTAGTGTAATTGTTTGTTTTACCAGCATATCTACCCTTTTTGGTCATTTAATGCTGAAGAATTTGTTTGGTTTTTGTTTTCTGCTTGTTGATATTTTATGAGTATTGCTGTCGAGATATAAGTAGAGGTGTTATGATTTGATGTGTGATAGTTCTATGCTGTCTTCTTTTGCAACTATATTTTGTTGTATAATTTTGTTGTTTTTAGAAATTCTAAAAGGTCGTTTGGTTTAGCTTTGTTGAAGATGTCTTTCGGATTGTTTTCTTGATTGTATCTTAATCGCATTTGTTCAAGATCCATGCAGCTTGTTAGTAGATGTTTCACTGTGTAGAGCTCCTGACATAGAATGCAAATTGGTGCCTTTTCACATTTTAGTAGGTGCTTACGGCATATCACGTTGACTAAACCGGTTCTCGCTCGATCACCGAAGTTAAGCAACGTGAGCCTGGTCAATACTTAAATGGGTGACCGCATGGGAATACCAGGCGCTGTAAGCGTTCCGTGACGGATGTGCGTTGTGGTGCAGTGGATGTCGGTTTGGAAAGAGAAATCGGTGAGCCGAGTTCGAATTCCAGTTGAGCACCCTGCATTCACTTAGCACTGGTACCCTTGGGAAAGGTATTAATCCGTCACTTCCCTCCAGTTATGGGTTAAATAACAGGATGGGGCCTGGCGGCAACTCATCTAGTGTTGATGTCACAATAAAAACACCCTTGGTAGCCCTGGCGAAGCATCAAGTATTCAGCTATTTGACAAGATTATGAATTTCGCAACAAAAAACTGTGCCATGGTTCCAAATGTACAGAGAATACTGAAGCGGTGTAGTGAGTTCTATCTCAGCCAATGGCCACAAGACGATGACGAGGTGTGAAATTGTGTTCAGAAGGATAAACGAATATGGTTTTAAACTAAGCGAAACTAAATGTGAATTATTCATGACTAGAATAGAGTATCTGGGACGAATAATAGATGATAAAGATCGACGATGAGATCCTGCAGGAGCGATGGCAATTAAAGACTTGCCCACACTGGCTAATGCAACAAAACTACAAGCATTCCTGGGCTTTGTAAACTACTATCACATATACACCAAGAAAAGGCATGAACTAACAGCATCATTAAATGCTTTACTGAAAAAAAAAAGATTTATAATGGGACTGGACAGATAAGTGTCAAAATATTAGGTAGTTCCAAAAATTCGTAAACACTTGCAATCAATTGAAATTTTACTCGCAAAAACAACAAAAATTATTGCTCAAAATAAAGACCATCATTTTCCAAGATTTTCTGCAAGCTTTCGGATCTGATCAAAGTACCATTCAGCCATCTTCGAAGCAAAGAATTCTTGACACGCTTCCTTGACTTCATCAAACGTGTCGAATCGGTGGCCCTTCAGAAAGTGTTGCATTGAGTGGAAAAGGCCGTAATCTGATGGAGCACAGTGAGGACTGTAGCCTGGATGTGGCAGAACCTCAACGCCGTCCAGCTCTTCAAACTTGTTTTTGTTCTTCCTGGCGGTGTGTGGCTTGGCATTGTCCTGCTGCATCAAAGCACGCTTTCAGTTGATCAGAGCCGGGTACTTTTGCTACAACTTTTCGACCATTCGGAACCAACTCAAAATGAACGATTTGTTCAAAGTTCCACTAAACTTTGACTTTCTTGCTGAATTGATCTTGTTTTGTTTCGCTTGTCTCGAGTGTGCTGGACCAGATATACCCATTTCGCAAGTGTTTACAAACTTTTGGGACAACCTAATATCTTTCAAACTTATTGTAGCATCTGATGCAAGCGACTTTGAAGTCGAAGCCGTTATTCTACACAAGTATGACGATGGGACAATAAAGCCCATAGAAAACACTTCTAGATCTTTGATAGGTGCCGAAAAAAAATAATCAGATTGAAAAGAATTCTAGTGTTTAGAATAAAAAAAACTTAACAAGTTCTTACATGAAGATGAATTTCTATGTTCTCACTTAAAATGGCCTTGTCTCGCATCTACCTCAAACATCCGCCCATATTGGGAAGTGTTTGATACCTCAAACAAGGGTATCAACCGAGTGAATCAACCGGGTGGATCAACCGGATTACGAGTAGCAACAATAGTTGTACCAGTTACAGAAGAGTAGCAGATTTAAATGTGCACAGAATTGAGTAAATTACTATTTAGTCCTTGACTAAATTACTATTTAGTCCTTGACTAAATTACTATTACAGGAGATGAAACTTCATATTATCAGGGCCAACCTTTTAATACAGTACTATTCGAGAAATATTCGAATAACTATCTTGCAAATAGCAAGATACCGAAATATCACCACCAGTGCCGTTCTTAGCAACATTGCACCCTCCTGCAAAATGCGCCTTGCAGCCTCTCTACCCGCAGAATCCAACTTGAGCCCCCCCCCCCCCCGAAAATTCTGAACCTACAATAAATGGTACTTTAAACAAAATAACACACTCTCGGAACGCAGATATTCCGTGATCACGAAAAAACGGAAGAAATCGCGGAATTGGCGTTTTGAAGCTATACATTACGAATGTTTTCCCAACTTTTATCTACTTTTTATGTATGTTGAAACAGATATCTATTCTCTACTAGCAGTATAGCCCAGCGTTGTTCAGGTGTAATGAAAGCTGGAAAACTAATCTATGGTCCTGGAGCTCAGACTCTTTGGACGTTAACACGAATGACTACAAAGCAAGAGTTGGTTCCAGTTAAAAACCGTAGACGGAAAGAAGAATGAATTGAAGTAAGTCAAATTTTGATTTCCTGGTATCAATATCAAATAGATTTTTTCGTTGTAAACTGAATTTTGAAGGCTAAATAAGTCCTCCGAGTAAATGGTGTCATGGCTGAGACTAAGAACTACAATTATACCTACTTAGAGCCAAACCCGAAGCAAAAACTAAAATAAAAGGGCTAAAAATCAGACCCGGTAGTATATCGGGGTGTCGATTTCCAATATGGGAGTTAAATAAGTCATCCAAGGATAGAACTGCAACCTTGAAACTTCTGAATATCGTTTCTTATGTATTTGTCTATGAGTGTATCACATTTGATTAAGATCGGACCACTCCTACTATAAACCGATTTTTCGATTATCGATTTTCAATATTTATCGGGGATACTTCGACACAAAACCTAGCTAAGAACACTCGCAGACGCTTATAGTACAACAGTGTAAATTTTCAAGAAAATCAGTTTTGCCGTTTCAGAGTCTATAGGTAACGGACACACACAGACACACACACAGACACATACACACACACACAGACAAAGTTCCATTTATAAATATGTTTAGATTTTTTTTTTAATTACAAATGATGTCCGGCTTCTTCGAGGCCGGAAGGCTTCTCTCAAAGATTATATATATATATATATATATATATAAAGAGAGAGAGAGAGTGAGTTGGGTTAATAGATGTCTATTTCAACATACAAGTATGATGATAATATTCTAGTTAATCCTAATAATTATTTTGTTATTTTTTTTATTACAATAGATCTGTGGAGCCAAGGAGCCTTGGAGCTTCCCAGGGCCTTGAAGCCCCTAGGGAACTTGCGGCTCCTACCCTGCGTGGGGCCCTAAGCACAGCCCTGATCACCACGTAATAATAACTGTTACTGCAAATCCACGAGTAACTGAAGTACAATTACCAAGACCCAAGACAATACACCATATTTTTATAGATACCTCCATTTAATATCTAAAAAACAGAATAACACAAATTAAAAAAAGGAGACTACCACCACATTTAATTTCGTTGTTTTTCTTTTTTTTTTTTGTTTTTTTTTACTTTTTTCAACACAGTCTTATCGATTATTACATAAAGTTTCCGATTATTAAAAGAAATTTGGAAAAATCTTAATATTTAAACAATTTTAGATGGGTACTCTGTTTCTCATACAACGTTATAGTAAATCGATCCTCCATTTTGAAACCACTTGCGTTGGGGGTCGCTTTGTTTTTTGTTTTTTTTTTGTTATTTTTGTTTTTTTTTTATTGGAGGGGGACGAGTTGTTTCTCTTGTTTTTGTCTTTTTCAAGTTTTCTTCAGTTCTTATGATGGCATCTTCCTCGGAAACTCCAAGAATGACTTTATTCAAAAATTTCGCAAAGGATTCAGTTGTTGAATATGCGCAAGCAAAAAAAGTTTATTGCACAGGATCGATTTACTACAAGAATGTATGAAAAGCTGAGCCTCTACCAAAAAAATAAATAAGTTTAATTGAATTTTTTTCCAAAATTTCTTCGTCAATCGGAAAGTTTAGGGTTTAATCGATAAGACAGCACTGAAAAAAGTTTAAAAAAAATGGAAAACAACAAATTTAAAGTCTCCTTCAGGTCTGTCAATTTTTTTAATCATTTTTAACAGGTTAAAAATTTTGATAAAAAATCTTGTTTTGATTTGAATTATCGGGTAAATAAATTTTTACGAGAGTTTACCATGGAAAAAACTCATTTTTTCCGGTGACAAACACATTTAAATTGGAAATTCTTGCAAAAATCAAATAATTGTCGGATTTTAATGAAACTTTAACAACGTTTTTTTTTTTATAAATAAATGGAATTATTTTTGAAATTATTATTTTTAAACAATCTTAGTAAAAATACTTTTTTTTACATCTGTTACCCCGCTCCGCGTAAATTCATGAAATTTTACGAAATTAAATTTTGTTGTGGTTAATGGTTTTATTAGTCAAACGCAAGACTCATTGGGGAATGTAAATCAATCTAATAATTTTTTCAACCATTCGCCCTTCTTCTGAAAACTTGCTCCCAATAGTAAAATGAAAAATGCGATATAACTATGACATTATTTAATTTAAAAAAAAGGTTTTTGTTGCTTGAATAAATAATACAAATTAAGTGCATTATAATCTGAAGAAAATTTTTTCGATTAATAATGAAATATTAAAGATTTGTTTTCATGTCCTTTTTTAATTGTATTAATTTATAAATTTTCAAAAATATTTTTAAAATAGCAAATCTTTACGAGAGTTTACAATGGAAAACGTAAAATGACATAACTCAGTTTTTTCGTTTTTTTTCTTTTTTTTTCGTTGATAAAGATATTAATTTGAAAATTCTTGTAATAATCAAATCATTTTAATGAAATTTTCAGGAATTAGTCAGAAATAAATGAAGTTGTTTTTGAAATTATTATTTTTATAAAATGTTGATAAAAATACTTTTTTATATCTGAAATTCATGAAATTTAAAAAAATTAAATTTTGTTGTGATAATTGATTTTTATTAGTTAAACACAAGAATCATTTAGAAATGTAAATCATCTATAATTTTTTTTGAAAAACTTTGCCTTTATTTCCGAAGATCTACCCCCAATAAACAACCTAAGGTTAATAACTGGTCATCAGTAAAAAAGGCAGCCCAAAATGCCAAATACAGGTACTAAAATCAAGCAGGTACAAAATTTAAATACCTGGGAAGTGTTCTAACAGAAGACGGATAGTGCGACACAGAGATCCGAAGGCGAATTGCCATGGCGAAGGAAGAGAGATCTGAAGGCGAATTGGCATGGCGAATGAAGCATTCCAGAAGTTGAGTAAGGTATTAAGAAACAGGACAATTTCCCTAGAAACAAGGAAGAGAGTACTGAATTGCTATGTGATGTCAGTTCTTCAATATGGCAGTGAATGCTGGACAATATCATCAAAGATGAAGGAATAGCTTGAAGCAGCTGAAATGTGGTTCTACAGAAGGATGCTGAGAATATCATGGATCGAGCATGTGAGCAATGATGAGGTATTGGAAATGATGGAAACAAAAAGAAAATTAATACTGAGCATCAAGAAGAGACAGCAAATGTTCCTGGGACACGCAATGAGGAAGGAGGGCTTGGAGAATCTGATACTAACAGGCCAGATAGAGGGGAAAAGAGACAGGAGAAAGCAACGGATAACATATTTGAAGGACCTAATCAGGTGGATGATGAAACGAGGGTTGCATGGTGTAACAGGAGAAGGCGTGCTCAGAGCCACCAGGGATAGGGAAACGTGGAAAGCCATGATCGCCTACGTCCTGAAGGGACAGGGCACATAGAAGAAGAAGAGTATAACTATGATATTATTTCATTTTATCAGCTTTTAATTGCTTCAATAAAAAATAAAATTTAAAGACATTGTAGTCTGAAGAAAAAATTTTCTCGATTTCTAATTAAATTTTAAAAGAATTGTTTCCATTTTTTTTTAATTATAATAATTTATAAAAAAATATTTTTAAAATTCTTCAAAGATTTGTTGAGGTTAGTTTCACATTTAATTAAGCGAAGATTATTTTAGCAATCGAAAATTTAAAAAGTTTAATACAATTCGCCTGGCCTCCCTATTTTTAAAATAATTTTTAAATTTTTTTGTGTGTATTTGAAGTTTATTTTTTTGTATGGTAATTTCTATGTGCAAATTAAAAGATCAGATGTTCATACTCTTACCCGAAAAAAAGGTACAATTTTGTCACTTGTGATCGCCATACACTCTCTTATCGCCAATGTGACAACCCGTCAGCACGTTTGATATATGGTGAACAAGTCAAAAAGTTCAACTCTTGTGATTAAGAAATAGTTTTATTCTAAATTTAACGCTATAAATAAGTAATATTTGTGTAAATCAGATTATTTTAACATAAAATTTGCTAATTTTAAAAAAGTAGTGTGTCACTGATGTATATTTTATTTTTGAAAGATTTTTAAGACCGAATATTTACTTTTGCTTACGAATGTGTTAATATATATATATATATATATATATATATATATATATATATATATATTTTAATTCAGATACTTCAATCCAAGGGAAAAAAGCAGGATGGTAAATTCCAAAAACCCGATCCTAATTAATATTAAAAAATTTATTTTAATATTAAAAAATGATACAGGAAGAGAGCTCCATGTAATAAAATATTACAGAGCAAATAATCAGACTAATTTTTCTCCAGTTTCTGAAAGGATTTTTCTGTTGCTGACGTGATGTGTTATCCCCCGTGGGGATCTTCATATCGAAATGTCCATTCAACATCTTTGAATTAATCCTTTTTTAATATATATATATATATATATATATATATATATCCCAAGTGAAGATGACTCAAGGTTTCTTTTAATATTTTGAGTTCTCTGTCATTAATTTTATTATTATAACCACTGCTCAATATAATTAGTATTATAGAGCTTAATATAATATAATATAATTATATGGTTATGACAATTTTTCATTGCTACATGGAAATTTCTATGTTTCGAGATTAATTCTCATTATCAGGCAATGCTGGTGTGGGTGTGCGGACGATTTACATTTAAAAACATTTACATTAATTTACATTTTAAATGTAAATCGACTGCACAACCACACCAGCATTGCCTGATGATCAGAATTAATCTCGAAACATAGAAATTTCCATGTAGCAATGAAAAATTGACATAACCATATAATTATATATATATATATATATATATATATATATATATCAATGTATATATGCATGTATGTGCATATATATATATATATATATATATATATATATATGAGTGCATATATATTGTGTGCATAAGTATGTATGTGTGCATTTTGTATATATCTGTGTGTATGTATATCTCTCTCTATATATATATATGCATGTGTGTCTGAGTACTTATATAGTATTTTGCACAAAAGTATGTGAACCCTAATATAATTTTAAAAAATTTCTTTTTTAAAATAATCAAGTAAATAGCTAACCTATAGCAACCGACCTACCAAGGTTTCACCAAATTGATCGTCAGGGCAAGATGTTAGGTTCCTCGTCTCGGGGATTTTTCTTTCGACTAGTACTTTGACTAATGTTCAAGTGCTTAGTTCGTTTTTTTTTCTTTTTGTTTCCATTTTCCCCTCCGCGTTTATACTTGGTGGGTTTTTCGTGTTCAAAGATAAATTCACATATATATATATAAGAAAAATTAAGACACGTTATTTCATGGTAAATCGGAAGTGTGGGCCTATTTCAGGAGAACCATCATCAGTTTCCATCTTTATTTTACAAAGGATTTTACACGGAAGCTGATGATGATTCGCCTTAAAGAGGTCAAACTTCCGATTCACCATTAAATAACGTGTCTGCCTTCATTTTTCTTATATTTGCTCTGTATGTATTTATATACATATATAATTAGAGCTCTCTTACAGGATACTCCTTTGGATCCTTCTATACCCACACTGCATGCTGATATATATATATATATCCGAGTGAATAAGAAACGAAAAAAATTAACAATGTCCAAAACATTAATTTAAAACAGTGCTCTATATATAATATATAGAGCTGTGAATATTTATTATAAATTATATTTTAGAACATTTTTTTATATCCACTACATGTACATTGAAATTACAATGTCTCATCAGGTGGTGTGGAAAGGATTGGAAAGCCTCTTTTCTTATATTTGGCGAGTTGTGTATGGGATGTTGGTGGGGGTTAGCGATAAGGGAATAAGTCTTGGAAATTGTTCGTCAGAATCTTGAAAGAAGTGGGGTGGGTAGGGAATATAGTTGATTAATGAAAGTGACGGGAATTTTGTAGACAGATTTAACATTAGAAGATGGTGTAGCTTTATGGCCTCATGACTAGGCTTTATTTTTTGTGGTTTATTAGAGGCGGAGAGAAATGATGGCATATATAAGTCAGTTATCAGTTTCGTCGTACTGTGAAGTAGAAAAAAACTTTTCTTGTTAATGCTCAATACATCTTAAATGTTAAGCCAGACAAAGAGTGAGCACTGTTTTATTAACACTACATATATATATATATATATATATATATATATATATTTATTAGTTTGCGTCACTGTATATATATATATATATATATATATATATATATATACAGTGACGCAAACTAATAAATATACATACGAGGGTGCACATATTCAGGTTTTAATAAAACATTACTCACATTTGTCTGGCTTAACTTTTAAGATGTATTGAACATTAACTAGGACCCCTTAGAGACGATAAACCTTTATAGTATTAACAACATTCTTACATCAAATTTTACCTATTACACACCACAAACTGTGATCTAATTTAAAGTTTTATAGAAAAAAAGTGATTTCCTAAATTCAAAATTATTGTTAAATATACAAAATTAAATTAATTATAAAAACTGTTATCTAATTTAGAAATGTGTGTGTGTGTCTGTGTGTGTGTATGTAACCGTTACCTATAGACTCCAAAATGGCTGAACCGATTTTCTTGAAAATTTACACAGTTGTACTATAAACGTCTGTGAGTGTTCTTAGCTAGGATTTGTGTCGAGATACCCCCGATATATATCGAAAATCGATAATCGAAAAAATCGGGTTATAGAAGGAGTGGTCCGATTTTAATCAAATTTGATACACTCATAGACAAAGACATAAGAAACGATATTCAGATGTTTCAAGTTTGCAGTTCTTATAATAGTGCAGAAGATCGATAATATATATATATAAAAGGCAAGATGTTTGTGTGTTTATCTGTCTGTATGTTCTTTATACACATCCAAAAATCGGGTTATAGAAGGAGTGGTCCGATTTTAATCAAATTTGATACACTCATAGACAAAGACATAAGAAACGATATTCGGATGTTTCAAGTTTGCAGTTCTTATAATAGTGCAGAAGATCGATAATATATATATATAAAAGGCAAGATGTTTGTGTGTTTATCTGTCTGTATGTTCTTTATACACATCCACAATTTTTTATCCGATTCTCACCAAACTTCACACAAATATTCTTTAGGCTGAGTCTGAGCTCCAGGTCCATGAATTAGTTTTAAAGCTATCATTACATACGAGCAACGCCGGGCTATACAGCTAGTATATATATATATATATATATATATATATATATATATATATATATATATATATATATATAAGCGTACTAACGTATAAAACCAATGATTTCACACGCTGAAACAGACACACAAAAACAATGCATTCATACACATGTAATGGAAATGATATCTTATTCATAAATGCCTTGATTTTTTGACAGCTAGTGTAAACGTGTATCATATGAATATATGTATAGCATGATTTGGTTAGTAAGAAATCAGGAAGATGTTTAAGTTGTCTTGTCTACTTCTATATATATATGAACATGGACAAAAGCAATGACCTCACAAGCTGCAACACACAACAATCACACACAAATACACACACACGTATATATATATATATATATATATATATATATATATATATATATGATTACATGAACTTGTGTACATTTGTGCTGAAGAAATTCAGAGACCGCTTGTTTTGTATAAGTAAAAATATGTACCTTTATTCAAAATTCTTCCTTTTTGCTTGAACACTCGTTAGAGAAAAAAAATTTCTCTTCATCTTTGCTCTCCATTCTTTCTTCAGCTCTCCATTCATTCTTTAGCTCACCTTTCATTCTTTAGCTCTCCTTTCTCGTCGTACACTTCTCTAGTTTTTACCCCCGGGTCCCAAAAGGGACAGCAAGTTCTGCTCTCTCACTCTTCCGGCTTACTCAACAGTCATGCCCTGATGGAACCAACCCAGGGGATGTCACGCTAACGGTAGATTGGGGGCGAGAGTTCTGGGGGCGGGGCGAATGGCTGGTTTACTGAGAGATCGGACTAGGGCTAACAAGTGTCCGGCTCACTGCATTTAGTGATTAGAAGCAGTGAAGGAAAGATTGCATGATGTCGAACGCAAAGAAACGGGAAAAAAGTGACGTGGTGTCATGGGCGTTGGTCGGGGGAACGGGTAAAAAAGCGCTTGTATATGTAAGTTGGGTAGAGAAGAAATGATGAGGAGGGGGAATGGCAGTTTTATCTAGAATAATGAAGAGAGCAAATAATGTCCCGTTAGACTGACATGAGAAAAAAATAAAAATAGACTGAAAAAAAGATTGTTCTACACAAGAATATATATATATATATATATATATATATATATATATATATATAAAATATAAATTGTATAAGTAATTACCTCATTTTATAAATATCGACAAATATATATATATATATATATATATATATATATGTGTGTGTGTGTGTGTGTGTGTGTGTGTGTGTGTGTGTATATATATTATGTATGTCTTAAAAACGACTCGGATTTCATGCGTTATGCAATCATCAGGTGCATATTGTGAATTCACAATATGCACCTGATGATTGCATAGCGCATGAAATTCCGTCTCGTTCTTAAAACTTAGCATAATATATATATATATATTGTCATCCACAGACAGACCTGTTTCGCTGTATCACAACTCATCAGTACGGTTAGACGCGATTGCTACATAACTCAGGCTCGAAACCCGACCGAATTGACTCTACCCCTGGGCCACGGAGCGTTCGGTGGAAGAAAGCAGTCTTTTTAGCGCATATTATATTACGCGCACAGTAGCTAGAGTGCTCAAATTCATTTTTACTGAATGAGCGATTTAAAGATCGTATTTTGGCTTTAATTCCAGGTGAAAATAAAGACAAAAAATCTCCAGCATTTGGATAATTTTTTATTAAGTTGGTTCTAAGCTTTCGGCTCACTTGAGCCATCTTCACAGATGTTACAAGGACGTTAACATAAAAACATCCACCATCAAAGAGGACTTTATCTTGTGTGTTGATATAAAACTTTGCTAAGCAATAATAATAGTTACCAAATTACAAACGCAGTTCGTAAATTTGGAATGCGGTTCTATGACGTCAAACCGCGTGAAAGCTCGATATATATATATATATATATATATATATGAACTATTAAATATAAAAGTCAATGAATGTCTTTTATGTTTAATAAAGAGCCGTTCTAAACATCGTATTTTAGCTTTAATTTCAGGCGAAAATAAAGACAAAATTTTTTATTAAGTTGGTTCTTAGCTCACATGAGCCATCTTCAGAGAGGTTACAAGGACGTTAACATAAAAACATGCTCTATCAAAGACGATCTTATCGTGTGTTGCCATAAAACTTTGCTAAGCAACGATAACAGGTACCAAATAGCAAACGCAGTTCGTAAATTTGTAATGCGGTTCTATGACGTCAAACCGCGTGAAAGCTCGATATATATATATATATATATATATATATATATATATATATATGAACTATTAAATATAAAAGTCAATGAATGTCTTTTATGTTTAATAAAGAGCCGTTCTAAACATCGTATTTTAGCTTTAATTTCAGGTGAAAATAAAGACAAAATTTTTTATTAAGTTGGTTCTTAGCTCACATGAGCCATCTTCAGAGAGGTTACAAGGACGTTAACA
This sequence comes from Ascarosepion bandense, assembly GCA_037127315.1. Lineage (NCBI taxonomy): Eukaryota > Metazoa > Mollusca > Cephalopoda > Sepiida > Sepiidae > Ascarosepion > Ascarosepion bandense. The sequence goes on from JBBBDQ010002203.1 coordinate 121,013, forward strand.
TAAAAAACATGCTCTATCAAAGACGATCTTATCGTGTGTTGCCATAAAACTTTGCTAAGCAACGATAACAGGTACCAAATAGCAAACGCAGTTCGTAAATTTGTAATGCGGTTCTATGACGTCATACCGCGTGAGAGCTCGAAATGTTAACAGAACCGTATATTTAAATACAATGTAATGTGTTATGACCAGATTTAAACGTGATTTTATTTAGTATGGGTAATCTTTATTTTCAACTGAAATTAAAGCCAAAATACGATATTTAGAAGAGCTCATGATTAAACATAAAAGACATTCAGTGTCTCTTATATTTAAAAGCGTATGTTTAGAAAATTATCTGCTGCCTCGATACACTATATATATATATATATATATATATATATATATATAAAGGAAAACCCAACACATCATTTAGATTAGTTATGAATTATAATTCATTTCAATTAGCTAAATTAGCTCATTTCATCAGACCACACTATATTCTTTCTATTCGGTATAAATATTTTCCCGGAATAAACATTTCTTTAAAATGAAATGGACAAGAATTAACATGATTTAAAACAGAGAACCTAGCCTTATCTTTTTTGGAATTCCTAGACCGATGGAAAAGATGCCATTATTCTTGGTGACCATAAACACATTACACGCCCACTCACAACCTCATTGATACGTATATACATGCAACCCTACATATTAACACAATCACGTATACAAATTTATATTCACATACACACATATCCATATAGCTCATGTGAGCCGAATGCTTAGAAGCAAATTAATAAAAAATTATCGAAATGTTGGAGAATTTTTATCTTTATTTTCAAGTGAAATCAAAGCCAAAATACGATGTTTAGAAGAGCTCATGATTAAACATAATAGATATTCATTGCCTCTTATATTTAAAAAGCGTATGTTTAGAAAATTATCTGCTGCCCCCATACACTATATATATATATACACTTTTTTCTCTGTTTTACTGCATTGAGCACTGTTTTTTGACAACTGATAATATTTATATATTGATGTGTGAATAATGGAATTTTCAATTTGTATAATAAACGAAAAATATATATTGATAAATATATATATTATCTTATGTTTTACGTCACACAAGATATAGTGAATTAGAACACTCTCGGCAATTTGGCGTGTATAATGATAATATACACACTAAAAAGTTTGCCTCCTTCTACCGAGCGCCCAGAGCTCAGAGGTAGAATCGCCGACAGACGCCACTTCGGTCGGGTTTCAATCCCGAGTAAAAAGCAATCGGAAGTCTGAACGTACTGATGAGCTGTGATACAGCGAAACAGATCTGTTTGCGGATGACTATTTACGCTCTCACACCCTGATTGAGCATTCTGCAAGGATGTTTAACTTCGAAAAACAGTAGCTACTCTGGCATCTACACATCGCTCATTCAGTAATGAATTAGAGCACTCTGGCTATTGGGCGTGTATAATGATAATATACACACTAAAATATCTGCCTCTTTCTACCGAGAGTCCATAGCTCAGAAGCAGAATCGCCGACAGAGGTCACTTCGGTCGGGTTTCAATTCTGGGTAAAAAGCAATCGGATGTCTAACCGTACTGATGAGCTATGATACAACGAAACAGATATGTCTGCGAATGACTATATATATATATATATATATATATATATATATATATATACGTATAGATGTCCAGTCCGTAAACGACGAGGATAATCCAATAAGATCAACTTAATATAAAATATTAATTGTTATATTTATATATAGAGCTCAATGGATATTATACAGAGCAATATGATATTTATTAAGGATAACTCAACACGTCATTTAAATTGGTTATAAATTATAATTAATTTCAATGAGCTAAATTAGCTCTTTTTTTCAGATCACACAATTTTCGTTCTTCTTCTTCTTCTATGTGCCCTGTCCCTTCAGGACGTAGGTGATCATGGTTCTTCACGTCTCCCTATCCCTTGTGGCTCTTAGTATGTTTGAGCCTGTTGCTCCTGGCAACCCGCGTTCCGTCATCCACCTGATCAGACCCTGCAAATATGCTATCCGCTGCCTTCCTCTGTCTCTCCTTCCTTCTATCTGACCAGTCAGTATCAGGTTCTCCAGGCTCTCTTTCCTCATTGCATGTCCCACGAACTTCAGTTGTCCCTTCCTAATGCTAAGCATCAATCTCCTTTATGTTGCCATTCTTTCCAACACCTCCTCGTTGCTTGCATGCTCCGTCCACGATATCCGTAGCATCCTTCTGTAGAACCACATTTCGGCCGCCTCCAGTTTTGTCCTCATTTTCGATGATATTGTCCAGCATTCGCTGCCGTATTGAAGAACTGACATCAGTACAAAACATTTTACCAGAATAAGCATTTCTTTTAACTGAAGAAAAAAATAAGTAAAAACATTAAGGACAGAGACTTTGGCGTCAGCTCAGTTGGGGGTATCCAGACCAGTCGCGAAGATGTTGACCACTAAGTCATTAAACGCCCGCTCCCAATTCCATGGATACGTATGTATGTGTAATCCCACAAATTAACACATTTATGTATACTCATTTATATCCACATACACAGATGCCCATACATCCACATATGTACTTGCAAATGCGACTGTAGCCAGGTATTGAACTCATAACTCTTTGTGTCAATTCACTGGAAATAAATCAATGAATTATACACTGGGCCATGAATAAAAGAAGGGAGTGTTTTTTGGTTAGTGGGCTGTTTTTTTGAAAGATGCGTGTACGTTTGTCTTTGCGGATCTGGCGGGCAGGCTTTGTGTCTTCGATGCTACCATAAACTTCCTATGTCTAATTGAACGTTTTTTCTTTTTTTTATAAATTGGCAGATATTGGAGTAGATAGACTAAACTATCGACCGGTTCACACTCCACCCACGTCTATTGAACAGGTGAAGAGGCTCATCCCTTGTTCCCTGTTTAGGATGTGGTTTCCGGTTTTCTCTTTTCCAATCTTTTCACTCTTACGTAGCCCCCTGCACATCAGTGGCCTTACCGCCTTGCTCGGAGTGATATGATTTTAAAAAAAATAAAATAAAATGAAAGATAAGGCGTTTCGTTTCATCGGGTTTAATGCCCCAACAACTCCAGAGAGTGGGTTACCTTTCTTTGGCTGATTGGTCCTTTTCTGACAACATCTCTTCGGGTAATTTTAGCGGGTGACTGGAATGTTGTCCTCGATTCCGATATAGATTGCATGGGTACTAGATTGGGTACTAACAATCCGGATGCAGAAACATTTAAGTACTTTATCGACATGATGGAACTTGCTGATAATCTTATAAATGAGCTTATCCTGTGGAAGGTAGTGTGGATTTGGACTAATCTTGTAGTTAGGGTTAGGGTTAGGGTTAAAAAGTATGTTTTTTTTTTGTTTTACAAATGAGCATATGTGACGCTTTCCGGTCATATTTTTAGGATATTTTTACCTGAGAGCCTGGTTTCAGATTAGCTTACTTTCTTCACCTAAATACGACTGAAGCGGTTAGATTCGAGTATCCGATCATAGAGGCAGAAATGTGGGATGCGCTAAAGTTTATCAGCAGAACCGGGTATTGATGGCCTGCTGTAAGCTGTCTACTTGAGGCAGTCGCAAGTATTTGTTCCTCTGCTGGCGCTGGTCTCTAACCAATAGATATAGAATATTTCCAAAAGCTTTACCAGAATTGTGAACAAATTGCTTCGCAGGAATAAACACGGATGGAATGGGATTGATAATTTCCCGCACTGAACTATGTTCAATACAGAGTTAGAGATCTGGGAAAAGGTCTTAGCTAACAGTTTGCGGTCTGTCCTGCCTACTCTGATTCGCCCTTTGTTGTGAAGGTTAGAACTATTCAGAACCACCTTCATATGGTATAGATGATCATAGAACAAATCAATAGTAAAACCGAGGCATTCTATAGGGTTGAACATCAATTTCTCGGGGTGGTCCTAAAATCGGATGGCTTCGGGTCATACTTTTGATCTTGGATACCTTTTATGTATCGGTTTTTCGGTGCGATCCTGGAAGTTTATGGGGTGAGTTCGAAAAATTTAACGCTGTCCAGAACAATTCACAAGGAATGGCCGCTTTTGCGTTAGAGCGGTTCTTTCGTAAGTTAAAGAAGAATCCGGTGCTACAGTTAGTTGAGTGCCATACGTGATAAACGCTTGGGCAATCATGTCTCGAAAGGGGCATGACTGACTGGATAAAAGTTTATCCCGTAGTAGGTTGCCATTGCTTTCTGCAGTAAATGGTTGCCAGCCAAGGCTCTAGAACCCAATTTGTCCTGTTATTTAAGCCATAACTGGAGGGAAGAGACAGATTAATACCTTTCCCAAGAGTATTTGTGCGTAAGTGAATGCAAGGAACTTAACTGGAATTCGAAACATCGAATAATCTTCCTTGTTGCGACCACCTCAACCAGGTATTCCGCCTATGCCGACGACTTGACCGCCTTCGCTAAAAGCAAGGCTGAGATTGGCGAATTTGCAAGGTAATTAGCAGATATGAACGGTAAGAGAAGCCGAGATCAACAGCGCCAAGTCTGTGGGCTTGCGTTTGAGCACATTAAAGGGAGTCTCTTAAACAGACTAGCCTGTCAAGATACTCTGTGTTTGGTTTCGCCCCGAATTCTCGTTGGAGATGAACTTGTTGGGGGTCTGTGAAAAGGCGGAGGAGGCAATTCGTCTGTGGTCTCGGCGGATGCATACTGTGAAGAGAAAGAATAAAGTCTATGTCTCACACATCTACCCCATCGTTTTTTACAGGTTTTCGATACTTGCACTCCCGTATACTGAACTAATTTTATTAGTTTGATTTGATTCTTTGGTTGGTTGGTTCATTTAAGCAGCAAATCAACCTTCATTAGGTCATTTAATGCTGAAAATCGTTTTGATTTTTTTTTATTTAGTTTATTTGTTTTATTGTTTTTGTTTGTTTACATTTTTTTTCAAAAAACTTTTGTTGGTAACGTTTTTTTATTCAAAAAAGTTTCATTAATAACGTTTTTTATTCAAAAAAGTTTCATTAATAACGTTTTTTATTCAAAAGAGTTTCATTAATAACGTTTTTTATTCAAAATGTTTTGTTCGTAATGTTTTTTTTTATTCAAAAAAGTTTTGTTGCTAACTTTTTTCATTCAAAAAAGTTTTGTTCGTAACGTTTTTCCATTCAAAAATGTTTTGTTGGTAACGTTTTTTCATTCAAAAAAATTTTGTTAGTAACGTTTTTTCATTCAAAAAAGTTTTGTTGAATACTTTTATAGCATTTTGACCCAAGTTTGGGGGTCAACTAGTTGCTCATATCTGGGACTCATATCTACTAGTTGCTCATATCTGCTACCACTCCGGGTCAGGGTGGACCTGGAAACAACAGCAATTAAGAGGTGGTTCGATGCTCCTCACAACCTCCCAATCAGAGGCCTTGCTGCCGGATGCAGTTTACAGTCATAACCAGGACCATATTAGTTTGAGTCTTGTTTCACTTCTTGTGGGGCGACAAGTCTCCTACCGTTGGTTGCTAGGTCTGTTTCCTGTATCCATCTGAGGAAGATCTAGGAAAATGCCTACTTGGAGATTCGTCAGTAGTTTCTCGATCGAATATTTCTGCAAGATGAGAGTAAGGGCATCTTCTTGAAGGAAGACTCTAAGAGAGCAATTTTGTTTTGGAAAATGGTACATTATGACGAGGAAGAGGTCCGTTGTAATTCTCTAGCCGAGTGCTTTTTTTTATCGCGAGTGTCGACTAGTTCAAAAAGATTTCACACAGGTTAAGGAATGCCTCTCCGATATCCGACTTTCTCTTAAAGCATTGTTTTGTGTTGCAGTGCGAGGGGGGATATTTGAGATACTCTAAGTCCCGGGGTGGGGTGGGATGGTGCTTTTTTATTTTCTGCACAATTAATTCAGATGCGCCATAAAAATCTTTTGTCCCATCTGAGTCCAATAAAATCCGGTAATCTAGATATTTGCTTGCAGATACAAACATTCATGCATGATTTTTAAACAGATAAGCACCTTTTTTTATCTGATAAATTATGTGTCTTGGGATGCAGTGGATATCGACTCGGACCGACAAATCGAGGAGCCGATTTCGAATTCCAGTTAAGTTCCTTGCATTCACTTACGCACAAATACCCTTGAGAAAGGTATTAATCTGTCCCTTCCCTCCAGCTATGGCTTAAATAACAGGACAAATTGGGTTCTATAGCCTTGGCTGGCAACCAGTCTACCGCAGAATGTAATGACAACCTACTGTAGGATAATCACCTTCCCAGTCAATCATGTATCGAAAGAGACATGATCGCCCAAGCGTGTATCACGGATGGCACTCAACTGACTGACAGTCAGTTTTGCATAAAATTATTTGTTTATTAATGGTCTACCCTATGAACTGTACTTGCGACAGTCCGTCATCCTTGTTTCTATGCTGGAACTGATTTACAACAACTGATGGAGCCGGCGTCTGTACCTCAACGCTTCAACAGGGTGTGATCAAGTTGCTACGCAAAAAAACAAGAACGGTGGAGAAGGATAGATATCTTTCGGCCTTTAACTTTGTTAAATACAGAGTTAAAGATTTTAACCAAAATCTTTGCCAGACGTTTGCAGGCCGTTTTTTCTAGTCCAGAAAAGACTTGTTCTGTGAAGGGCAGGACTACTCAGGATAACCTACTTATGTTACGCTCGATCATTGAACAAGCCGACAGTGAAGTTGCCTGATCAATTTAGATCAGTCCATGGCATTTGGTATGGCTGACCATCGATTTCTGGAGTCTGAATTTTGGACCGTTGGTTTTGGGCCGTATTATGGCACCAGGATTTGACTTCTGTAAACGTCTACCGGTGCGCTGGTGGAAAATGAATATGGTTAAATTAGACCTATAGCAGGTTACCCATTCTTTTCCAGTTTATAGTGGAGAGTCCGTTCTAGTGAAGGGTAGTTTTATATTGTTGCAGGTTAACGGAATTTGGCCTTGTGGTAGATAGCCCACTATAAGTCATAAAATGATTATAAATCAAGAAAGGCAAATTGAGTTGAAAAATAACATATTTATATATACACATAGTTCTATAGCGGGTTACCCATTCTTTTCCAGTTTATAGTGGAGAGTCCGTTCTAGTGAAGGGTAGTTTTATATTGTTGCAGGTTAACGGAATTTGGCCTTGTGGTAGATAGCCCACTATAAGTCATAAAATGATTATAAATCAAGAAAGGCAAATTGAGTTGAAAAATAACATATTTATATATACACATAGTTCTATAGCGGGTTACCCATTCTTTTCCAGTTTATAGTGGAGAGTCCGTTCTAGTGAAGGGTAGTTTTATATTGTTGCAGGTTAACGGAATTTGGCCTTGTGGTAGATAGCCCACTATAAGTCATAAAATGATTATAAATCAAGAAAGGCAAATTGAGTTGAAAAATAACATTTTTATATATACACATAGTTCTATAGCGGGTTACCCATTCTTTTCCAGTTTATAGTGGAGAGTCCGTTCTAGTGAAGGGTAGTTGTATATTGTTGCCGGTTAACCGAATTTGGCCCTGTGGTAGATAGCCCACTATAAGTCATAAAATGATTATAAATCAAGAAAGGCAAATTGAGTTGAAAAAGAACATTTTATATATACACATAGTTCTATAGCGGGTTACCCATTCTTTTCCAGTTTATAGTGGAGAGTCCGTTCTAGTGAAGGGTAGTTGTATATTGTTGCCGGTTAATGGAATTTGGCCTCGTTGTAGATAGCCCACTATAAGTCATAAAAAGATTATAAATCAAGAAAGGCAAATTGAGTTGAAAAAGAACATTTTATATATACACATAGTTCTATAGCGGGTTACCCATTCTTTTCCAGTTTATAGTGGAGAGTCCGTTCTAGTGAAGGGTAGTTGTATATTGTTGCCGGTTAATGGAATTTGGCCTCGTTGTAGATAGCCCACTATAAGTCATAAAAAGATTATAAATCAAGAAAGGCAAATTGAGATGAAAAATAACATTTTTATATATACACATAGTTCTATAGCGGGTTACCCATTCTTTTCCAGTTTATAGTGGAGAGTCCGTTCGAGAGAAGGGTAGTTGTATATTGTTGCCGGTTAACCGAATTTGGCCTTGCTGTAGATAGCCCACTATAAGTCATAAAATGATTATAAATCAAGAAAGGCAAATTGAGTTGAAAAAGAACATTTTATATATACACATATCAATTAAGATTTTTACAATTCAAGTAATACTTGAAGTATAGGTCCAACAGAGGTTAAAATGTTCATGGCAATAAAATGCTGAAAAGAGAATTAATGCTTAGGAATGTGGGAGCGTTATAATTAAGGAATGTCTTTGATGTATTCGCTCCTTAGGTCAGTAAGTAGTTTTGAGACAGCGAAAGATAAGAAGAGAGGGAAGGGAAGCTAGGATAGTAAGCCGCTTGACTTAGGTCAAGAGGATACTGATTACACTCCTCTCTCTCGAGTCAGTCCATGTGTGTCGGCCTGCGTCGATCTGTCTGGCGATGTTTTCTGTCTCGGCTTTTTATTTCAAATTTTGGATCGCAGGTTATCATTTGGGAATTCATATCTGTATTTGATTCTGGGCTTCCCTTTGGCCGATAAATAAACTTCGCGTAGGCTCGCGAATTGGAAATTTAATATTTAATTAATTTTTAATTTTTCAACCGGAACACCGACGACTTTTGATCATTTGCTTTTTGGTTGTGAGGGTGCAAACACCCGGTCCTTCACTATGTCCCGTATCACCACAGACCTTTCAGTGTCGTCTTGATTAATTCATCAAGGTTCTCCTCTTTCGCCATTGCTGTACGTTCTTGCATTAAAACTTTTCCTTCCCTAGTTAAATGAATCCGTTCCTACATGGAATTTCCCTACCTGGTGGTATCACCTCGACCAGGTAATCTGCCTATACAGACGACGTTTCGGTTCTTGGGTCGTGAGATCGACGAAGTCATCAAAAAAATCAAAATGTATGATAACAGCCTCCAATATCAAGTTTCTCTTCCCGGCCTTTCCTCTGGTCCTCATGCGTGTTTAAATGAGATAAAATTGAGCAGTGTTCTGAGAGATGCAGGCTAGGTCTTTGAGTCAATATCGTAGTTGTATGGCCGATATAATTATTTACGGAATTAGGTGGATCAAGAACACAGTTCTTTAAAGACAGGTAAATTCGTAAATAATATTGTAGTTTGGATCCTGCGGGTGAATTTTATTTTATCATTCACACACATAGTAACTTTACCGTCTAATAAACACACACATTCATACAAGATTCTTTTATACACACGTAAGAAAGAAAATAGAAAGAGAAGGAAGAATGTAAAGAAAGAAAGAAAGAAAGAAAGAAAAAGATAAAAAGAAAGAAATAGGAAAGAGAAATGGTAACAAAATGGAAGCAATAAAGAAAGAACAAAACAATTGCACGAATGAAAAGAACGAAAGAAAGAACAAAACGAATGAAAAAAGTAAAGGAAATAAAGAGAGAATGAAAAGAAAGAAAGAAAAGAAAATATTGAAAGAAAGAATGAAAAAAAAAAGGAAAAAGAAAAGAAAGAAAAAGTGAAAAGAATGAGAACAAAGATTGAACAAAAGATGTGTGAATGAAAAGGAAGAAAAGAAAGAAAAATGAAAAAATTTAAACTTATTTATAAATGGAATTGTGTGTGTGTGTGTGTGTGTGTGTGTGTGTGTGTGTGTGTGTGTGTGTGTCCGTTAACTATAGATTCCGAAACGGCTGAACCAATTTTCTTTAAAATTTACACAGTTGTACTATAAGCGTCTGCGAGTGTAATTAGCTAGGTTTTGTGTCGCGGTACCCCCGATAAATATCGAAAATCGATAATCGAAAAAATAGGGTTATAGAAGGAGTGGTCCGATTTTAATCAGATTTGATACACTAACAGACAAAGACATAAGAACCGATATTCAGAAGTTTCAAGTTTGCAGTTCTTACAATAGTGCAGAAAATCGATAATATATAACGGGTCTGATCAAGATCAGTTTTTCAGCCCTTTTATTTTAGTTTTTGCTTCGGGTTTGACTCTAAGTAGGTATAATTGTAGTTCTTATTCTCAGCCATGATACCATTTACTCAGAGGACATATTTAGCCTTCAAAATTCAGTTTACGCCGAAAAAAACCTATTTGATATCGATACCAGGAAATCAAAATTTGACTTACATCCATTCATTTTTCTTTCAGTCTACGGTTTCGCTTTGACTGGAAACAACTATTGCTTTTTAGTCTTTCGTGCCAACGTCCAAAGAGTCTGAGCTCCAGGACCATGGATTAGTTTTAAAGCTTTCATTAAAACCGAGCAACGCCGGGCTACCCTGCTAGTAAATGAAGTAATGAAAGAAAGAAAAGAAAAGAAGAAAGAACGACAAAATGAAGAGAAAGGAAAAAAGAGAGAAAAAGAAAAGGATTGAAAAACGGAAAAAAGCAACAATTATAAAAACGAAAAAAAAAATTTATTTTACTAAAAATTGTTATTTCCTTGATTACAAATAAAATCTTGGAAACTTTCTCGTATTTAGATCCTGATCCAGAAATTCCTGCTTGGGAATACCAGGTGCTGTAAGCATTTAATGACGGGTGTGCGTTGTGGTGCAGTGGATATCAGCTCGGAGAGAGAAATCAGTGAACCGAATTCGAATTCCAGTTGAATACCCTGCATTCACTTAAGCACTGGTACCCTTCGAAAAGGTATTAATCCGTCCCTTCCCTCCAGGTATGGGTTAAATAACAAGGGTAGGACTTGTGGACCCTGTCCTTAAAACACCCCAATGAATCAAGATACTCGAAAAGAAAAATGTATTACTAGACACAAAGACTTATATAAAAACAATAAATTGTTGAAAGAAAAAGGTATTACCAGCAAGAAATAAATAAAATCTAGTTTGCAATAAATAACCCGTCGAGGTTGATAGTCCATAAAACAAAACAACCAACCAACCAACTAGAAATTCAGTGACTCATTAGAGTTACAAGGCAGCACATGCAGCCACACTAAAGGTTGAGTCACTGTGTCGGGCCAGAATGTTTTTTTCCGCCTGAACATATACAAATATATTTTTTTCCGCTTGTACATATACAAATCAACCATCCGTCCGTGCATGTAATAATATTGCAGTTTTGATCTTGCAGGTGCTTTTTATTTTTGACAATGTGGTTAGCCGTTTTGTCGGGGATACTAAAATCAAGCAGTAGTAGCACCTGTTAGGGTCCCAGCTATGAGCAAATAGTTAACCCCCAAGCTGGAGTCAAAACACTATGAAAGTATAAAAATACTTTTATAGAAATATATACATATTTGAAGGAAAAATATTACCAACAATACATTTTTGAAGAAAAATTATTACCATAATACATTTTTGAGGGAAAAAAATTATACTCAGCAAAACATTTTTGATTACAAAACTAAAAACTAAAATATAAAAGATAAAAAAAATTTTCATTAAAATATAACTAAATCAACCTTCTAACTATAACCGAACATTAAAATCCCACGTTTTTGGCATTAAATAACCCACAGAGGTATTGATATGCCGTTAAACAAAACTCAAACTCAAACTCAAAAGTGCATGAATGCGTGGGTTTGTTGACCGTTAATATTAGTGAATATGGCCATAAGAAAAAGCGGAAAAACTTTGCTTTTGAAATTTGTAGCGAAGTCCCTTGCATTGACTTTTGCTGCCATATTTGGTCGGGTGCTCCTGCTGTCCACTTAGGTGTCCTCGACCAAATCCAACAGAGAATCTGTAATGTGATCGATCCCGACTTGGCAGCTAAGATACAATCGCTTTCTCACCGACGCAGTGTGGCTTCCCTGTGTCTCTTCTACAAATACTTTCACGGCTTCTGCTCCAATGAACTTAGCTCACTGGTAACCCCTATATACGAATTTCCTCGAGCCACAAGATTAGCAACTAGGTCCCACCCTTTTACTGTGAAACCAATAAATTGTAAACGCAAATTCTACTCTAGTAACTGCTTTTCTCGCAATTCCCGCCTGTGGAATTCACTTCCGCATACTTTCTTTCCCGACAATTACAATCTCCAAGTATTTAAATGTAAAGTCAATAGTCATCTCCTATCTCACTAACCTGCATCCTCTCTCTCATGCTTCTTTCTCCGTCCACTCCACTCTTATCATTAATCTCTTCCCTCTCCTACTCTCTTCATGACACCCTCTGCAACCTCTCACTCCTCATAACATTCCTCCTCGCCCACCCCACTCTCATCAGTAATCTCTTCCCTCTCTTACTCTCTTCCTGACACCCCCTGAAACCTCTCACTCTTCATACCATTCCTCCTTGTTCACCCCACTTTCATCAGTAACCTCTTCCCTCTCTTACTCTCTTCCTGACACCTCCTGCAACCTCTCACACCTCATAACATTCCTCCTATGTAACCCCCTGCACAACAGTTGCAGTAAAATGTCTTACTTGGGACAGACACGATTATAAATAAAAAATTCTATACTATTATAATGTGGATATAAAGTGGGGTATCAATTCTACATTACACTCAATATATAAACTGATCCCTCACTTTATAGTCACAGTCATTCTTCTCTTACCGACTTCCTTACACCCCCTCATAACATTCCTCCTATGTAACCCCCTGCACAACAGCGGCAGTAAAATGTCTTACTTGGGACAGACACGATTATAAATAAAAAATTCTATAATATTATAATGTGGATATAAAGTGGGGTATCAATTCTACATTACACTCAATATATAAACTGATCCCTCACTTTATAGTCACAGTCATTCTTCTCTTACCGACTTCCTTACACCCCCTCATAACATTCTTCCTATGTAACCCCCTGCACAACAGCGGCAGTAAAATGCCTTACTTGGCGCCGACACGATTATAAATTTTAAAAAATGTCATGTTTGTAGACAAGATTCTTTATTTTTTAGAAATAAAAAAATTATATTGGAATGTAATAAGATTGCAACTGATATATTTCACTGAAATATTTTGTGTGTATTATTATATATTAAACTCTAATATTTAAGTAATATAAAGAAAGTAGTATTTAAGAAACGTCGAAACGCACCTTTCACAACAACAGACAAAACAGATAAAGAGCTAGGTAGACTAGAACAAACTGGGATCATTTCAAAAACAGAATTCAACGAATGGGCGGCACTGGTAGTATATGTGAAGAAAAAAATCCGGAGGAACCTGTGTTTGTGCAGATTTCTCCACTGGATTAAACAACGCGATAAAACATTATCATTACCCATTGCCAAGCCTGGAGAAAAAATTTACCAAGTTTAACGGTGGTAAATTTTTAAAAAAAGTAAACTCCTTCCAAAAAAAGAAGCTAGGGAGGAAAGTGTTTTGGGATCTCTCCTTTTTCTATGATAATGGACTCGACTTGAATATACATATACTCCTCTCATGATGAGATCCGGGAGTTAAAGTACGAGTATCGTATGAAGTCCGAAAGTAACCGATAGATACCGAGGTTACACCGAGAATATCGTGTCAATAGTCATACTAGCTCTCAGCTCCACTCAGCCAGAATAGTATTACACGGATATACTAATTTCAGCATAGCTTCACTTCAAAGACTTATATATATATATATATATATATATATATATATATATATATATATTCCTTACTAATCGTGTTCCTGGATTACTAACCTGAGTTCCAGGTGTATCTTTCCGTTTAATATAACCTATTTTTCTATCTGAAATATCTGTTTTGTTGTTCATCATTTTGTGTGTTTTCACACCCGGAATCCACAGCAGATAGATAGATAGATAGATAGATAGATAGATAGATAGATAGATAGATATGAACAGACTGAGATAGATAGATAGATAGATAGATAGATAGATAGATAGATAGATAGATAGATAGATAGATAGATAATGAATGGACTGAGATAGATAGATAGATAGATAGATAGATAGATAGATAGATAGATAGATAGATAGATAGATAGATAATGAATGGACTGAGAGAGATAGAGATAGATAGATAGATAGATAGATAGATAGATAGATAGATAGATAGATAACGAATGGACTGAGATAGATAGATAGATAGATAGATAGATAGATAGATAGATAGATAGATAGATAGATAGATAGATAGATCATGAATGGACTGAGATAGATAGATAGATAGATAGATAGATAGATAGATAGATAGATAGATAGATAGATAGATAGAATTGTATTGGGGCAGGTAGATTAGTAAGGTCTTAATAAGCTTTTCTGACTCGTGTGTGTTTATTTTTTATATCGAAATAATAGAAATACCTCATTAGTTTCTCTTGTGAATAAATCAGTTTTGCTTCATCACAGTATCTGAAGTCGCCCTTCGTTGTAACATATGATTTCCTTACCATCATCCTGCTGCTTTGCCAGGAAGCCCGTCCAGCCAGTCGCATTTGAAACTCTGTTTGTGTCAAAGCTTATTAATTTTGACAAGTGGTTGAAAACAGAAATTTAGATTTGCTAGTCGCAACCCAAAAATGATTTGACATACACAAAACAATGGTTTAAACAAGTCTAAGAAATAAACGGACAAACAAATAATGAATGAGTGAGTGAATGAATGAATGAATGAATGAATGAATGAAAGAGGTCAGTTGAATTATGTTAATTTGCTTGAGAAATTCAAAATGAAAAAAAAAATGGAAAATAGATATATGTAAAGTCTGATGTTTCGATCCGGTCGGAAGAAACGTCGTGGAGATTTTTGGATTTGAAAAGCTCGATGTCACTGGGTATCACGAAAATATTGGCTGGAATCGCATTGAAAAAAAGAAGAAAAAGAAAATAAAAAGAAAGAGAATAAAGGATAAGAAGGAAAAAAAACCGATGAACAGAAGATGAAGAAATAAAAAGAAAGAGATCGATAGAAAGAGTCTTAGATAGATAGATAGATAGATAGATAGATAGATAGATAGATAGATAGATAGATAGATAGATAGATAGAAAGAAAGAGAATCACATAGATAGATAGATAGATAGATAGATAGATAGATAGATAGATAGATAGATAGATAGATGAAGTTTGATAAAAACGAAATGTATAAAGAAAGAAAGAAACAAAGAAACAAAGAAACAAAGAAATGCAGGGAAAAAATCTTTGAAAGGAGGAAAGAAAAGAAAAAAGAAATAAATGAAAATACATAAATAACAAAAATTAAAGAGACACGAAAAGAAAGAGAAAAAAATCATTAATGAAAGAAAATGTGAAAAAGAAAAGAAAAAAGAGACAAGGGAAGGAAAGCAAGAACAGAGAAGAGAGAGAGAGAGAGGAAAAATGAAAAGAAAGATGAAGAGACAAATATAGTTGAAGGGAAAGAGGTACTTCTTCGATGTGCATTGAACTTTCAGGACGTAGGCGATCATGCCTCTCCACATCTCCCTATCCCTGGTGACCTTAGCACGCTTTCTTCTGTTACACCACACAACCCTCGTTCTGTCATCCACCTGCTCAGGCCCTTCAAATATGTTATCCGGAGCATTCCCCTGTTTTTCCCCTCGATCTGTCCTGTTAGTATCAGGTTCTCCAAGCCCTCATTCCTCATTGCATGTCCCAGGAACTTCAGAGGTCTCTTCCTGATCATCATCATCATTTATCCATCACACCCAGATGGTGCATTAGGCAGCAACTTTTTGTGGCTGTTTCTGTAAGAAACTGTTTATACGGTGCAGGGTTGTAGGGCCTGCACCCAACCCCCAAACCTGGAGGACCGGTTGACCATTCTTGGTCCTTACGTTTACAGCTCCTGGTATTCCCAAATGGTCACCCATTAAGTACTGACCAGGCTCGATGTTGCTTAAATTCGGTGATCGGTCGGGAACGGTGTATTCAACAAGATATAGCCATAGGCTCTCATCTTGATGCTCAGTATTAATTCCCTTTTTGCTTCCATCCTTCCCAAAACTTCATCATTGCTCACATGCTCGGTCCATGATATCCTCAGCATCCTTCTGTAGAACTACATTTCAGTTCAAGCTATTCCTTCATCTTTGATGATATTGTCCAGCATTCACTGCCATATTGAAGAACTGACATCACATAGCAATCCAGTTCTCTTCTTTGTTTCTAGTGAAATTGTCCTGTTTCTTATTACTCTTCTCAGCTCTTGGACTGCATCTTTGTGCTTTTGGATCTCAGGAATATAAATGTATAGAAACTGCCGTGGTCACAAAGTGAGGGGTCAGTTTATATAGTGATTTTAATATGGAACTGATCCCCCACTTTATATCCAGCATCTTCCTGTAGAGTCATATTTCCGCTGCTTCAAGCTATTCCCGTCATCTTTGATGATATTGTCCAACATTCACTACCATATTGAAGAACTGACATCACATAGCAATGTAGTGCTCTTTGTTTTTAGCGAAATTATCCTGTCTCTTAATACTTTACCCAGCTTCTGGAACGCGTCCTTTGTCATGCCAATTCACCTTCGGATCTCTGTGTCGCACTTTCCGTCTTCTAATGAATGAAAAAGAGATATGAAAATGAATAAGTTATTAAAGAAGAAGCACATTTAAGGAAATAATAAAAGAGAAATTTAAAAAGAAATCTATGAAAGAACGAAATAAACAAAGAAAAAGTGCAAGAGAATTAATTTTAAATCATCAGCAATGTGAGAAATATAGAAAAAAAACGTCTGTGAATGAGAAAAAAAATCAAAGAATGAATATGTATAAATAGATAAGTTATGAGGGAGAAAAAAGAGGAGAAAAATAGAAGTGAGAAAAGAAAGAAAAGAAAAAAAAGAAAAAAGAAAAAATAAGGAAATGGATGAAAAGTTACACGAAGAACAAAGGAATGAAAAACAAGCAGATTAGAATGAAAAGACGTGAAGGAAATAAATGATAAAGAAGATGAAATCATACAAGCGAAAAGAAAGAAAGAAAGAAAGAAAGAAAGAATGAAGAAAAGAATTCAATTAAAAGAAAGAAAGAAAGAAAGAAAGAAAGAAATTGAAAGAAAGAAAAAATGAAATTGAAAGAAAGAAACAAAAAGGATAAAAAGAAAGAAATGAAGTATTAGACTGAAATAAAGAAAGAAAGAAAGAAAGAAAGGAAGAAAGAAGGGAGAAAGGAAGGAAAGAAAGAAAGAAAGAGAATCATAGATAGATTAATAGAAAGAAACAAAGAAACAAAGAAAGAAAGAAAAGCATAGATAGATTAATAGAAAGAAAGAAAGAAAGAAGGAAGGAAGGAAGAAAGGAAATATAAAAAGAAAGAAAGAAAAAAAGAATAAAGAAGAAGAAAAGAAAAGAATTAAATTAAAATAAGGAAAGAAAAAAGAAAGAATGAAATTGAAAGAAAGACAGATACAAAGAAAGAAAGAATGGAATGAAATTGAAAGAAAGAAAAAATAAAATTGAAAGAAACAAACAAAAAGTATAAAAAAAAGAAAGAAATAAAGTATTAAACTGAAAGAAAGAAAGAAAGAAGAAATAAATAAAGAAAGACTGAAAGAAAAAAGAACAAAAGAAGGAAAAATAAAAAATAAAATTAAAATAAGGAAAGAAAAAAGAAAGAAAGAATCAATTTGAAAGAAAGAAAGACAGACAAAAAGAAACAAAGAAGCAAAGAAACAAAAAATGGAATAATATTGAAAGAAAGAAACAAAAAGGATAAGAAAAGAAGAAAGAAATAAAGTATTAAACTAAAAGAAAGAAAGAAAGAAGTAAGGAAAGAAGAATGAATGAATCAGCCAGGCCCAGCATCTTAGAAATGTTTAAATAGACAAAGGAAAAATGAGAAAACTTAACGGACCTTATACATTTTTTCTTATAATCTATCTTTATTTTTATTTTCTTTCGTTCATTCATTCTCACTTTCATTGAAAGAAAGAAATAAAAAACAAAGAAAGAAAGAAAGAAAGTTTATTAAAAGCAGAAAATGAGACAAAAAAGAAAAAAAAAACAAGAATCATTAAGTAAGAAAGAAAGAAAGAAAGAAAGAAAGAAAGAAAGAAATCGTGAAGGAAAGAAAGAAATCGGTGACGAAAGAAAAAACAAAACAAGAATCAATAAGAAAGAAAGAAAGAAAAAAAGAAAGAAAGAAAGAAAGAAATCGTGAAGGAAAGAAAGAAATCGTTGAGGAAACAAAAAAAAACAAACAAGAATCAATAAGAAAGAAAGAAAGAAAAAAAGAAAGAAAGAAAGAAATCGTGAAGGAAAGAAAGAAGTCGTTGAGGAAACAAAAAAAAACAAACAAGAATCAATAAGAAAGAAAGAAAGAAAGAAAGAAAGAAAGAAGGAATGAAGGCAGCCAGGCTCATCATCTTAGAAATGTTAAGAAAAAAAAAAGAATAAATGAAAAAAAAAACATGACAATCCGGACCCCGTACATTTTTTCTTTTATTCTAACTTTATTTTTATTTTTATCTCCTTCATTCACTCTCTCTTTCATTCATTTATTCTTTCTTTCGCCGTTGCTTATTCTTGCGTGGGTACATTAAAAGATTGGAATTAAAATGCAGATAACTTATTCTACAAATTAAATCTAAAAGAGAGACAAAAAAAGAAGCCAAAATATTAAAGCATCGAAAATCAAAGCCTTGCGTTACGAACATCTGTTTCGAAGACTCAGGATTCAAATTTGATTTGCAAATTTTGGAGATCATGTCTTTTACAAGAATTTTTTTTTTTTTTTTTTTTTGCTGGGAACCAAAACCAAAACTCAAAGCAAACGTAAATAGGAACATATATTTCAAAATAAAATAAATTTTCTTCAAAAATGCGGAATCTTAAATAATCAAAATGTTTTTGACAAAAATGAATAAACGGACCGGACTTTAAATTAGCAAAATGTCGACAAGACGATAGTGAAAGTGATCTTTGAATATTGAAAATGCGATTAAAATTTCTATAAAACACAGTCTTTCTCTCTATGTCTCTCTCTATCTCTGTCTCTCTCCGTCTCTCTCTCTCTCTCTCTCCTTGTCTGCCTCTCTGTCTCTATCTCTGTCTGTGTCTCTGTGTCTCTCTGCCTCTCTCTATCTCTGCCTTTCTCTATCTCTGCCTCTTTTTGTCTCTCTTTCTCTGTATCTCTCTCTGTCACTCTCCGTATCTATTTTTCTCTCTCTCTCTCTCTCTCGAATTGTTGCTCTCTCTTTCTCTGCGTCCTTTTAGTACAATTATCTTGCTTCTTATTTATGTTCATAATACTTCTTCATTCTTTTCATCTCTCTCTCTCTCTCTCTCTCTCTCTATTTCTCTCTCTTTGTCTGTCTCTCCATTTCTTTATATCTGTCTCTTCTTTTTTATAGTTATAATACTGTTCTTCTTCATTTTGATTTCTCTCTCTTTCTCTGTCTCACCCACTCTCTTTCTCTCTCTCTCTCATTTTTATTTCTGTCTCTACTTCTCTATCCTTATCTCTCTATCTCTCTCAATCTTTTTTGTCTCTCTTTTCTTCGGTTTGTCTCTTTTAATTAGTCACTCTCTTTTCCGTCTGTGAAATTTCTACTTTTTTTTTTTTTTCAGAATTCGTCCTGGGCATAATGATAAACTTCATCCGGCAGAAAGCCTCTGATCGGAATGTCTTGAGGAGTGTGTAACAATCTCTTAATTGCTGTTGTTCCCAGGTCCGCTCTGATTAGCGATGGTAGCATAGTTAGTACCTAAAGGGTGTTCAAAACACATCTTGTTTTATGGGCCGTGTCCCTTCAGGACGTGGGCGATCATGGCTCTCCACATCTTCTTTTCCCTTGTGGCTCTTAACACACTTTCTCTTGTTACTCTTCCCGAAATCTGCTCTGCCATCCATTTCCTAAAGCCAATCAATATGTGACACGTTGCTTCCCACTGTATCTCTTTCCCTCTATTTCTCCTGTGAGTATCAGATTCTCTAATCCTTCCGTCCACATTACATATCCCAGAAATTTCAGCTGTATTTTCCTAGTTTTTTTTTTATAAGCGTTTCACCCCGAGCAAGGCATGTCACTGCCACTACTGTGCAGGGGGCTACGTAGAGTGGAGAAAGGCTGATTAAATATAGGAAATGACAGAGGGTGGGTGATAGGCGGGTGAGGATACCGAGAATGAGGGTTGGGTAGATGAGAGTGTTGTGAGAATAGTTGGGAGTTAGTGTGATAGGAGGTGTCTATTGACCCTACATATAAACACCTGGAGATTGTAACTGTCGGGAAAGCAGACTTGTGGAAGGGAGTTCCACAGACGGGAAGCGCAAGAAAAGAAGCTGTTGGAGTAGAATTTACGGTTACATCTTATTTGTTTAACTGTAAAAGGGTGGGATCTAGTTGCTAATCTAGTATCTCGTGTAAATTCGTGCTTAGGCGGCACCAGTGATCTAAGCCCATCGGAGCAGAAGCCATGAAAGTACTTGTAGAAGAGGCACAGGGAAGCTACATCACGCCGGTGTGAGAGCGGCTGCAGCCGGTCTGCCAAGTCAGTATCAACCACGTTACAGATCCTCCTTTGTATTTTGTCAAGAAGCCCAAGGAGAGCAGCAGGGGCACCCGACCAGATATGGCAGCAATATTCAATACACGGGCGGATGGTAGATTTGTATATGTGCAAAATAGTTTCAGGTGGGAAAAATTTCCGGGCCCTGCACAGGGAGCCCACTTTCATAGCAGCAGATTTGGCAATGGATTCAATATAGTCATTCCATTTGAGGTCCGCCGAGAGTGTAAGGCCAAGGAGGCGTAGTATTTTACTCTCTGGGAGGCTAGCCTGTCCCATGCTAATGGGAGGTAGATGCGATTGGTGGTTAGTTGATAACAGCTTTGTTTTGGAGGTATTGAAATTTACCAACCATTTCCTACCCCAGGTCACTACGGATTGGAGGTCCCTTTCAAGTGCGGCAGCGAGGTTCACTTTGTCGTCCAGACCTGGTTTCTGATCGATGCGGGAGTAGATTGTTGTGTCGTCGGCATACATGCCAACTTGGGATCTAATGGTGTTGGGGAGATCATTAATGTAGATCAGAAATAGCGTGGGACCTAGGATAGAACCTTGAGGGACGCCCGCGTTCGTCTGGTAGTTTTGGGAGGCATGCCCATTTAATACCACCTTTAATGTGCGGTTAGAGAGGAAGGACTGGATGAGGTCAAACAGATGTCCAGTTATCCCATAGCTCCGCAGTTTGCACAAGAGGCCAGCATGCTAGACCCTGTCGAATGCTTTGGAGATATCCAATCAACGGTTCGGGCTTCACCATTCTTGTCGAGTGCCTGGTATATGTACTCGGTAATGGTCGTTAGCATATCAGCTGTAGACCTGGTGAAGCGAAACCCATACTGTTTGTCAGAGAGAAGCCCGTTGGTCATAAGGTGCTGAATCACCTCGGCGTTGATAATGGCTTCGAAAACTTTGCCAAAGATTGGAAGGAGACTAATAGGACGGTAATTGGCGGGGTCTGAGGGTTCGCCAGAATTCTTAAATATAGGTACTACGCAGGAGGACTTCCAACAGGCAGGAAAGCAGGAAGCAGATAGGCAGAGGTTATAGAGTTTAGAGAGGACAGAGGAGAGTTCTGGGGCACATTTCTTCAGTACTATGACTGGGATTCCGTCACCGCCGCTCGCTTTGTGTGGGTCAAGTTGCGCAATTATCTTGGCGACCAGCGAGGGTGAAATGTGGACGTTATTTAGTTGAGCCTTAGTTCTGGGTGGGAAGTCTGGTGTAGGTATTCCTAACGAGTCCAGTGTCGAATTGGTTGAGAATCTACGGGCAAAGCATTCAGCCTTGTTGGCTGGGGAGGTGAGAACTTCAAATTCATTGATTAGTGGGGGTATTGAAGTCTTGTTCCTGCTGAGCACGCTTTTGCAGAGACGCCAGTAATCTTTGGAGCCAAACTTAGAGGATGCTATGCGTTGCCTAATCCTGGTAGCAAACGCCCTCTTGGCTTCGTTCAGTAATTTTTTACACGTGTTCCGTGCTGAGGTGAAAAGGCGCCTGTTTTGGTTCGACGAGCAGCTTCGATAGAGCCGGAATAAATGGTTCCGGTGGGCAATAGCGGCCGAGCAAGCGGGTGAGAACCAGGGGGACGAATTTGGTTTTAGTTGGAATTTTCTGGCAGGGATAAAAGCATCGATGCCAGCCTTAACCCAAGAGGAGACTTCGGAGGCACAGTCTTCGACAGGAAGATCAAAGACGTTGTTCCAGGGGAC
The DNA here is from genome assembly GCA_037127315.1 of Ascarosepion bandense. Taxonomy (NCBI): domain Eukaryota; kingdom Metazoa; phylum Mollusca; class Cephalopoda; order Sepiida; family Sepiidae; genus Ascarosepion; species Ascarosepion bandense. The sequence continues at coordinate 143,173 of JBBBDQ010002203.1, forward strand.
GTCGCAGAGGAAGTCCCTGAACGAGTCCCAGTCGGCTCTTTGGTAGCAGTATGATATTCTGCTGGTCTGGTTTTCTTGGGTAGAGTTAGTGCGGATTGATATGTTTACAGAGACTACGGCGTGGTCAGAGTTTCCGAGGGGGCAGAGTTGCCTGGTAGTGCAGGAGTCTGGGATGGAGGTAAAACAAAGGTCGAGTAAAGAGTCCCTTCCGTTAGGGTTTTTAGAGAAACGCGTGGGGAAGTCCACCACTTGCGTTAGAGCTTGGGCTATTGAAAAGTGCATGGTGCGGATCCCAGCAAGGTCGGTGGCTGAGTTTTCAAGCCACTTGGTGTGGTGGGCGTTAAAATCGCCAAACACAAATATATGGGCAGATGGGTGAGAAGAAATGGCCCTGTCGATGTTAGTCGTGATGCAATCAAGTAACGTACAGTCAGAGGAGGAGGGGGAGCGGTAGAGGAAGAAGAGATAGCTAACCGAGCTTAGAAGTGAGAGACGGAAGCACATGAAGGAATGATCAAGGGATTCAAGAGATGTGACCCTGGCTAGGGGGAGTTGTTCGCTGACATATACACCAAGCCCATGCATATGGACATTGGAGTCCTTCCTGAAGAGAGGAAGGTAACCAGGAACGAACAGCTCTGAAGAGGGGATAGAAGGGTCAAGGTTAGTCTCACATATAGCTAAGATATCGGGTGAGTTAGTTAGAAGGAAAGACTCTACACTATTAAAGTTACTGCGAATACCTCGTATATTTGTGAAGGTAACGCAGATAGGTTTGGGCGATTTACGACTAGCTGGTTTAGGCTTGCTATTTTGTTTGTTTAATTTCATGCTGGTTATAGTTGTGGATAGAGAGAGGTCTAGAGTAGGGTCAGATGGTCGTTAATTGCAGCAGGTGAAGGATGGAGAATGGCGCCGCCTGCAGCATAATGTGGCCTCGGGGTTGCCCATCGGAAATTCATGCAGGGACGCCCGTCCATGCGCGAAATGGCACTACAGGAACCCCGATATTATTCAACTGTTGATCAGAGCAGCCTCTCGAGACGCTATGCAAGAGTTCGGGCTCCTAACTACCAGTCGGAAGCAGCAACCAGGAAACTACCAACCCGGTACCCTCAGAATGAAGAGACATTGCCACCATACTCACCAACTGCAAAAAGCTTCCAGCCGAACCGACATAAAGACCGAAAAAGAGAGAGATGAACCGGGAACCCCTTCCTAAACAAGAAACAAGGCGATTACCTCTACTTCTGTCCAAAAGAAGGGGGTGGAGTGTGAGACCGGGCGATAGAAGGTACTATCTACTCCAATTAAAAAAAAGAATAAATGTGTGACTGAAGTTAATTAAGTTTTAACTTAGTATAAGTCAAACCTAAATTTGATAATTAAGAACAATTTACACAAAAATTAGGCAGAAAAGATAAGAACCGAAAAACAATAAAATAAAATAAAATAAAATAAAAAATACAAATAAAAATAAATAAATAAATAATTCAAAAAATAATAAAAAATAAGATCACACTGGCTAAACTCACCAAGTTGCAGGCTGGCTGACAGAAAAAAGTTAAGAAAATTTCAAAAATTATCTTCATTTTGTTTCTTCTATACAGTTCTGGAGAGTTCTGGAGAGATTAAGTTACCTTAAGTAAGCAGTAACAGACAGTAGTGTGATGGGGGAGGGGATCACCTCCAAGCCATGTGTCCAGTTAGCAAGGGAATGACAGAGAACAATAAAATAAAAAAAACAAACATGGCCGGTCTTAGAATTCCTACATATAACCAAAACCCTAATATACCAAACCGGTAAGTATAAGTTTCTTTGCGCTTCCATTCTCTCCAAACCCTCATCGTTCCTCACTTGCTCGGTCCATGATGTCCTCAGCATCCTTCTGTAGAACCAAATTTAGGTTGCTTCCAGTCTTTCTTTCATTCTTGATGAGATTGTCCAGCATTCACTGCCATATTGAAGGACAGACATCACATAACAATCCAGCACTCTTTTCTTTGTTTCTAGCGAAATTTTCCTGTTTCTTAATACTCTACTCAGCTTCTGGAATGCATCCTTGTGCTTTTGGATCTCAGGAATATAAATGTATAGAAACTGATGTGGCCACAAAGTGAGGGGTCAGTTTATATAGTGATTGTGATGTGAAATTGATCCTCCACTTTATATCCAGTATGCTTTTGTAGAACCACATTTCGATTGTTTTAAGTCTTTCCTTCATCTTTGATGAGATTGTCCAGCATTCACTGCCATATTGAAGTACAGACATCACATAGCAATCCGGAACTCACTTCTTTGTTTCCAGCGAAATTTTCCTGTCTCTTAAAACTCTCCTCAACTTCTGGAATGCATCCTTGGCCATAGCAATACGACTTCGGATCTCAGTGTCGCACTTTCCGACTTCTGCTAGAACACTTCAAATGCATTTAAATTTCTGTACCTGGTTTTGTAGTTGGCATTTGGGCTCCTCTTTTACTGATGACCATGCATTCAGTTTTCAAAACATTATGAATGTATAAACATGACTTTATAGTAAAACTACCATCATTAATTTTTGGAAAGAAATTTACCAGCAATACAATCGACACTCGACTCAATATATCTGACATTTATTAATAAAACGAATTTCTTCCAAAGAATATATACTCTATTCATACGAACCTCTCCAAAGATTTTGTCGGCTTTAAATAAACTATTGACGTTGATATACCGTAAAAGAAAATAAATCAAAACATTCATCTAAAAACTGATTTCTTACAAAGAATACATATTCTATTCAAAATCTTGACGGCATTAAATAACCCTTTGAGGTTATGTCATAAAACAAAATAAACCCAAACCCTGATCGAGAAACTGAATTCTTCCAAAAATACTTATCTATTCATTCCAACCTTTCATAAAAATCTTGTCGGCATTAAATAACCCATTTAGGTTGTTTTTTTTTTGTTTTGTTTTTTTTTAATCATTTCACCCCGAGCAAGGCGGAAACGCCACTGATGTGCAAGGGATTACATAAATGTATAAAGATTAATTAGAAAAGAGTGAGGAGTACAAGCTAGTTAGAAAGGAACAATAGAAAGCTGAGAAAGAAGGTGCGATGACAGATACATAGGTGGAGAGAAAGGGAAGGTTATACAGGGGAGGGGGAGAGCTAGAGACCAGTGGTTAGTAGATGAGTATTAACTTTGCATTTAAATTCATGGAGGTTGTAGCCGTCAGGAAAGCAAGAATACGGGAGTGAGTTCCACAGGCGGGAAGTGCGAGAGAAGAAGCTGCAGGAGTAGAATTGTCGTCTGCATTTGGCTAACCTGACTGTGAATGGATGGGACCCAGTTGCCAGTCTGGTTGCACGGGTAAACACCTGTTGAGGAGGCATCAGTGACTTAAGCTCATCCGAGCAGAAGCCATGAAACTATTTATAGAAGAGACAGAGGGAGGCCACATTTCGACGATGGGAAAGTGGCTGCAGTCGAGTCGCCAGAATCCTTAAAACAGAATATACCCAAAACTTCATCTACAAACTGATTTCTTACAAAGAATACATATTCTATTCATACGAACCTATCCTAAAATATTGTCGGCATTGAATAATCCGTCGAGGTTGATATGCCGTAAAACAAAATAAGCCCAAACCCTGATCTAGAAACTGATTTCTTACAAAGAATACATATTCTATTCATACGAACCTATCCTAAAAGTCTTCTCAGCAATAAATAAACCCATTGAGGTTTTGATATGCCTTAAAAAAATAAACCAAACAAATGTTTTCAAAATTCTGCTTTTTTTTTTTTTGTATTTGTTACTATATTTCACTCTCTATTCCTTTTGCTTTCTTTTTCACTGCCATTATCTCCATTTGTGGCATTTTCTCTCCTGCTTCCCGAATATTTAGCCAATTCTGGGCCCTTCTACGTGACACCCCAAACACTAAATCAACAGAATCAAATGTGACAAAACAGAATTTAATAAATCTCCATTTACACTGTATTCCATTTCCAAAAATAACCGTTGTGCTCTTTGCCTTCCACTTGGCAATTCGTATCAGATCTTTTAATTTATTTCAAAGCAATTTGATATATGAAATCTGGCCGGGAAGAATCCAGCTTTGAGATATTATAATAGGTAACTCCAAAATGTACAAATAATGTAAAAACAAAAAAAAATTTTAATTAAAAAAAAAAAGAAAACCGTGATATCTTCGGTTTTCAAAATGAAAAATCTTTGTTGAAGCTTTTATGTTAGTTTCATTTCAAACTAATAGATTATACTCCATATTATAATAAAGAGCGTGATAGATAGATAGATAGATAGATAGATAGATAGATATGAAAAGACCTAGATAGATAGATAGATAGATAGATAGATATGAAAAGACCTAGATAGATAGATAGATAGATAGATAGATAGATAGATAGATAGATATGAAAAGACCTAGATAGATAGATAGATAGATAGATAGATATATTAGATAAATAGATAGATTAGATAGATAGATAGATAGATAGATAGATAGATAGATAGATTAGATAAATAGATAGATTAGATAGATAGATAGATAGATAGATAGATAGATAGATTAGATAAATAGATAGATTAGATAGATAGATAGATAGATAGATTGTAAAAATTATGCTAAAATAAAAATAAAAAATAAAAAAATAAAAATAAATTCCAACGGTCATAGACTTATTCCCCTATCTCGCTAACCCCCTAAAGCCCAGCCAACACCTCTAACAAAGCTAAATAAATATAAATGAAAAGGATTTCCAGTACTTTACACATCGCCTGACGATGCATTGAGGCTTCAATGCTAAAACGGACGCACCTTCGTAGCGATTATATATAGAAAAATTATGTACATCTCCTAAAATATAATTTATAATATATATATATATAAAATAAATTTCGATGTTCAAAACTGTTGAATGATCATCGGCAACTACCACATTTTCAAAATGATATAAAAGTAATAAGAAATGAAGGTTAAGAATTAAGAAATTTACATCACAAAATTTACTTTTCCGTTTGGATTAAAGTTATATATATATATATAGAGAGAGAGAGAGATAGACTATATATATATATATAGAGAGAGAGATAGACTATATATATATATATAGAGAGAGAGATAGACTATATATAGAGAGAGAGAGAAAGAGAGTGATAGACTATATATATATATATATATAGAGAGAGAGAGATAGAGATAGACTATATATATATATATATAGTAGAGAGAGAGAGACTATATATATATATATATATATAGAGAGAGAGAGAGAGATAGACTATATATATATATATATATATAGTCTATCGAGGCAGTAGATAATTTTCTAAACATGTACTGTTAAATATAAGAGACAATGAATGTCTATTATGTTTAATCATGAGCCGTTCTAAACATCGTATTTTGGCTTTAATTTCAGGTGAAAATAAAGACAAATATTCTCCAACATTTGAAGATGGCTCATGTGAGCCGAAAGCTTAGAACTAAATTAATAAAAATTATCCGCTTAGTTTGCATAGGAGGCCAGAGTGCCAAACCCTGTCGAAAGCCTTGGAGATGTCCAGAGCAACCGAAGAAAATTACCTGCTGCATCAATACATTGAGAACACTCTCAGCTATTGGGCGTGTATAATAATAATATACACGCTTAAAACTCTGTCTCCTTCTACCGAGCGCCCGTAGCTCAGAGGTAAAATCGCCGACTGACGCCAATTCGTACGGGTTTCAATCCTGGGTAAAAAGCAATCGGCTGTCTAACCGTACTGATGAGCTGTGATACAGCGAAACTGATCTGTCTGTATACTGTTAAATATTAGAGACAACATCCACCATCAGCGACGATTTTATCTTGTGTTGACATAAAATGTTGTTTCGCAACGATAAGAGTTACCAAAAATAGCAAATGCAGTTCGTAAATTTGTGATGCGGTTCAATGACGTTAGTTGTCCTCTTCCTGGTGCTAAGTATTAATTCTCTTTTCGTTTCCATCCTTTCCAAAACCTCATCATTGCTCACCTGCTCGGTACATGATATTTGCAGCATCCTTCTGTAGAACCACATTTCAGTTGCTTCAAGTTTTTCCTTCATCTTTAATGATATTGTCTAACATTCACTGCCATATTAAAGAACTGACATCAAATAGCAATCTAGTATTCTCTTCTTTGTTTATAGCGAAATATTCTTGTCTATTAATATTCTACTCAAATGCTGGAAGGCGTGCTTCGAAATGCCAATTCGCCTTAGGATCTCTGTGTCGCACTTTAGAAAATCAAAGACATTATTAAGGAAAGCGAATAAAAGAATCGGAATTAAAAAGACAAAGATAACAATTAACAATGTATTTACTTTTTCGAATTTTTCCCAAACGACATGTTCGAGAGAAGAAACTTACGGATTTAAGATCGTCAATAAATTAATCTTTACATAATTTCTATGAAAATCTTTTTATCTCTTAATACGTAGCGGGCATTATTAAATAATCTTCAGAAATACAATCTTCAGCCATATGTATTTTCTTACTATCTTTTTCTTTCGTAATTTTATCTTTAGGATTAACAAATTATAAAATTTAAATTCGGCATTAAAAAACTAAACAAAATAAAAGCATTATTGATCACTTTATTCGAAAATGATAATATTTTAGCTGTTAAAATCCCTCAGTGTTTAAACCTCCCAGCTTCTCTCTATATTTCTGAGATGAGGTAGTATTTACAGTATTTACATTATTCGGGCTATTGTCCTCATCTCTGTTGCCATTTGTACGACGTTTAATAATAGATCATTCTATTTGCCTATATTTCTGAGATGAGGCAGTATTTACAGTATTTACATTATTCGGACTATTGTCCTCATCTTTGTTGCCATTTGTAAGACGTTTAATAATACATCATTTTCTTTTGTCTTTATTTCTGAGATGAGGTAGTATTTACAGTATTTACATTATTCGGACTATTGTCCTCATCTTTGTTTCCATTTGTACGACGTTTAATAATAGATCATTCTATTTGTCTATATTTCTGAGATGAGGTAGTATTTACAGTATTTACATTATTCGGACTATTGTCCTCATCCTTGTTGCCATTTGTACGACGTTTAATAATCGATCATTCTATTTGTCTATATTTCTGAGATGAGGTAGTATTTACAGTATTTACATTATTCGGACTATTGTCCTCATATTTGTTTCCATTTTTACGACGTTTAATAATAGATCATTCTATTTGTCTATATTTCTGAGATGAGGTAGTATTTACAGTATTTACATTATTCGGACTATTGTCCTCATCTTTGTTGCCATTTGTACAACGTTTAATAATAGATCATTCTATTTGTCTATATTTCTGAGATGAGGTAGTATTTACAGTATTTACATTATTCGAACTATTGTCCTCATCTTTTTTGCCATTTCTATGACGTTTAGGTTGAATAATATAATGGACTAGATGAAAAAAGAGCTTGAGAGAATGGATGCGATTTACTGAGATAGGAGATTTCTGTTGACCTTACATTGAAATTCCTGGAGATTGTAGCTGTCGGGGAAGCAAGTATATGGAAGGGATGTCCACAGGCGGGAGCTGCGAGAAAAGAAGCTGTTAGAGTAGAAATTGCGGTTACATTTTATCGGTTTAACTGTAAAAGGGTGGGACCTAGTTGCTAGTCTAGTAGCACGTGTAAATTCATACCTAGGCGACACCAGTGATCTAAGTTGGAGCAGAAGCCGTGAAAGTATTTTTAGAAGAGGCACAGTGAAGCCACGTCACGCCGGTGAGAGAGCGACTGCAGCCGAGCTGCCGAGTTGGTGTCGATCCTATAACAGCTTTTTCATTTGGATGTTGTCAGGAGTCCAGAAGTGAACAGCAGGGGGCAACCGACCAGATGTGGCAGCAGCATTAAAAAAACAGTGGCGGATGGTAGATTTATATATGTGCAGGATGGACTCAGACGGGAAAAACTTCCTGGCCCTGCACAGTGAACCGACCTTCTTAGAAGCGGATTCGAAGTAGTCATTCCACTTAAGGTCCGCTGAATGTGTGAGGCCAAGTAGGCGTAGTGTTTTATTCTCAGTTTTTCTTGTTAGTAATTGCCATGGTTTGGCTTGGTTGTTTTGTTTTTATGGCATATCGACCTCGGCGGGTCAATTATTGCCAAGTAAAGTTTTATTTATTTATTGCTGATAATACCTTTTTCTTTCAACAATTTATTGTTGTTTTTTATATAAGTTTTTGTGTCTAGTAATATTTTTTTCTTTTCCAGTATCAAGATTCATTGAGATTTGTTTTTAAGGGACGGGTCCCAAAGTCCTACCCTGTTATTTAACACATAACGGGAGGGAAGGGACGGATTAATACCTTTCCCAAGGGTACCAGTGCTTAAGTGAATGCAGGGTATTCAACTGGAATTCGAACTCCGATTTCAACTTCCGAGGCGAAATCCATCGCACTACAACGCACATACGTCACTATACGCTTACAGCATCTGGTATTCTCAAGCGGCCACCCATCTACGTACTGACCAAGCTCAAATTTACTTAACATCGGTGATCGAGCGAGAACCAGTGTATTCAACACGATATGGCCGTAAGCATGCATATACGTCACTATACGCTTACAGCACCTGGTATTCCCAAGCAGTCACCCATCTAAATACTGACCCGGTTCAATTTCGGTGATCGAGCAAGAACCGGTGTATTCAACTTGATGTGGCCGTAAGAACGCACAACCGTCACTATACGCTTACAGCACCTGGCATTTCCAAGCGGTTACCAATCTAAATACAGACAAGGCTCAACTTTGCTTGACTTCAGTGATCGAGCGAGATCCAGTGCATTCAACGTGATATGGCCGTTAGCACGTACATCCGTCACTATACGCTTACAGCACCTGGTATTCCCAAGCTGTCACCCATCTAAGTACTGACACGGCTCAATTTGGTGATCGAGCGAGAACAGGTGTATTCAACGTGATATGACCGTAAGCACGCATATCCCTCACTAAAAGCTTACAGCACCTGGTATTCCCAAGCGTTCACCCATTTAAGTAATGAACCGGCTCAATTTCGGTAATCGAGCGAGAACCGGTGTATTCAACGTGATATGGCCGTAAGCATGCACATTCGTCACTATACAATTACAGCACCTGGTATTCCCAAGCGGTCACCCATCTAAGTACTGACTAGGCACAACGTTGCTTAAACTTCGGTGATCGAGCAAGAACCGGTGTATTCAACGTGATATGGCCGTAAGCACGAATGTCCCTCACTATACGCTTACAGCACCCGGTATTCCCAAGCGGTCACCCATCTAAGTACCGACAAGGCTCGACTTTGCTTGCCTTCAGTGATCGAGCGAGATCCGGTGCGTTTCAACGTGATATGGCTGTAAGCACGCACATCCGTCACCATACTTTTACGGCACCTGGTATTCCCATGCGGCCAGCCATCTAAGTACTGACAAGTCTCAAATTTGCTTGACTCCAGTGATGGAGCAAACCGGTAAATTCAACGTGATATGGGCGTAAGCACGCACATCCGTCACTAAACGCTTACAGCACCTGGTATCCCCAAGCGGACACCCATCTAATTACTGACCCGGCTCAATTTCGGTGATCGAGCGAGAACCCGTGTATTCAACGTGATATGGCCGTAAGCACGCACATCCGTCACTATATGCTTACAGCACCTGCTATTCCCAAACGGTCACCCATCTAAATACTGACCAGGCTCAACTTTGCTTCACTTCAGTGATCGAGCGAGCTCCGGTACATTCAACTTGATGTGGCCGTAAGCACGCACATCCGTCACTATACGCTTACAGCTCCTGCTATTCCCAAGCGGTCACCCATCTAAGTACTGACCAGGCTCAACTTTGCTTCACTTCAGTGATCGAGCGAGCTCCGGTACATTCAACTTGATGTGGCCGTAAGCACGCACATCCGTCACTATACGCGTACAGCACCTGGTATTCCCAAGCGGTCACCCATCTAAGTACTGACCAGGCTCAACTTTGCTTCACTTCAGTGATCGAGCGAGCTCCGGTACATTCAACTTGATGTGGCCGTAAGCACGCACATCCGTCACTATACGCTTACAGCACCTGCTATTCCCAAGCGGTCACCCATCTAAGTACTGACCAGGCTCAACTTTGCTTCACTTCAGTGATCGAGCGAGCTCCGGTACATTCAACTTGATGTGGCCGTAAGCACGCACATCCGTCACTATACGCTTACAGCACCTGGTATTCCCAAGCGGTCACCCATCTAAGTACTGACCAGGCTCAACTTTGCTTCACTTCAGTGATCGAGCGAGCTCCGGTACATTCAACTTGATGTGGCCGTAAGCACGCACATCCGTCACTATACGCTTACAGCACCTGGTATTCCCAAGCGGTCACCCATCTAAGTACTGACCAGGCTCAACTTTGCTTCACTTCAGTGATCGAGCGAGCTCCGGTACATTCAACTTGATGTGGCCGTAAGCACGCACATCCGTCACTATACGCTTATAGCACCTGCTATTCCCAAGCGGTCACCCATCTAAGTACTGACCAGGCTCAACTTTGCTTCACTTCAGTGATCGAGCGAGCTCCGGTGCATTCAACTTGATGTGGCCGTAAGCACGCACATCCGTCACTATACGCTTACAGCACCTGCTATTCCCAAGCGGACACCCATCTAAGTACTGACCAGGCTCAACTTTGCTTCACTTCAGTGATCGAGCGAGCTCCGGTACATTCAACTTGATGTGGCCGTAAGCACGCACATCCGTCACTATACGCTTACAGCACCTGCTATTCCCAAGCGGTCACCCATCTAAGTACTGACCCGACTCAACTTTGCTTCACTTCAGTGATCGAGCGAGCTCCGGTGCATTCAACATGATGTGGCCGTAAGCGCATCCGTCACTATACGCTTACAGCACCTGGTATTCCCAAGCGGTCACCCATCTAAGTACTGACCAGGCTCAACTTTGCTTCACTTCAGTGATCCGAGCGAGCTCGAGTACATTCAAATTGATGTGGCCGTAAGCACACACATCCGTCACTATACGCTTACAGCACCTGGTATTCCCAAGCGGACACCCATCTAAGTACTGACCAGGCTCAACTTTGCTTCACTTCAGTGATCGAGCGAGCTCCGGTACATTCAACTTGATGTGGCCGTAAGCACGCACATCCGTCTGTAAAAGCACAGCACCTGCTATTCCCAAGCGGTCACCCATCTAAGTACTGACCAGGCTCAACTTTGGCCACTTCAGTGATCGAGCAGGCTCCGATGCATTCCAACTTGATGTGGCCGTAAGCACGCATCCGTCACTATACGCTTACAGCACCTGCTATTCCCCAAACGGACACCCATCTAAGTCTGACCAGGCTCAACTTTGCTTCACTTCAGTGATCAGGCGAGAACTCCGGTACATTCAACTTGATGTGGCCGTAAGCACACATCCGTCACTATACGCTTACAGCACCTGGTATTCCCAAACGGACACCCATCTAAATACTGACCAGGCTCAACTTTGCTTCACTTCAGTGATCGAGCGACTCCGGTACATTCAACTTGATGTGGCCGTAAGCACGCATCCGTCACCTATACGCTTACAGCACCTGGTATTACCAAGCGGTCACCCATCTAATGCTGACCAGGCTCAACTTTGCTTCACTTCGGTGATCGAGCGAGCTCCGGTGCATTCAACCTGATGTGGCCGTAAGCACGCACATTCGTCACTATACGCTTACAGCACCTGCCATTCCCATGCGGTCACCATCTAAGTACTGACCAGGCTCAACTTTGCTTCACTTCAGTGATCGAGAGCGAGCTCCGGTACATTCAACTTGATGTGGCCGTAAGCACACACATCCGTCACTATACGCTTACAGCACGTGGTATTCCCAAGCGGTCACCCATCTAAGTACTGACCAGGCTCAACGCTTCACTTCAGTGATCGAGCGAGCTCCGGTGCATTCAACTTGATGTGGCCGTAAGCACACACATCCGTCACTATACGCTTACAGCGCCTGCTATTCCCAAGCGGTCACCCATCTAAGTACTGACCAGGCTCAACTTTTGCTTCCACTTCAGTGATCGAGCGAGCTCCGGTGCATTCAACTTGATGTGGCCGTAAGCTCGCACATCCGTCACTATACGCTTACAGCACCTGGTATTCCCAAGCGGTCACCCATCTGAAAGTACTGACCAGGCTCAACTTTGCTTCACTTCAGTGATCGAGCGAGCTCCGGTACATTCAACTTGATGTGGCCGTAAACACGCATCCGTCACTATGCAACACAGCGTGGTATTCCCAAGCGGTCACCCATCTAGTACTGACCCGACTCAATTTCGGTTATCGAGCGAGAACCGGTGCATTCAACTTGATGTGGCCGTAAGCTCGCACATCCGTCACTATACGCTTACAGCACCTGCTATTCCCAAGCGGTCACCCATCTAAGTACTGACTGAGCTCAACTTTGCTTCACTTCAGTGATCGAGCGAGCTCCGGTGCATTCAACTTGATGTGGCCGTAAGCTCGCACATCCGTCACTTATACGCTTACAGCACCTGCTATTCCCAAGCGGTCACCCATCTAAGTACTGACCAGGCTCAACTTTGCTTCACTTCGAGTGATCCGAGCGAGCTCCGGTACATTCAACTTGATGTGGCCGTAGCACACATCCGTCACTATACGCTTACAGCACCTGCTATTCCCAAGCGGTCACCCATCTAAGTACTGACCCGACTCAATTTCGGTTATCGAGCGAGAACCGGTGCATTCAAACTTGATGTGGCCGTAAGCACGCACATCCGTCACTATACGCTTACAGCACCTGCTATTCCCAAGCGGTCAGCCATCTAAGTACTGACAGGCTCAACTTTGCTTCACTTCAGTGATCGAGCGAGCTCCGGTGCCTTCCAAATTGATGTGGCCGTAGCACGCATCCGTCACTATACGCTTACAGCACCTGCTATTCCCAAGCGGTCACCACATCTAAGTACTGACCAGGCTCAACTTTGCTTCACTTCGGTGATCCGAGCGAGCTCCGGTGCATTCAGCTTGATGTGGCCGCAAGCTCGCACATCCGTCACTATACGCTTACAGCACCTGGTATTCCCAAGCGGTCACCCTCTAAGTACTGACCAGGCTCAACTTTGCTTCACTTCAGTGATCGAGCGAGCTCCGGTACATTCAACTTGATGTGGCCGTAGCACGCACATCCGTCACTATGCGCTTTGGCACATTGGTATTCCCAAGCGGTCACCCATCTAAGTACTGACCCGACTCAATTTCGGTTATCGAGCGAGGGCAGTGCATTCAACTTGATGTGGCCGTAAGCACGCACATCCGTCACTATACGCTTACAGCACCTGCTATTCCCGGCGGTCAGCCATCTAAGTACTGACCAGGCTCAACTGCTTCGCTTCAGTGATCGAGCGAGCTCCGGTGCATTCCAACTTGATGTGGCCGTAAGCACGCACATCCGTCACTATACGCTTACAGCACCTGGTATTCCAAGCGGTCCGCCCATCTAAGTACTGACCAGGCTCAACTTTGCTTCACTTCAGTGATCGAGCGAGCTCCGGTACATTCAACTTGATGTGGCCGTAAAGCACGCACATCCGTCACTATACGCTTACAGCACCTGCTATTCCCAAGCGGTCACCCATCTAAGTACTGACCAGGCTCAACTTTGCTTCACTTCAGTGATCGAGCGAGCTCGGTGCATTCAACTTAATGTGGCCGTAAGCACGCACATCCGTCACTATACGCTTACAGCACCTGGTATTCCCAAGCGGACACCCATCTAAGTACTGACCAGGCTCAACTTTGCTTCACTTCAGTGATCGAGCCGACTCCGGTACATTCAACTTGATGTGGCCGTAAAAGCACACATCCGTCACTATACGCTTACAGCACCTGCTATTCCCAAGCGGTCACCCATCTAAGTACTGACCAGGCTCAACACAGCACTTCAGTGATCGAGCGAGCTCCGGTGCATTCAACTTGATGTGGCCGTAAGCTTTTACACATCCGTCACTATACGCTTACAGCACCTGCTATTCACAAGCGGACACCCATCTAAGTCCTGACCGAGCTCAACTTTGCTTCACTTCAGTGATCGAGCAGGCTCCGGTACATTCAACTTGATGTGGCCGTAGCACGCACATCCGTCACTATACGCTTACAGCACCTGGTATTCCCAAGCGGACACCCATCTAAATACTGACCAGGCTCAACTTTGCTTCACTTCAGTGATCGAGCGAGCTCCGGTACATTCAACTTGATGTGGCCGTAAGCACGCACATCCGTCACTATACGCTTACAGCACCTGGTATTACCTGCGGCAACCCGGTCACCCATCTAAATACTGACCAGGCTCAACTTTGCTTCACTTCAGTGATCGAGCGAGCTCGGTGCATTCCGCCTGATGTGGCCGTAAGCACGCGCATTCGTCACTATACGCTTACAGCACCTGCCATTCCCATGCGGTCACCCATCTAAGTACTGACCAGGCTCAACTTTGCTTCACTTCAGTGATCGAGCGAGCTCCGGTACATTCAACTTGATGTGGCCGTAAGCACACATCCGTCACTATACGCTTACAGCACGTGAGTATTCCCAAGCGGTCACCCATCTAAGTACTGACCAGGCTCAACTTGGCTTCGCTTCCGGTGATCGAGGCGAGCTCCGGTGCATTCAACTTGATGTGGCCGTAAGCACGCACATCCGTCACTATACGCTTACAGCACCTGCTATTCCCAAGCGGTCACCCATCTAAGTACTGACCAGGCTCAACTTTGCTTCACTTCAGTGATCGAGCGAGCTCCGGTGCATTCAACTTGATGTGGCCGTAAGCTCACACATCCGTCGCACTATACGCTTACAGCACCTGGTATTCCCAAGCGGTCACCCATCTAAGTACTGACCTGGCTCAACTTTGCTTCACTTCAGTGATCGAGCGAGCTCCACGGTACATTCAACTTGATGTGGCCATGCTTACACATCCGTCACTATACGCTTACAGCACATGGTATTCCCAAGCGGTCACCCATCTAAGTACTGACCCGACTCAATTTCGGTTATCGAGCGAGAACCGGTGCATTCAACTTGATGTGGCCGTAAACTCGCACATCCGTCACTATACGCTTACAGCACCTGCTATTCCCAAGCGGTCACCCATCTAAGTACTGACCAGGCTCAACTTTGCTTCACTTCAGTGATCGAGCGAGCTCCGGTGCATTCAACTTGATGTGGCCGTAAGCTCGCACATCCGTCACTATACGCTTACAGCACCTGCTATTCCCAAGCGGTCACCCATCTAAGTACTGACCAGGCTCAACTTTGCTTCACTTCAGTGATCGAGCGAGCTCCGGTACATTCAACTTGATGTGGCCGTAAGCACACACATCCGTCACTATACGCTTACAGCACCTGCTATTCCCAAGCGGTCACCCATCTAAGTACTGACCCCGACTCAATTTCGGTTATCGAGCGAGAACCGGTGCATTCAACTTGATGTGGCCGTAAGCACGCACATCCGTCACTATACGCTTACAGCACCTGCTATTCCCAAGCGGTCAGCCATCTAAGTACTGACCAGGCTCAACTTTGCTTCACTTCAGTGATCGAGCGAGCTCCGGTGCATTCAACTTGATGTGGCCGTAAGCGCACATCCGTCACTATACGCTTACAGCACCTGCTATTCCCAAGCGGTCACCCATCTAAGTACTGACCAGGCTCAACTTTGCTTCACTTCAGTGATCGAGCGAGCTCCGGTGCATTCAACTTGATGTGGCCGTAAGCTCGCACATCCGTCACTATACGCTTACAGCACCTGGTATTCCCAAGCGGTCACCCTCCTAAAAGTAGAAGCCAGGCTCAACTTTGCTTCACTTCAGTGATCGAGCGGCTCCGGTACATTCAACTTGATGTGGCCGTAAGCACGCACATCCGTCACTATACGCTTACAGCACGTGGTATTCCCAAGCGGTCACCCATCTAAGTACTGACCCGACTCAATTTCGGTTATCGAGCGAGAACCGGTGCATTCAACTTGATGTGGCCGTAAGCACACATCCGTCACTATACGCTTACAGCACCTGCTATTCCCAAGCGGTCAGCCATCTAAGTACTGACCAGGCTCAACTTTGCTTCACTTCAGTGATCGAGCGAGCTCCGGTGCATTCAACTTGATGTGGCCGTAAGCACGCACACATCCGTCACTATACGCTTACAGCACCTGCTATTCCCAAGCGGTCACCCATCTAAGTACTGACCAGGCTCAACTTTGCTTCACTTCAGTGATCGAGCGAGCTCGGTGCATTCAACTTGATGTGGCCGTAAAAGCACACACATCCGTCACTATACGCTTACAGCACCTGCTATTCCCAAGCGGTCACCCATCTAAGTACTGACCAGGCTCAACTTTTGCTTCCACTTCAGTGATCGAGCAGGCTCCGGTGCATTCAACTTGATGTGGCCGTAAGCACACACATCCATCACTACGCTTACAGCACCTGCTATTCCAAGCGGACACCCATCTAAGTCCTGACCAGGCTCAACTTTGCTTCACTTCAGTGATCGAGCGAGCTCCGGTACATTCAACTTGATGTGGCCGTAAGCACGCACATCCGTCACTATACGCTTACAGCACCTGGTATTACCAAGCGGTCACCCATCTAAATACTGACCAGGCTCAACTTTGCTTCACTTCAGTGATCGAGCGAGCTCCGGTGCATTCAACCTGATGTGGCCGTAAGCACGCACATTCGTCACTATACGCTTACAGCACCTGCCATTCCCATGCGGTCACCCATCTAAGTACTGACCAGGCTCAACTTTGCTTCACTTCAGTGATCGAGCGAGCTCCGGTACATTCAACTTGATGTGGCCGTAAGCACGCACATCCGTCACTATACGCTTACAGCACGTGGTATTCCCAAGCGGTCACCCATCTAAGTACTGACCAGGCTCAACTTTGCTTCACTTCAGTGATCGAGCGAGCTCCGGTGCATTCAACTTGATGTGGCCGTAAGCACGCACATCCGTCACTATACGCTTACAGCACCTGCTATTCCCAAGCGGTCACCCATCTAAGTACTGACCAGGCTCAACTTTGCTTCACTTCAGTGATCGAGCGAGCTCCGGTGCATTCAACTTGATGTGGCCGTAAGCTCGCACATCCGTCACTATACGCTTACAGCACCTGGTATTCCCAAGCGGTCACCCATCTAAGTACTGACCTGGCTCAACTTTGCTTCACTTCGGTGATCGAGCGAGCTCGGTACATTCAACTTGATGTGGCCGTGGCACGCATCCGTCACTGCTCGCTTACAGCACGGTAATTGTTCCCAAGCGGTCACCCATCTAAGTACTGACCCGACTCAATTTCGGTTATCGAGCGAGAACCGGTGCATTCAACTTGATGTGGCGTAAGCTCGCATCCGTCACTATACGCTTACAACACCTGCTATTCCCAAACGGTCACCCGTCTATGATACTGACCGGGCTCAACTTTGCTTCAGCGGTGATCGAGCGAGCTCCGGTGCATTCAACTTGATCAGCGGCCGTAGCTCCGCATCCATCACTGTCACGCTGACGCCTGCTGTTGGCTTGTTGGTCACCCATCTAAGTACTGACCAGGCTCAACTTTGCTTCACTTGTTGATGATCAAGCGACTCCGGTACGTTCAACGATGTGGCCGTGGCTTGCGCACATCCGTCATATTACGCTTACAGCACCGCTGTTCCCAAGCGGTCACCCATCTAAGTACTGACCCGACTCCAATTTCGGTTATCGAGCGAGAACCGGTGCATTCAACTTGATGTGGCCGTAAGCACGCACATCGTGCTGTACGCACAGCACCGCATATTCCCAAGCGGTCGGCCATACAAGTACTGACCGGGCTCAACGCCGCTTCGGTGATCGAGCGACTCCGGTGCATTTCAACCGGTGTGGCCGTAAGCACGCACATCCGTCACTATGCTTACAGCACCTGCTGTTTAAGCGGTCACCCATCAGTACTGACCGGGCTCAACTTTGCTTCACTTCAGTGATCGAGCAGCTCCGGTGCATTCAACTTGATGTGGCCGTAGCTCGCATCCGTCACTATACGCTTACAGCACCTGGTGTTCCCAAGCGGTCACCTATAAGTACTGACCGGGCTCAACTTTGCTTCACTTCAGTGATCGAGCGAACTCGGTACATTCAACTTGATGTGGCCGTAAGCACGCCTTTATCCGTCACTATACGCTTTGTACGTGGTATTCCCAAGCGGTCACCCATCAAGTACTGACCCGACTCTGTTCGGTTATCGAGCGAGAACCGGTGCATTCAACTTGGTATGACGTAAAGCACACACATCCGTCACTATACGCTTACGGCACGCACTATTCCCAAGCGGTCAGCCATCTAAGTACTGACCGGGCTCAACTTTACTTCACTTTGGTGATCGAGCAAACTCGGTGCATTCAACTTGATGTGGCCGTAAGCACGCACATCCGTCACTATGCGCTTACAGCCTGCTATTCCCAAGCGGTCACCCATCTAAGTACTGACCGGGCTCAACTTTGCTTGCTGATGATCAGGCGAGCTCGTGCATTCAACTTGATGTGGCCGTAGCACTTACATCCGTCACTATGCATACAGCACCTGCTGTTCCCAAGCGGTCACCCATCTAATACTGACTGAGCTCCTTTGCTTCACTTCGGTGATCGAGCGACTCGGGTGGTACCAACTTGATGTTGGCCATCGCCACCACATCCGTCACTATACGCTTACAGCACCTGGTATTCCCAAGCAGACACCCATCTAAGTACTGACCGAGCTCCAGCTTTGCTTCACTTCAGTGATCGAGCGAGCTCGGTGCATTCAACTTGATGTGGCCATGCTTTGCACATCCGTCACTATACGCTTACAGCACCTGGTGTTCCCAAGCGGACACCCATCTAAGTACTGACCAGGCTCAACTTTGCTTCACTTCGGTGATCGAGGCGAGCTCCGGTGCATTCAACTTGATGTAGCCGTAGCACGCCACATCCGTCACTATACGCTTACAGCACCTGCTATTCCCCAGCGGGTCACCCATCTAAGTACTGACCAGGCTCAACTTTGCTTCACTTCAGTGATCGGGCAAGCCTCCAGTGCATTCAACTTGATGTGGCCGTAAGCACACACATCCGTCACTATACGCTTACAGCACCTGCTATTCCCAAGCGGTCACCCATCTAAGTACTGACCAGGCTCAACTTTGCTTCACTTCAGTGATCGAGCAGGCTCCGGTGCATTCAACTTGATGTGGCCGTAAAACGCACACATCCGTCACTATACGCTTACAGCACCTGGTATTCCCCAGCGGACACCCATCTATAAGTACTGACCAGGCTCAACACCTTCCTTCAGTGATCGAGAGCGACTCGGTGCATTCAACAGTGTGTGGCCGTAAGCACACACATCCGTCACTATACGCTTACAGCACGTGGTATTCCCAAGTGGTCACCCATCTAAGTACTGACCCGACTCAATTTCGGTTATCGAGCGAGAACCGGTGTAATCAACGCAACATGGCCGTAACATGTTGCCAGTGATTCACCGTCTCGATCTCCAACCACATTTTATTCATTTCTATATCCATCCCTTTTTGTCAAACATTCAAACTCTTTTCACTAAGCATCTTCTATGGTTTCAGTTGACTGCCAATTTGAATCGGAAGAGACGGAACGATGACATGTGATTAATGTTGCCAGTGATTCAGCGTCTCGAAGAGTGATCTACCATCCCCTCTTTGTCACACATTCGTACTCTCTATTTTAAGGTAGGTTTTATTTTCTATCGGTTTTTGTTCATTAGAGAACCAAGTGTTAACACGCTGAAATGTTCAGTGAAGCCAGTTTATAAATTCAGGGTTTATCTTTGTCACACATTCGTACTCTCTATTTTAATGTAGGTTTTATTTTCTATCATTTTTTTTTTCATTAGACAACCAAGTGTTAACACGCTGAAATGTTCAGTGAAGCCAGTTTATAAATTCAGGATTTATCTTATTCTAGAATATTTACAAGCATAGTTTTGTCTGCTTTTTAGCCCATAGATGAGGGGTGAGACAAAAATATTGTTTTATTCTAGGGAAAGATTGTCTACTGATTCCAACCCACTCTCAGAACAGCAAAAGCAACAAAACGAAGATAAACTCAATTCCAAAACTCTTCCTGAACTTGAAGTGTAAGTGCTATATCAAAATTTTCCTTCCACAAATCGAATAACTTAGCGAAAGATAAGAGTGGATTCACCTCTTCTCCCCCGAGCTATGGGCAAAATAGTAGGACAGATTCTATAGCCTTGAGTGACAACTTTGTGTTTTGAACCCTTCATTAACATTATGATATTCTAGTGTTATCTTCTCAAGATATCTATCGACAAGGTAAGGTTCATGCCTTTCCTTTTTGCATTGTGTAGAAGGAATCGTTTTGAATCTCTCTGACTATGTCT
Source organism: Ascarosepion bandense (assembly GCA_037127315.1). NCBI lineage: Eukaryota > Metazoa > Mollusca > Cephalopoda > Sepiida > Sepiidae > Ascarosepion > Ascarosepion bandense. Next base: position 163,662 of record JBBBDQ010002203.1, read on the forward strand.
GCTTGTTCGCGACAGATGCAAGTTAAATCTAGGAGAAACTATTGTCTACAAACCAGTGACTGTGTGCGATTTTAGGTCACATATTATTTAATTAGTAAACCGCCTTAACTCTACTGAAGAATTCAATAAAGTTTGTCTTGTTAATAATTGCCATGGAGAATGAACAGAAATCATTGTTTTCACGTAAGATCACGGACTCAGTCGAAGGTTTTCTGAGTTTGAGTTAACCCTCTAGGGCCATTCGTATCATATTAGTGGGGGATATGTTTATTACTTCATTACAATATAGAACTGATGCCCCACTTTATGACAAGTAGAAGCCTTAATCATATTATATTATTAACCCTCTAGGGCCATTCGTATCATATTTGATACAGTATGAAAACAAGCCTTGAAAGAAATATTTTCCTGAAAAAATTTTTAAGAGAAATATTTTATAAATTTCAAATGAAAGCAGTACTGACTGCTCAGTCAATGAATACCAAATGTTTCCTTATAGGGAAATACCAAATGTTTCCTTATAGGGAAATACTGTATCAAATATGATACGAATGGCCTTAGAGGGTTAACGGCCCATTGGCCTCGATTTTTACTTGGGGATTTATGTTGGTTTAACCCTCTAGGGCCATTCGTATCATATTAGTGGGGGATCTGTTTATTACTTCATAATGACAAGTAGAAGCCTTAATCATATTATATTATTAACCCTCTAGGGCCATTCGTATCATATTAGTGGAGGATCTGTTTATTACTTCATAACAATATAGAACTGATCCCCCACTTCATGACAAGTAGAAGCCTTAATCATATTATATTATTAACCCTCTAGGGCCATTCGTATCATATTAGTGGGGGATCTGTTTATTACTTCATAACAATATAGAACTGATCCCCCACTTTATGCCCAGTAGAAGCCTTAACCCTCTAGGGCCATTCGTATCATATTTGATACAGTATGAAAACAAGCTTTGAAAGAAATATTTTCCTGAAAAATTTTTTAAGAGAAATATTTTATAAATTTCAAATGAAAGCAGTACTGACTGCTCAGTCACTGAATACCAAATGTTTCCTTATAGGGAAATACCAAATGTTTCCATATAGGGAAATACTGTATCAAATATGATACGAATGGCCCTAGAGGGTTAATTGTTCTTAAGATCAGATTTTAGAAGGACGTTACTTTACGTGAAAACCGTTTGGCCAACGAAAAAGGTGGGGGATAACTAAATTTTACGTCTTTATTCTGGCAAAGGAGAATTAAGGTTTGAACTTGAGTTTCTCTGATTAGGCATTCACTAAATATCTCCTATGGTTTCAGTCGCCAATGAATTTGAATCGGAAGAGACAGAATGCTGCCCGTGATACGGCATCCCGAAGTGTAACTTATTTTGAAATTATTAACGATGAGCTGGACACCAGAATTTGAAATTATCGATCTGCAAAATCGTGATTAAAAATTGCGTAAATATTACTACTAGTAGTAGTACTACTACTAATAATAATATCATCATATTCACTAGGACTTTTAAAGCAAATATTATACATAATAATGTGGATTCAAAATGCAGGTTCTGTAATGTATACCAAGAAACAATAGACCATATTATCTTAGGATGCTTTGTCAGTTAAGTGCCATACGTGATACACGCTTGGGCGATCATGTGTCGAAAGAAACATGACTGACTGGGCAGAAGATTATCCCGCAGTAGGTTGCCATTGCTTTCTGCGGTAGACTGGTTGCCAGCCAAGGCTATAGAACCCAATCTGCCCTGTTATTTACCCCATAACTGGAAGGAATAGATGGATTAATACCTTTCCCAAGGGTATTTGCACGTAAGTGAATGCAATGAATTCGACTGGTATTCGAACTCGGCTCCCCGATTTCTCGTTCCGAGCCGATATCCAATGCACCACAACGCACATCCAGGATGTTTTTTACTTGCCTCAAACATCCTTTGGGGCAAGGATGTTTTGTACTTGCCCCAAATGAATATAAAAATCGTCACGTTAGAGTGGGGCAATATTAACATTTGGACAATGGGCTAACACTATGGAAAATATGTAAACAAACACTGGTATGAACCTCACCCACAACCGGTTACAGAAACAGAAGATGTCACCATTCTATGGGATTACACCATCTACACTGACAGACAAATTAAAGCAAATAGGCTGGACATTATTGTTAAAAACAAGAAAGAAAAAACTTGCCTATTAATTGATAGGGTTTGTCCAGTGGAATGTAACATAGCAACCAAGGAATTCGAAAAACTGTCAAATATAAAGACCTGGAAATTGAAATAGAAAAAATGTGGAAATTGAAAACAAGAGTCGTGCCAGTGATAGTAGGTGCACCTGGACTGATAAAAAATGGAACAAAAAACAGATTGAAATAATCTCCGGAAACACCAACTTTGTCTTTGTAACGCCAGGGATGTTAGGGGAGATAGAAAAAACATGAAATGGAGCCATAACAACACACCACGACCTGCCTTAGGTCTTCCTGCAGATTTGGTAGGCAGTGTGAACATAACAGAAATCGAATTATGATAAAAATGACGTAATAATAGTAATAATAATGATCATTGTAATAATAATAATAAATGGATTCTAAAACAAGATGGATTCTAAAACAAGAAAGCTTCTTTCTAAGCATAAGATGCATCATCCAAAGGCTGATGTAGACAGTCAATATATACCCCGTAAAGAAGGTGGAAGAGGTCTTATTCAGCTAGAATTGTCATACAAGATAACTACTATTGGCTTACATAGAAACAACAAAGGACTGGATAATATAATTAGTAAGGCAACATGAAGAAAGAAAGAAAAATATTCAATAATAAAAGAAGGCAGTAAATACAAACAAGATTTACATTTAGTAGATTCTGTAGAAAAGCAAAACAGAAGACAAGAGCCAACTGTTGCGGCAAATAATATGAAAATGAAAGCCAAGAATAAAGCTCTTGAAGAGATGAAACAACGCTGGCAAGACAAGCCTCTGCATTGCCAATATCGAGAGAACTAGAAGTGAAACCCAAATTCTCAGTATCGCTCTACAAGTGGATCAACAGGGAGCCCGTCCCTTGTCAGGAAACCTACCTGAAGTCCAAAACTGCCATAGGAACGGGCTTCTACAAAAATAATTCTTCATATTCTTCTCCCTCTTCTTCTTCTTTTTTATCTGCTTTATGAGATTCTTCAGATTCTCTTGCTTCTTAGTCTTCTTCATTTTCTTTATCTTCTTCACCTTCTACACTTTCTTATTCTTTTTCACCTTTTTCTTCTCCACCGCATCTTTCTTCTTCTTCTTCTTCTTCTCCTTCTTCTTCTTCATCTTATTTTGCGTTTTCTTCGCCTTTTTCATTGTCTTCTTAACCATCTACTCCTTCTCTTTTTTCTTCGTCCTTTTTCCCTTCCGCCTTTTCTCCTTCTTTTTCGCCTTCTTCTCTGTCTTCGTCACTTTCTTCTTCGTCTTCTTCGACTTCGTCTCCATCTTCTCCGTCTCTACTTTACCTTCTTCTCTTTCTTCTTTTTGTCTTTCTTCTTTACCTTTTCTCTGTCTTTTTCACCTTCTTTCTTTTCATCTCTTTCTTCTCTGTTTTCTTAACCGTCTTCTCTTTTTCTCTTTCTCTTTCTTATTATTCTTCACCTTCTTTTTATCATTATGATTCTCGTTTTTCTTAGACTTTTTCCTTTTTCTTCCTCTTCTTCTCCGTCCTTCATATTTTTTCGTCTTCTTCTCTTTCCACTTCTTCTTCTCCCCGTCTTTTTCTTCTTCCGCTACACCCTTTTCCCCTTCTTCTTCTTCTTCTTCTTCTTCTTCTTCTTCTTCTTCTTCCCCGTTTTCTTCTTCCTCTTCACCTTTTCTCTTTCTTCTTCTTCCTCTTCACCTTTTTCCACTTCTTCTTCTTCTTCTTCTTCTTCTTCATTTTTCCCCGATTTTTCTTCGTCCTCTTCAACTTTTCCCCTTCTTCTTCTTCTTCTTCTTCTTCTTCTTCTTCTTCCCGTCTTTTTCTTCTTCCGCTTCACATTTTTCCCCGTCTTATTCTTCTTCTTCATCTTTTCCCCTTCTTCTTTTTCATTTTCCTTTTTCTTCTTCTTCTTTCTCATCTCTGCTTCCTCGATCTAAGAATGCTTAAAAATTCCCTACTCATATTTTCAACTTGATTAAAAATAAAGAAATAGGCAAACCCATTAAATTTCAACTCTCCTTCATCGGAGGGAAACAAAACGTACAACTAAAACCGTCAAATAAATATTGAATTCGGAAGGAAAATCGAATACATAAAATTATTCATATAAAGTGTTTCGCTCGCCATAAATATCGGAGCGCGAATTTGCCACAAACGAATGGCCAGAGTGCGCAGGCGTAAACGAAGGTAGGATCCTTTCTCTTCATCTGTGCAGGCAGCCATAGAAGCTCACAAGCAGAAGACATGGGAGATCAGCAGTCACGTGTGCATGGTTGGACATCGTTTCTTGACAGTTCCGTTTATGGCATTCGGAGACTGTTGGTCGCCATAATACTTTGTTTTGGTCCACTGGAGCCGCCGCCTACTTTCTTGCTTGACGCTATCCTGCCAAATTTCTAGGGTCAGAGGGTGGGATTTGCAAATTGGGAAGGTTCAGTGCTTTGGGAATTGGTGCGCGGAAGAAGATATTTTCGAGTTCAACCATGAAAAAGGAGAGAGTCAGCTGCATGAATGGGATAGATAGATAGATAGATAGATAGATAGATAGATAGATAGATAGATAGATAGATAGATAGATTGGAACAGACTGACGTAGATAGATAGATAGATAGATAGATAGATAGATAGATAGATACTGACATAGATAGATAGATAGATAGATAGATAGATAGATAGATAGATAGATTGGAACAGACTGACGTAGATAGATAGATAGATAGATAGATAGATAGATAGATAGATTGGAACAAACTGACATAGATAGATAGATAGATAGATAGATAGATAGATAGATAGATAGATAGATAAGAACAGACTGTCATAGATTGATAGATAGATAGATAGATAGATAGATAGATAGATAGATAGATAGATAGATAGATATGAACAGACTGAGAAAGATAGATAGATATGAACAGACTGAGATAGAAAGTAAAGAGAGATAGAAAGTAGAGAGATAGATAGTAAATAATAAAACAAAAATAAATAAATATAATAATAATAATAATAATAATAATAATAATAATGCTTGCAAGACAAACCACTGCATGTTCAATATCCAGAACGTGCTAATAAACCCAATGTTGATAAAGTTAATACTCATCGATGGTTACGTGCATCTGGATTAAAATCTGAAACTGAAGGCTTTATTCTTGATGCGCAAGACCAAAGACTTTTCACTGGGAACTTTCAAGCAAATATTTACATAATAATGTTAATCCCAAATGAAGGTTATGTCATAAATACCAAGAAACAATAGACCATCTAATCTCAGGTTGTTCTGTACTTGCCCCAAATAAATATAAAAATCGCCACGATAGAGTGGGGAAATATTTACATTGGACAATGTGCAAACTCTATGGAAAATATGTAAACAAACACGAGTATGAACATCACCCTGCACTGGTTACAGAAATAGAAGATGTCACCATTCTATGGAATTACACCATCTATACAGACAGAAAAATTGAAGCAAATTAGCCGACAATACTGTTAAAAAACAAAAAGAAAAAACTTGCTTATTAATTGATATGGCTTGTCGAGCGGATTGTAACATAGCAATCAAGGAATTTGAAAAACTGTCAAAATATAAAGACCTGGAAATTGAAATAGAAAAAATGTGGAAATTGAAAACAAGAATAGTACCAATGATAGTAGGTGCACTTGGAATGATAAAAAATGGAACAAAACAACACATTCAAATAATCCCTGGAAACCCCAGCTTAAGAGATATACAAAAAATTGTCTTGTTAAGTACAGCCCACACACTAAAGAGAAATTTGTCTATATAACGCTTGGGATGATAGGGGAGATAGAAAAAAACAACACGCCACGACCTGCCTTAGGTATTTTCGCACACTTGGTAGGTAGTGTGACCATAGCAGAAATCGAATTATGATCAAAATAACAATAATAATAAGAAGAACGATAATAATAAACAATTTTAAAAATATATAATAATAGTAAGACTAAAAAATATAGATGATGATAGGGAAATACGAAACATTTGGAGAAAAATTATTAAATTAAATATGAAAACTACTTCTTATAGAGAAAACAATATTACATTGTTAAGAATACAAAGAACTATCTTAAACTTATTTAATAATATCTATTAAAATTATGGATTCATGAGTTATGTATTTGTGAAAAACATTGGAAATATGCAGATAGTTGACAAGAATAATGAAAGAAAACCTAAAAGGTTTGGTGGCAAAATAAATAAACAAATAAAAAAATAAAAAAAGAAAGAAAGAAAGAAAGAAGCGAAAGAGGTAAAGAAAACCAAATATGGAAATAAATATATTGTTTGGGAATATAAATGGTTGTTGAGGGTAAAATGTTTTCATAATACAGCTTAATAGCTTAGCAAGGCCAAATAACTCTATTATAGCTTTATTCTACACGTTCCTGTTACAGAATATTTTCGCCACCCTGATGTTCGATATATCTACGAAACTTGAAATAAGGTACATACATATTTCGTATTTATTAATTATACTAATTTTGTATGTATATATATCGACTCATCGCTCATTCAGTAATGAATTAGAGAACCCTAACTACTGGGTACGATACATTATACGCTAAAAGTCTGCCTCCTTCTACCAAGCGCCCATAGCTCAGAGGTAGAATCGCCGACTGACGCTAATTCAGTCGGGTTTCAAAAGGCAATCGGATGTTTAACCGTACTGATGAGCTGTGATACAGCGAAACAGATCTGTCTGCGGATTACTATATATATATATATATATATATATATATATAAGAACAAAATTAGGCAGATACGTTATTTCATGGTAAATCTGAAGTGTAGGCCTGTTTCAGGCGAACCATCATCAGCTACCGTCTTTATTCTAATAAAATAAAGCTGATGATGTTTCGCCTGAAATAGGCCCATACTTCCGATTTACCACGAAATAACGTGTTTTTTCTTATATTTTCTCTATATGTATTTATATACATATATATTTAGAGCTCTCTTAGAGAGTTATCCTACCACTGTATGTACAGGATACTCCTTTGGATTCTTCTATATCTACACCGCATGCTGAAATATATAACTGTAAATTTGTCGTTGAAAAACCCGCCGAGTATAAATGCGGTGAGGGAAAAATGGAAACAAAAAAAAAAAAGAAACGAACTAAGTATTTGAACATTAGTCAAAGTACGAGTCGAAAGAAAAAAAAACCCGAGACAAGTAACCTAACACGGAAAGCGTTCAATACACAAGTAGAGCAACTTTCTCTGAAGATCCAATTTGGTGAAACCTTGGTAGTTTCGTTGGCGCTCTAGGTTAGCTACTTACCTATATATATATATATATATATATATATATATATAGAGAGAGAGAGAGAGAGAGATAGTTGGTCCAGTAGACGTGGCTTCTCATCAGACACTTCATTCTTGAAGTTCTCGGATGGTCAACATAGAATTCAATTTAATGTTCTTTTCTATAGTGTAGATGCGATAACTACTCCCTCTCTATACATTATAATGTCGTTGCTGTGTGAGTAAACATCTGTGATGTTCTGGTTTTTACTATTCATTTTGCCCTTTACTGCCTTTATGAACATATCATAGGACGCATCGTCTATTATCACGTCAATTTTTATGGGAAGTTAACTGACACAACTGCACAAGGTAGTTTTTATTTCAACCTCTGTTTTAATGGCAGCAAGGACCGTGTCTTCCAGGGATTCAGCATACTTAGGTATCAATTTAGATAACCCGACAGCATGACAGATTTTAAAGAATGGGAGAAGCTGTATTTTTTAGTTATAACTGAGAAGAATGGTTCCTGATACTTGCAGTTTATTAATGGCACTAGCAGTATAGCCCGGCGTTGCTCGGGAGTAATGAAAGCTTTAAAACTAATCCATGCTCCTGGAGCTCAGACTCAGCCTAAAGAATATTTGAAATAATAAAATAATTGCGACCATTTACCAATCGCACCTAATATATATATATATATATATATATATATATATAGTAGCAGTATAGCCCGTCGTTGCTCGGGTGTAATGAAAGCTTTAAAACTAATCCATGCTCCTGGAGCTCAGACTCTGCCTAAAGTATATTTGAAATAATAAAATAATTGCGACCATTTATCAATCGCACCTAATATATATATATATACTTGCAGTATAGCCCGGCGTTTCTCGGGTGTAATGAAAGCTTTAATACTAATCCATGGTCCTGGAGCTCAGACTCTTTGGACATTGGCACGAAAGAAAAATGAATGGATGTAAATCAAATTTTGATTTCCTGGTATCGATATCAAATAAGTTTTTTTCGTCGTAAACTGAATTTTGAAGGCTAAATAAGTCCTCTGAGTAAATGATATCATGGCTGAGACTAAGAACTACAATTATATCTGCTTAGAGAGCCAAACCCGAAGCAAAAACTAAAATGAAAAGGCTGAAAAAAATACAGAAATACAGGCAGATAAACAGACACACACACAAACATCTTGCCCTTTATATATATATATATATATATATATATATATATATTATCGATTTTCTACATTATTGTAAGAACTGCAACCTTGAAACTTCTGAATCTGGTTTTAAAGAAAAAATTTTAAGTGTATCTAAAAATGTTAAACTATTGAAATATTTATAAAGATTCGAAATACCTAAGTCCCCAATTTAATCATAGCCTATATGTATTTAATTTTAATATATATATATAGTACTGTGCAAAAGTGTTAGGACAAGAAGTATTTTATTATGAGGCACATTGAGTCTACTGTTTCGCTTCAACTGGAAACAACTATTGTTTTTTAGTGTTTCGTGCCAACGTCCAAAGAGTCTGAGCTCCAGGACCATGGATTAGTATTAAAGCATTCATTACACCCGAGAAACGCCGGGCTATACTGCTAGTATATATATATATATATATATATATATATATATATATATATATATATTAGGTGCGATTGGTAAATGGTCGCAATTATTTTATTATTTCAAATATTCTTTAGGCAGAGTCTGAGCTCCAGGAGCATGGATTAGTTTTAAAGCTTTCATTACACCCGAGCAACGCCGGGCTATACTGCTAGTAGTTGTATATTCGTAGTTGATGTACTGGTTCGGTACTTTTTATTCATGGGTAAGGAAAGTTTTCAGTTAAAAAATTTAAATATTTTTGTTTAATTTCTAATTGTTGTTTCCAAATATTTTTGTTGTTTTTCATGTCATTAGTTTAGTTATCTCTACAGAAGAAATGTCTCTTGAATTTTTCTTCTCAGGATCGAGACCGTCATCCTTGAACATCACCTCCACTGCGTGTGACACGTGCAAAACGCGTCGCATCCGACGCATTCGTATCATCCTAGTCCCCAAAAGGACGCATCAGGGTTCAGTTGAAGATATCTAAAACACAGGCCAACATCGACCCTGAGCAATAGCAAACCGTTGCTGCAAATTTGCCTCTGGACCGAAACCCTTGAATCTTACCGACAACATGAAGAGGATCAGAGACCTACTGTCAAAAGAGCCCGAATTTGCTAGCTGCGCCCACTAGTCATACTCATGTGTGACTGGTGCGCTCTACTCTTCAGGAATAGGCTGAGCCTTCACAGCCATCTCCGTCACCGCCGTCAATGGAGAGGAAAGAGAATGACAATCCCGATGCTGGAATGTGTAGAATCCTTAGATAGCAACAACTAGTAATCGGTTGAAGTTTTTTTTTTTTAATCATATCATCCCGAGCAAGGCGGTAACGCCACTGATGTGCAGGGGGCTACGTAAAAGTGAAAATATAGGAAAAGAGATAGCTGGAAACCACATCCTAAACAGGGAACAAGGGATGAGCCCTGCACCTGTTCAATAGGCGTGGGTGGAGTGTGAACCGAGCGATAGTTTAGTCTATATACTCCAATTGAAAAATAAAAAATAAAAGAGTGAAAGGATTGGAAAAGAGAAAGCCGGAAACCACATCCTAAACAGAGAACAAGGGATGAGCCTCTTCACCTGTTCAGTAGACGAGGGTGGGTTGTGAACCGGGCGATAGTTTAGTCTATATACTCCAATTGAAAAATAAAAAATAAAAGAGTGAAAGGATTGGAAAAGAGAAAGCCGGAAACCACATCCTAAACAGGGAACAAGGGATGAGCCTCTTCACCTGTTCAATAGACGAGGGTGGGTTGTGAACCGGGCGATAGCTTAGTCTATCTACTCCAATTGAAAAAAAAAAGAAAAAAGAGTGAAAAGACTGGAAAAGAGATAGCCGGAAACCACATTCTAAACAGGGAACAAGGGATGAGCCTCTACACCTGTTCAATAGACGTGGGTGGAGTGTGAACCGGACGATAGTTTAGTCTATCTACTCCAATAAACTGACAGCTCAAATCTACCCAGCAAATATTGGTAGGTGGTTTATATGACAGCCTGGGAGACTCCACTCTGCTATGTAGGCAAGTCTATTCTGTAGATTCTGATTGGCTGAGGATTCCAGTGTGGATATTGTGCTCAATAAATATCAGCACAATATCCACGCAATGGGTGAGAGGAGAGAGGTACATGTATTTACAACCCTGTTTATTTTTGTCAATTGGACGCTAGTTAGAAACATCTTTGTGAAGGTGAGTCTCATACACTTAATTGTTCAGAATTTTTTATCAGGGGATGCAAAAATATGGCACCGAAATCAGAAGTCGCCTTGGAATAGTAAAGGTGAATTTCAGAAAATAATGAAACTATTAAGAAATACGAAAATTTCGTGAGGAAAAAATGGAAAGGGCTGAATTGCTATGCAATACTGGGCATTTTCTTCACTGTTTAAGGAAATCAGTAAATAAGTTGAATTTTTCGATATAAGGACTTTTACAAGGTTCATTCAATAAATAAGGTGAATTTTTCGGTATAAGGACATCTACGAGGGTCATTCAATAAATAAGGTGAATTTTTCAGTATAAGGACTTCTACGAGGGTCATTCAATAAATAAGGTGAATTTTTCGGTATAAGGACTTCTACGAGGGTCATTCAATAAATAAGGTGAATTTTTCGGTGTAAGGACTTCTACTAGGGACATTCAATAAATAAGGTGAATTTTTTTTCGGTATAAGGACTTCTACGAGGGTCATTCAATAAATAAGGTGAATTTTTCGGTATAAGGACTTCTACGAGGTCATTCAATAAATAAGGTGAATTTTTCGGTATAAGGACTTCTACGAGGGTCATTCAATAAATAAGGTGGATTTTTCGGTATAAGGACTTCTACGAGGGTCATTCAATAAATAAGGTGAATTTTTCGGTATAAGGACTTCTACGAGGGTCATTCAATAAAATAAGGTGAATTTTTCGGTATAAGGACTTCTAGAGATCATTCAATAAATAAGGTGAATTTTTCGGTATAAGGACTTCTACGAGGTCATTCAATAAATAAGGTGAATTTTTCGGTATAAGGACTTCTACAAGGGTCATTAAATAAATAAGGTGGATTTTTCGGTATAAGGACTTCTACAGGGTCATTCAATAAATAAGGTGAATTTTTCGGTATAAGGACTTCTACGAGGTCATTCAATAAATAGAGTGAATTTTCGGTATAAGGACATCTACAGGGGTCATTCAATAAATAAGGTGAATTTTTCAGTATAAGGACTTCTACGAGGTCATTCAATAAATAAGGTGAATTTTTCAGTATAAGGACTTCTACGAGGTCATTCAATAAATAAGGTGAATTTTTCGGTATAGAGGACATCTACGAGGTCATTCAATAAATAAGGTGAATTTTTCAGTATAAGGACTTCTACGAGGGTCATTCAATAAATAAGGTGAATTTTTCGGTATAAGGACTTCTACGGTCCATTCAATAAATAATTGAATTTTTCGGTGTAAGGACTTCTGGGGACATTCAATAAATAAGGTGAATTTTTCGGTATAAGGACTTCTACGAGGTCATTCAATAAATAAGGTGAATTTTTCGGTGTAAGGACTTCTACTAGGGTTATTCAATAAATAAGGTGAATTTTCGGTATAAGGACTTCTACGAGGGTCATTCAATAAATAAGGTGAATTTTCGGTATAAGGACTTCTTGAAGATTGTTAATAAATAAGGTGAATTTTTCGGTGTAAGGACTTCTGAAGGTCATTCAATAAATAAGGTGAATTTTTCGGTATAAGGACTTCTACGAGGGTCATTCAATAAATAAGGTGTGAATTTTTCAGTATAAGGACTTCTACGAAGGTCATTCAATAAATAAAATTAGCGATTTTTTCGGTGTAGGGGCCTACTAGGGACATTCAATAAATAAGGTGAATTTTTCGGTATAAGGACTTCTACGAGGGTCGACTCAATAAATAAGGTGAATTTTTCGGTGTAAGGACTTCTACTAGGGACATTCAATAAATAAAGGTGAATTTTTCGATGTAAGGACTTCTACGAGGTCATTCAATAAATAAGGTGAATTTTTCGGTGTAAGGACTTCTACTAGGGACATTCAATAAATAAGGTGAATTTTTCGGTATAAGGACTTCTACGAGGGTCATTCAATAAATAAGGTGAATTTTCGGTATAAGGACTTCATAAGTCATTCAATAAATAAGGTATTTTTCGGTGTAAGGACTTCTACTAGGGACATTCAATAAATAAGGTGAATTTTTCGGTATAAGGACTTCTACGAAAGTCATTCAATAAATAAGGTGAATTTTTCGGTATAAGGACTTCTACGAGGGTCATTCAATAAATAAGGTGAATTTTTCGGTATAAGGACATCTACAGGGTCATTCAATAAATAGGTGAATTTTTCAGTATAAGGACTTCTACGAGGGTCATTCAATAAATAAGGTGAATTTTTCAGTATAAGGACTACAAGAAGGTCCATTCAATAAATAAGGTGAATTTTTCGGCATAAGGACTTCTACGAGGGTCATTCAATAAATAAGGTGAATTTTTCAGTATAAGGACTTCTACGAGGGTCATTCAATAAATAAGGTGAATTTTTCGGTATAAGGACATCTACGAGGGTCATTTAATAAATAAGGTGAATTTTTCGGTGTAAGGACTTCTACTAGGGACATTCAATAAATAAGGTGAATTTTTCAGTATAAGGACTTCTACGAAGGTCATTCAATAAATAAGGTGAATTTTTCGGTGTAAGGACTTCTACGAGGGTCATTCAATAAATAAGGTGAATTTTTCGGTATAAGGACATCTACGAGAGTCATTCAATAAATAAGGTGAATTTTTCGGTGTAAGGACTTCTACTAGGGACATTCAATAAATAAGGTGAATTTTTCGGTATAAGGACATCTACGAGGGTCATTCAATAAATAAGGTGAATTTTTCGGTGTAAGGACTTCTACTAGGGACATTCAATAAATAAGGTGAATTTTTTGGTATAAAGACTCCTACGAGGGTCATTCAATACATAAGGTGATGTTTTCGGTATAAGGACATCTTCAAGGGTCATCCAATAAATAAGGTGAAGTTTTGGGTATAAAGGCAACAGAGATGTGAGTCTACAGAATAACACTGAAAATATCACAGACTTTGTGTGCAAGAAACAGATTTTTAAAGAGAATAAAATATACATAGTGGATTCTTGTTTAGAAAACCACACAGTATAATACTAATAACACAAAAGAGATATGAGAGCTAAAAAGGTAAGTGTATTGAACAAAAAGATATACAACCTGTACAAGGTTAGTAGATTCAGGAATACTTGTTAGTGGAAGTCAAATATATACAAAGAAGTAAGTCCGGGTAATAAGTCTGTATTCGTACTGAACAACGAACGGCGGTTCAACTGCTCTGACAAACACAACTTCTAACAACAACAACCCTCTAACACATTACAGACACCCCCGTTTTCTGTAGGCAGGATCATAAGTACACCTTAGACGAATCTGTTGAGTGTGTAAAAATGGTCGCTCCCCAATGGCAAAAAGACAGTTAAAATTCCTTGAGCCTGTAATATGAAAGGAAGGCTTGGAAAACATGAAACTGAGAAGACAGATTAACAACAAGAAATACAGGGGGAAAGAAAAGAGAGGAAGTTGAAGATTGTCTACCTTCTTAAGAACACAGCATATAGAAGAAGAATTAGGGTAAATGTTTATTTACATGGATTGATCACGTCCAAATCATTTGCTTTCTATCCAGTAAAAGTGATAGATCTTGTAAATCGTAGCAATCAATTCAGTGAACGTCTCTGAAATATTTCAAACGTGGCCGCCATGATGCCAGAGGACACAAGACTAAAATTCCGTCCTGTCTACAATTAATCAATTTCAGAAATAAAAGAAGGCTCCAAGGTAAAATTTTGTTTCTTCACAAGAGACGGGCTATGGTCTTTCTTGATTTCCTGTGATGGAAAATATCGGTAGCGCCTGAGTCTGTCAATCGGAAAAAGAAACGTAAATTTTCAAAATATCGCCTGCGTGGGCAAGTAATAAATTTGAAGATTTTTAAATGATTTCTGCTGGTTGGAAGAAGCTGTCTTTCTTGTCTATATATACGAGGGTCATTCAGTAAATAAGGGGACTTTTTCGGTATAATGACTTCTACGAGGGTCATTCCATAAATAAGGTAAATCTTTCGGTATAAGGACTTTCACGAGGGTCAATCAATAAACAAGGTGAATTTTTCGGTATATGGACTTCTACGAGGGTCATTCAATAAATAAGGTGAAAATTTTCGGTAGAAGGACTTCTACGAGGGTCATTCAATAAATAAGGTGAATTTTTCGGTATAAGGACTTCTACGAGAGACATTCAATAAATAAGGTGAATTTTTCGGTATAAGGACTTCTACGAGAGACATTCAATAAATAAGGTGAATTTTTCGGTATAAGGACTTCTGCGAGGGTCATTCAATAAATAAGGTGAATTTTCGGTATAAAGTCTTCAATAGTGTCATTTAATAAAAAAGATTATTTTTTTTCAGTATAAGAATTTCTACGAGGGTCATTCAATAAATAAATAGCTGAATTTTTTTGGTATGAGGACTTCTACGAAAGTCATTCAATAAATAGGGTGAATTGTTCGATATAAGGACTTCTAATACAGACAGAAGCATACTTTGTTTTTATTTTTTTCCTTTACATTTTTTTGGCAGATTGGAAAAAGACTTTGAAAGTTTTTTTTAGTTTAACAAAGATGTCCACAAGTGGGCTAAATTGTTGAAACGAAGGAGGGAGCAGTATTGTGGATGAAGACAGGTCTGAGAGGCCTACAGAAGTGAGGTCTCCTGTGGTGATCAAATCAGTCAATGACCTCATTCAGTCTGACAAAAGGGTGACAGTGTATGACATTGCAAGGACTTTGTGCCTATCTGTTGGGATAGCACATAAAATTGTCTATGATGACATTGCCTACTCGAAGGTCAGCTGCCGGTTGGGGCCAAAGATGCTTACTGCATCAACGAGCTGGGCTTGGAACTGCTCCCTCATCCCCCTTGCAGCCCAGACCTTGCTCCTTGAGACTTTCACTTGTTTGGTCCCTTAAAAGCGTTCACGAGAGGCACGAAGTTTGAAAGTGACGAAGAAGTCAAAAGTGCTGTGAGCGATTGGCTGAGACATCAGTCCAAAGATTTTTTACGCTGAGGGGATAAGGAAGCTTGTGCACAGATGGGAAAAGTGTGTGACACTGCTGGGAGACTATGTTGAAAAATAAAAAAAAAGTAAGCTTCTATCTGTATTAAAAGTCCTTAAATCGAAAGTTTCACCTTATTTATTAAATGATCCTCGTATATATATATATTAGCTGTATAGCCCGACGTTGTTCGGGGATTTTAGTGGTTATGTTGAAATAGTAAAATCAAGTGCGTATTTTAAAAAAACGACTGAGAGGAGAACGTCTGATTACAGTGCCTAGGCAGTGTTTTACGACCCTCGGTAACATCAAAACTTATACTGCTAATTTGACATACTCAAAATAATCCCCATCGGAATCCAGAACCTTTTGAAAATATGCTCCCTTGAATGAAATACAAGGAAGTTGTGAAGAGTCATAATCACCTACGTCCTAAACGAAAATAACATTCTAAATCGTTCAGATACCTCGAGAAATAAATTATATTTAAGTTCAAAGATAATAAAAGAAAGCTATGAAGAGTCATAATCGCCCACGCCATGAAGAAACATAACATTCTAAACAGTGGATGTAGCCAGAGAATCCATTATATTTCTTCATAAATTTACAGATAATAAGAGGGAAGCTGTGAAGAGTCATGATTGCCTACTCACTAAGGAAACATAACATTCTTACAGTTGCGATAGCTTAAGAAACAATTAAGAAGAAAACTGTCAAATATATCCTGTTGCTGAAGAAATGGTTCATATCACATTTTATGAAGATGGGATGATTATTCATTACGGTGTCCCCATATCACAAACTGCAAGAAACATAAGAGAGAATAAACGCATCGCTATATTTAAAGATTAGTCAGATTATCGCCATAATTTAAATCATGGATTAAATGTTGACAAGAATAATGAGTAGAATTCATTAGGACAGTCCACGCGATGGTTAGTTGTCGGATCCAATATCAGGGACTGGTATCGAGGACCTGTGAAAGCGATGAAGGATTTCTACGCATCAATTTCCATGTGCATCAGAGATAATATTCGAACTACGGGAAGCCACACAAAATATTTAAAAAATGCATTAAATTCTTATAATCAACATATTAAAATAAATTTAAATCAGTGACAGTTTTCTATTTTACAACTGTGCGTTGTGGTGCAGTGGATATCGGCTCGGAACGAGAAACCGGGGAGACGAGTTCGAATTCCAGCTAAATCCATTGTATTCACTTACGCACAAATACCCTTGGGAAAGGTATTAATCCGTCTCTTCCTTCCAGTTATGGGTTAAATAGCAGGACAGATTGGGTTCTATAGCCTTGGTCGGCAACCAGTCTACCGCAGAAAGCAATGGCAACCTACTGCGGGATAATCTTCTGCCCAGTCAGTCATGTCTCTTTCGAGACATGATCGCCCAAGCGTGTATCACGTATGGCACTTAACTGACTGACATATATCTTTGTTGGGTGGGCGAAATCTTTTGTGGAGCAAGATTTTTAGGGACGTCTCGCGTCTTCCAGACACCTTAACCCTTGCTAAAAATATGATTGAGTCCAATAAGGTCAAAGTTTGTAAAACAAGATGACCAAAATTTAAAATGGCTATTAGCTTTTGAAGAGAATTATTTTTATTAGGTTATTCGGTTTAAGCAATGTCCGAATTTAGAAAAAAACCTTTTGTGTTCATATATATGATTATAATAATTTCCACAATATATATATATATATATATATATATATATATATATTCTAAACATATAATAATATTATGAACATATAATCTAAATATAAGAACAAAGAATGTCTATTATGTTTAATCATGAGCCATTCTAAACGTCGTATTTTGGCTTTAATTTCAGTTGAAAATATATACAAAAATTCTCCAACATTTGGATAATTTTTTATTAATTTGCTTCTAAGCTTTCGGCTCACATGAGCCATCTTCAGAGAGGTTATTAAGACGGTAACACAATAACATCCACCACCACCGACGATTTTATTTTGTGTTGACATAAAACTCCGCTAGGCAACGGCAATAGTTACCAAAAATAACAAACGCAGTTCTCAAATTTGCAATGCGGTTCTATGACGTCACACCGCATGATAGCGCGAAATGACAACAAAACCATGAATTCAAATGCAATGATTTTATTGAGTGTTGGTTGTTTAGATTTGATGTACATGACCTCCAATATCTGAAGGTTCCTCTTACTGTGTGTATGAGTAAGGATCACCGTATTGTTGACCAAAATCTGTTTGATATTACTTACATGTTTATTTTTTTTCAGAGAAATGTTGTTTAATTGTTCTCTGATCAGAAAGATGACATGTAAGTCTCCGGGGGAGCGTGGTTGTAGTAAAACCAATATATGTACTGTTTTTTTTTATTATTATCAGAGATGCAATCTCTGAATGGGCATGTAAATTGGTACACTACATTGTTTTTTTGTAGAGAATTTAGTTTAGTGCTTGTTGGGTTATTATAGACTACGAGGTCAATTGTTTTAAACTTTGTATAATATATAATGAGTTTAATTTGATTATTACTTTCCACTGGTTTAACAGTTCTACGTATTATGTTTTTGAGAGTTTTTTCATCTTGTTTATAATTATTATGTATTTGGTTGCAATAGTATAAGTTAATAGTGTTATGTTTATTTTGATGTAAACCATTATTAATATTATCAATATTGTTAGAGCTATTGTTCACTTTGTTGAGATACATTTTAATTTGTTGATCAATAACGGAGTTAGGAAATCCATTATTGACTAGTGTTTGCTTAATGTTGTGTAATTCTTTATAAAATATAGATTTGGAAGAAGATATCATTTATGTGCGTTGAAGTACGTTTTTTCTAACAGCTAACTTATATCGTTGGGGGCATTCACTTTTATAATTAAGAAGACACGAATTTATGCTAGTTGGTTTCCTATATAGAGAAGTAGTAAATCTATGTGTGCTAGAACCAATGAATACATCAAGGAATGAGATTTTGTTATTAATATTAATTTCTAATGTAAATTTGAGGACGGAGTGACTTTCAAATTTGTTTTTAAGATATTTAATTTGATCGATATTCTTAGCTAAAACAAAGATGTCATCTATGTATTTTATATATAGAGAGGGTTTATTGTTGTCATTAATTATTTTATTTTCCAAATTTGCCATATAATAATTAGAAAAGAGGGGACCTAAAGGAGATCCCATCGCAATACCATCTATTTGTGTATAAATATTGCCTAAGGGATCGTGAAAGGGTACTTGTGCGGTGCATGCTAATAATAGTTTTTTTAATATAGTGGGTTTAATATTGATTGATGGGAGAGTAGCATGGTTGTATACATCACGGATAATGATGTCAATTGTTTCCTGGACGGGAACATTAGTCAATAGGTTTTGGACATCCAAAGATGCAATTATTTGATTCTTAGGTTTTACGGAATGGATAATAAAATCGTCGGTGATGGTGGATGTTATTGTATTACCGTCTAAATAACCTCTCTGAAGATGGCTCATGTGAGTCGAAAGCTTAGAACCAACTTAATAAAAAATTATCCAAATGTTGGAGTGTTGTTGTCTTTATTTTAAACTGAAATTAAAGCCAAAATACGACGTTTATAACGACTCATGGTTAAACATAATAGACATTCATTGTCTCTTATATTTAATAGTATATGTTTAGAAAATTATTTGCTGCCTCGATACACTATATATATATATATATATATATATATATAAAGGAAAACTTAACACGTCATTTCAAGTGATTATAAACTATAGTTAATTTCTGAACTAATTAGCTCATTTCATCAGTCCTTACAATATTCCTTCCATTTGAGTCCCCTGGTATATCTTTTTAATATAAACAGTGCTCAATAGAATATTGTAGAGCTTAATATAATCATATAATTATGGATTAAATGTATATTTCGACACAGAAATTTCTATGTTTCTCGTCATCAGGCAATGTTGGATGTTGGTTGTGAAAATCCTTTATATATCCACCCGAAATCTTACCACCCAATGTCTGTTATTAAACATGTACCCTCATCAATAGAATACAGAATAAGTAGAAATTCAGCAAATGAAGAAGTATTTAATAAGCATAGTAATTTTTATAACACTGCCTTAAGAAATAGTGGATATGAATTCAGCAAATGAAGAAGTATTTAATAAGCATAGTAATTTTTATAACACTGCCTTAAGAAATAGTGGATATGAATTCAGCAAATGAAGAAGTATTTAATAAGCATAGTAATTTTTATAACACTGCCTTAAGATATAGTGGATATGAATTCAGCAAATGAAGAAGTATTTAATAAGCATAGTAATTTTTATAACTTTGCTTTAAGAAATAGTGGATATGAATTCAGCAAATGAAGAAGTATTTAATAAGCATAGTAATTTTTATAACACTGCCTTAAGAAATAGTGGATATGAATTCAGCAAATGAAGAAGTATTTAATAAGCATAGTAATTTTTATAACACTGCCTTAAGAAATAGTGGATATGAATTCAGCAAATGAAGAAGTATTTAATAAGCATAGTAAGTTTTATAACACTGCCTTAAGAAATAGTGGATATGAATTCAGCAAATGAAGAAGTATTTAATAAGCATAGTAATTTTTATAACATTGCCTTAAGAAATAGTGGATATGAATTCAGCAAATGAAGAAGTATTTAATAAGCATAGTAATTTTTATAACACTGCCTTAAGAAATAGTGGATATGAATTCAGCAAATGAAGAAGTATTTAATAAGCATAGTAATTTTATAACACTGCCTTAAGAAATAGTGGATATGAATTCAGCAAATGAAGAAGTATTTAATAAGCATAGTAAGTTTTATAACACTGCCTTAAGAAATAGTGGATATGAATTCAGCAAATGAAGAAGTATTTAATAAGCATAGTAATTTTTATAACATTGCCTTAAGAAATAGTGGATATGAATTCTGCAAATGAAGAAGTATTTAATAAGCATAGTAATTTTTATAACACTGCCTTAAGAAATAGTGGATATGAATTCTGCAAATGAAGAAGTATTTAATAAGCATAGTAATTTTTATAACACTGCCTTAAGAAATAGTGGATATGAATTCAGCAAATGAAGAAGTATTTAATAAGCATAGTAATTTTTATAACACTGCCTTAAGAAATAGTGGATATGAATTCAGCAAATGAAGAAGTATTTAATAAGCATAGTAATTTTTATAACATTGCCTTAAGAAATAGTGGATATGAATTCTGCAAATGAAGAAGTATTTAATATGCATAGTAATTTTTATAGCACTGCCTTAAGAAACAGTGAATATAAAAACCCAAATATTAAATATGTAAAAGGGTAAAGTAAACCCCGAAGAAAAGATTAGAATAGAAATATTATTTGGTACACATCCGGCGCACTTCATCGAGCTTAATTCGTTACTTTTTCGTCCCCAGGGCCCGTGGTACAGTTGGTATGACATCAGCTTAATAACCTAACTGTCGGCTTTCGGTTCCTGGTAATGGATGCCCACTGCTGAAGTGTCCCACTTATAGGACGAAACGTCCGTCCAGTGTTTTCGTCATTCTGTTGAGGTCGAATATAAAGCTCGATAATTTACTTAATATTATATATATATATATATATGTGTGTGTGTGTGTGTGTATTACCAAAAGAGAAAGAACATGTAGATCATAACCCACTCTTCAATCATTACCTTTTACAGAGAATACTCAATTCAGAGTCGAGCTTAATGTTGTCATTTTGTTATACCAACGGTTTATAAAAGCAAGCTCAATCGGATTGATATATATATATATATATATAAATATATATATATATATATATATGATTACTGAATATTCTATTATGATTTATAGGTTGATTTCAACAGATCTGAGAAAATGTGCTTCGACATTTTCAGCGCCTTTTTTCTTTTGTGTATTTACCGCAGTCATCAACTCGGTATCGAAATGAAAATCACAAGAAAAAAATGTCACATCTTTCATCGCCATTTTACAGTTTCCTTTCTGATTTTCGTTTGCTTACTTTTTTTTTCTTTTCTAAGGTCATCGAATCGGTTCATGATTTAGTTAATGATTATATATATATATATATAAACATATGTTTGGAGTTACAAAATTCCTATACTATTTAAAAAACAAGAAATTTATTTATTGGCAGTCACTAAGGTCCTTTCTTCCAACATCTCATCAGGAGAAAATCGTTGGAATTATAAATCGAACGAAAAGAACAGCAACGAAAAACAAAGAAAAAAAAAGGGAGAAAAACAAGTTAAAATAAATAGGCATATAAATATATATACTTATAACGAGGGGAGGAGAAATCGCATGTAAATAATTAGCGAGGGACAGTTAAAATAAAATATCCCTCAACAAATAAAGAGACTTAGAAAATGTTTATGTAAAGATATACGAACTGATTCCAAAATCTATCTATCTATCTATCTATCTATCTGTCTGTCTGTCTGTCTGTCTGTCTATCTCTTAGTCTGCTCATATCTATCTATCTATCTATCTATCTATCTATCTATCTATCTATCTCTTAGTCTGTTCATATCTATCTATCTATCTATCTATCTATCTATCTATCTATCTCTTAGTCTGTTCATCTATTCATATCTATCTATCTATCTATCTATCTATCTATCTATCTCAGTTTGTTCATTATCTATCTATCTATCTATCTATCTATCTATCTATCTCAGTCTGTCTATATCTATCTATCTTAGTCTATTCATATCTATCTATCTATCTATCTATCTATCTATCTATCTATCTATCTATCTATCTATCTATCTCAGTCTATTCATATCTATCTATCTATCTATCTATCTATCTATCTATTTCTGTCTATGGTTTATTGTATATCTGTTGTCACTGTAATAAACTGAGCCGACGCTGACTCTCTCATTGTCACTATCTTCATGGGCGTGACAGGAGGAATATATATATATATATATATATATATATATATATATCGTTATCTCTATCCGTCATTTCCCTTGACGTGCTTAAAAATAAAAGAAATCTTGTTCAGTCGTAATGGCGTCATGGCCCTACCTGGTTATTTCAAGGCTTGTTACCCGCTCCCTCAGAATGCCATTAAATATACAACCTTTTTTTCTTCCTCCTTCCTATCTTGACATTAATCCATGTGATAACCATTTCAAACAGAAACTCCTCATCAATTATGAAGAGCTTAAAACTAATGTAAAGTGTCTCTTTGCATCGATACCTGCAGAATTTGATGCTCAAGGGATCAACAAATTGGTGAATAAATGGCATTATGTTCTCAGCCAGTTCCGTAAATATGATCCTGATTAAATAAAAGAATTAAGAACCTGTCTTCTCTTCAAGTTCCTTTCGATCTTAATAATATAAACGCCCGCGATCTTTTATAAACCTTTGCAATATATTGCAGATATAAATATGCTCTAAAACTAACCACTCTAGTTACTTCTGCCATATCTGGTCGGGTGCTCCTGCTCTTCTTTTTGCGGTTCTCAACAAAATCTATAGGAGTATCTGCAGTATAATCGGTCCTGATCTGGCAACTCGGCTTTAGTCACCGATGCGAGTATGCTTCCCTCTGTCTTTTCTACAAGTATTTTCAATTGCTCTGACGAACTTTTTGTCCTGGTAAGCAGAATATGTGCGTTTACTCGTGCTACTAGACTAGCATCAAGGTCCCACTCTTTTACCGTAGAAATAGTTAAATGTAACCTCCTCTTCTACACTAATAGTTTATTTTCTCGCACAAGTTTTTGGAACGCCTTCCGTTTGCTTGATCCTCTGATAGCTACAATCTCCAAAAATTTAAATGCAACGTCACTTGTCATCTTCTATCTCCTTGATTCCCATCCATTTCTTATCCTTTCTTCGACATCCCCAGCACCTTGTTTTTCTCTCACTGTAAACCCTTGGGCACCAGTGACAGTACTGCGCCACTGGTACGCAAGGGTTTACAGTGAGAAAAAAAAACAAGGTCCAGGTGATGCCGAAGAAAGGATAAGAAATGGATGGGAATTAGGGAGATAGATGGCAATTGATGTTACATTTAAACTTTTGGAGATTGTTACTATCAGGGAAGCAGGACCGCCACTGGTACGCAAGGGTTTACAGTGAGAGATAGCCAGGATAATTACTCGATCTTCGCCGTTCGTATCAAGAGCCTGGCATACATACTCAGTGATGGCCGTTAGCACATAAGCGGTAACTATATTGCTTGTCAAAGAATAAGTTGTGAGATTTGAAATCTAAACTTATTTATATATTGAACTTTGTGTGTGCGTCCATTACCTATAGACTCCGAAACGGCTGAACCTATTTTCTTGAAAATTTACACAGTTGTACTATAAGCGTCTGCGAGTGTTTTTAGCTAGGTTTTGTGTCGAGGTACCCCCGATAAATATCGAAAATCGATAATCGAAAAAATCGGTTTATAGAAGGAGTGGTACGATTTTAATCAAATTTGATACACTCATAGACAAAGACATAAATAAGAAACGATATTCAGAAGTTTCATGGTTGCAGTTCTTACAATAGTTCAGAAAATCGATAATATATATATATATATATATAAATCGATACCAGGAATCAAAATTTGACTTACATCCATTCATTTTTCTTTCGGTCTACGGTTTCGCTTTAACTGGAATCATTTTAGTCTTTCGTGCCAACGTCCAAAGAGTCTGAGCTTCAGAACCATGGATTAGTTTTAAAGCTTTCATTACACCCGAACAACGCCGGGTTATACTGCTACTATATATATATATATATATATATATATATATATATATATATATATATATGTGTGTGTGTGTGTGTGTGTGTGTGTGTGTGTGTGTGTGTGCGCGCGCGCGCGATTGGTAAATTGTCGCAATTATTTTATTAGGTGCGATTGATAAATTGTCGCAATTATTTTATTATTTCAAATATTCTTTAGGCTGAGTCTGAGCTCCAGGACCATAGATTAGTTTTAAAGCTTTCATTACACCCAAACAACGCCGGGCAATACTGCTACTATATATATATATATATATATATATATATATGTGTGTGTGTGTGTGTGTGTGTGTGTATGTGTGTGTGTGTGTGTGTGTGCGCGCGATTGGTAAATTGTCGCTATTATTTTATTAGGTGCGATTGATAAATTGTCGCAATTATTTTATTATTTCAAATATTCTTTAGGCCGAGTCTGAGCTCCAGGACCATGGATTAGTTTTAAAGCTTGCATTACACCCAAACAAGGCCGGGCTATACTGCTACTACTTTCTAATTTAAAAATGGCATTATTTTATGACTTCAAACAATATTTTCAGTGGATACTTTTGCTTGATTTATTTTTGTTTACCACCCTGAATGCTTAAAAAAACTTATTAAAGAAAATATGCTCTAAAAATCCATTACTTCTTTAGAAATTGCTTTGTTTACGTTTGTATATGAAACAGAACAGACATGAAAATTTATAAATTCTATGACGATAAGAATTAAAGATTTCGCTTAAAGCATTATTCGACCATCTTTTTTTTTAATGTGCCGTGTCAATTTTGAACGTTCGCGATCATGGATTTCCAGTTGGTTTCATCCCTAGTTGCTGTTAATATTTTTCCTCTTGCTATCTCTCCCAGGCTCCGTTCCGCCATCCACCTCCTCAAGCCCATCCCATATATCTCGTGCTGCTTCCCTATATTACTATTCCCCCCTTTTTCAATCTCATGAGTATCAGTTTCTCCAAGCCCTTCTTCCTCATACGTTTCCAAAAAAAAAAACCCTCAGTTATTCTTTCTTGATGTAAAATATGAGTTTCCTTTTTGTTTGCATTATCTTCAAAACCTCATCGTTGCTCATATTTTCTGTCCATAGTATCCTCAGCATCCTTCTGTAGAACAACATTTCTGTTGTTTCAATTTCCTCCTTCATCCTCGAGGAAACCCTCCAGCATTCGCTGCCAAATAGGAAAACAGATATCACATAACAGTCCAGTACTTTTTTCTATGTAATATGTCCCGGAAAGATATATATATATATATATATATATATATATATATATATATATATATATTATTCGAAGTAGCTAAGCGGTTTAGGCAAATGTAACCGGGTAGGACTGTCTAGCAAGCAGATGTAATGGACTGGTACTCGTTGGAGTCGTATACAGTATGCTGAGACGTAGGTATAGTCAATAGTTAAAGACCTATATCCGTCGACCTCTAGACGTAAACCAACAGAGGCCGACCTATAGATGTAGACCTATAGACGTAGATTATAGACGTAAACCAATAGCCTTAGTCCTATAGACGTAGATCTAAACCTATAGATGGAGACTAATAGACTTTGACTAATAGACTTCGACTTATAGACGTAAACAAATAGACGTAGACCAATAGACGTAGACCTATAGACGAAGACTAATAGACGTAGACATTTGACGTAGACCAATAAACGTCGTCCTATAGACATAGGCCTATAGACGTAGACCAATAAACGTCGACCTATAGACGTAGACCTATAGACGTAGACCAATAGACGTCAACCTATAGACCTAGGCCTATAGACGTAGATCAATAGACGTAGACCAATAGACGTCGACCTATAGACCTAGGCCTATAGACGTAGACCAATAGATGTAGACCTATAGACGTAGACCAATAAACGTCGACCTATGCACGTAGACCTATAGACGTAGATCAATAGACGTCAGCCTATAGACCTAGGCCTATAGACGTAGACCTATAGACGTAGACCAATAAACGTAGACCTATTGACGTAGACCAATAGACTTCGACGTATAAACGTAGACCTATAGACGTAGATCTATAGACGTAGACCAACAGACGTAGACCTATAAACGTAGACCAACAGACGTAGACCTATAGACGTAGTCCAGTAGACGTAGACCAATAGGCTTAGACCTATAGATGTAGACATTTTGACGTAGACCAATAGACGTCGACCTATAGACGTGGGCCTATAGACATAGACTAATAGATTTCGACCTATAAACGTAGACCTATAGACGTAGACCAATAGACCCAGACCTACAGACGTAGACCTAAAGACGTAGACCTATAGACGTAAATCTACAGAGGTAGACCATTAGCCTTAGACCTAGAGACGTAGACCTATATTCGTCCTCGCCTTAGTCTGTATTTATGACTGACACAAGCCAAGGTGTATGCATATTTATTATATCACTTTGTCACAAACGAAATTTTCTTGTCTCTTAATACTCTGCTTAGCTTTTGAAATGCGTCTTTGGTCATGCAAATCTACCTTGGGATCTCAGTGTCGCACTTGATATCCTCCGTTAGAATGCGTGCCAGGTATTTAAATTCTGTAGCTGTTTAATTTTAGGTGTGCCCAAAGTGTAGTTGGCATTTCGATGACCTCTTCTTGATAATGATCATGGGTTCAATTTTAGGTTTAGCCTTATCTCGGCGCTTTTCCTTGTTAACTTCTGAAGGGGGTCATATATTTTCTTTTCCGTGTCTGCAATTCCGCCTTAATTGTTCGGAAAAGGTACTTGGTGGTCAAACCGGTTAAACGTACTTGGTGGGTAAGTCGGATCTAATGACGATTATTCTGTTGACCAAAGGGGCGCCGATTCGAATTCTATGGGAAAGTGTATGTAGATAAAAGCTACAGAAAATCCTTATATAGATAGCGAGAGAAAAATGGAGCGAGATAGATAGATAGATAGATAGATAGATAGATAGATAGATAGATAGATACGTATGAAGAGGCTAAGATAGATAGATAGATAGATAGATAGATAGATAGATAGATAGATAGATACGTATGAAGAGGCTAGATAGATAGATAGATAGATAGATAGATAGATAGATAGATAGATAGATAGATAGATAAGATAGATACGTATGGAAGATAGATAGATAGATAGATAGATAGATAGATAGATAGATAGATAGATAGATTTTTTTTAATCGTTTCATCCCGAGCAAAGCGAAAATGCCACTGATGTGCAGGGGGCTACATAAGTGTAAAAAGATTAATTAGAAGAGAGTGAAGAGGAAGACGAACCAGTTAGAAAGGAGCAATAGAAAGCTGAGAATGCAGGTGTGATGACAGTTTCAAAGGTGGAGAGAAAGGAAATGATATATGGGGTGGGGAAAGGGCGAGAGTCAAGTGGTTAAGAGATGAGTATTGACATTGCATTTAAATTACTGTTGGTTGTAGCCGTCAGGAAAGCAAGAATGTGGGAGCGAGAGAAGAACCTGCATGAGTAGAATCGTCGTCTGCATTTGGTTAACCTGACTGTGAATGGGTGGGACCCAGTTGCCAATCTGGTTGTACGAGTAAACACCTTTTGAGGAGGAACCAGTGACTTAAGTTCGTTGGAGCAGAAGCCATGAAAGTATTTATAGAACAGACAAAGGTAGGCCACATTTCGTCGGTGGGGGAGTGGCTGGAGTCGAGCCGCCAAGTCAGTACCTATCACATTACTGATTCTCCTTTGGAGCCTGTCGAGAACACTGAGGTGCACGGCAGGGGCGCCTGACCATATATGGCAGCAGTACTCCATGTACGGACGAATGGTTGACTTGTATATATGCAGGATGGATTCAGGCGGAAAAAACATCCTGGCCCGACACAGTGACCCAACCTTCTTAGCAGTGGATTTAGCTATGGACTCGATGTAGTGGTTCCATTTGAGATCAGAAGAGAAGGTAAAGCCGAAGAGGCGCAGTGTATTGCTCTCAGGAAGAATCGCTTGGTCCATGCTTATGGGAGGCAGGAGAGGTTGCCTGTGATGATTGACAGACAACAGCTTGGTCTTAGACGCATTGAAATTGACAAGCCACTTCTTGCCCCAATTCAACACATAGTGTAGCACCCGTTCAAGGTCAGCAGCGAGATTATGTTTGTCCGCCACGACGGGTTTTTTACTGATGCGAGAATAAATTGCGGTGTCATCTGCGTAGATGCCTACTTGGCACTTGATCTCATCTGGGAGGTCATTGATGAAAATAAGGAAGAGCGTCGGGCCCAGGATAGATCCCTGTGGGACACCAGCATTTGTGCTGTAGGATGAAGAGGCATGCCCATTCATGACGACCTTCATTTTGCTGTTATTTAAATAGGATTAGATTAGATCAAGCAAGCGTCCGGTAATACCGTAAACCCCGTAGCTTGCATAGAAGGCCAGAGTGCCAAACCCTGTCAAAAGCCTTCGAGATATCCAGGGCACGAGCCTCGCCTGACTCATCAAGTGTCTGGAGCATGTACTCCGTATCGGTTGTTAGCATGTCGGCCGTGGACCTGGCAAAGCGGAAGCCATATTGCCTGTCAGAGAAGAATTTGTGGGCAGTAAGATGTTGAACTATTTCAGCATTGATTATGGCCTCGAACACTTCCCCGAATATTGGTAGTAGACTGATAGGGCGATAGTTGGATGGGTCCGAGGGTTCACCACAGTTCTTAAATACAGGAACGACTGAAGAGAACTTCCAGCATGCAGGGAAACAGGAAGCAGAAAGGCAGTAGTTATATAGTTTATAGAGGACAGGGGAGAGTTCAGGGGCACACCTTTTAAGGACTATCACAGGGATTCCATCTCCACCACACGCCTTCTGGGGGTCAAGTTTTGAGATTACTCGGGATACTACTGTCGGGGTAATATATACGTCGTGCAGTTTGGCCTCAGTTCTAATAGGGAAGTCGGGTGAGGGTACTCCAGATGAGTCAAATGTGGAGTTGGATGAGAATCTGCGAGCAAAGCACTCAGCTTTGTCCGCAGATGACGTGAGAACCTCAAATTCATTGATTAAAGGAGGGATTTAGGATTTACTATTGTTCAGCACCAGTTTGCATAAACGCCAATAGTCCTTGGAGCCGAACTTGCGGTCAGCTATGCACTGTCGCATTCTCTCAACAAACAACCGTTTGGCGTTATTCAAGATTCTCTTGCACTCATTACGAGCAGACGTGAATAGGCGCCTATTGTGATCAGATGACTATCTCCGGAATAGACGGAAGTAATGGTTCCTGTGGGCAATGGCGGCCGAACAGGCAGGAGAGAACCACGGCGAGGAATGAGGTTTTAGGCAATACTTCCCGGTAGGTATGAAGGCATCAATGCCAACTTTCACCCATGACGAAACCTCTGAGACACAGTCATCAACTGGGAGGTCGAACACTTTTCCCCAAGGGACGTCGCAGAGGAAATCGCGAAAGGCGTCCCAGTCAGCTTTTTAGTAGCAGTAGGAGATCCTATAGGTAGGAGGCTCCTGGGAGGAGTGAGAGTGGAAAGAAATATTGAGAAAGACAACAGCATGGACGGAGTTGCCGACTGCGAGACTTGGCAGGCGTCAGGTGCAGAGGTGAAACATATATCTAGTAGCGAGGAGTGTCCGGAGGCAACCAGGAAACTGCCAACCCGGTACCCTTACAATGATGAGACGTTGCCACCAACCAGACACATCGCAGGAAAATCACGGAAGCACCAATACAAAGGTCTGAAGAGAGAAAAGAGAAAGCCGGAAACCACATCCTAAACAGGGAACAAGGGATAAGTCTCTACTCCTGTTCAATAGACGTGGGTGGAGTGTGAACCGGGCGATAGTTAGGTCTATCTACTCCAATTAAAACAAAAGTTAAGGGTGGTGAGTTAACTAAGTTTGAACTTAGATAAAGTCCACTCAAAGAAATGTCTTTGAAAAAAAAAAAGAAAACACTCCTTTAAAATAGATAGATAGATAGATAGATAGATAGATAGATAGATGAAAATAATGAGTCAGAATGTAGCTATACGCATGCGCACATATTATTTTCACAGATGTTGCTCATTGCGATTTCCGTTAAAGCACTCGGGAATTTTTACGCGCTTTAAACATAAATACGGTGCAATCTTCCACTGAAAATAGCATCTCCAAAAATGAATAAATATATTGAGAAAGAAAGGCATGAACCAATAATTGCGTATGTATATATATATATATATATATATGCGGTGTAGATATGAAAGAATCGAAACGAGTATCCTGCACATGAAGTGGTAGGATCACTCTCTAGGAGATCTCTAAATATATATGTATATAAATACATATCGAGCAAATATATGCAAAAATTAAGACATACACGTTATTCCATGGTTAAGCGGAAGTGTAGGCTTATTTCAGACGAACCATCGTCAGTTTCTGTCATTATTGTGCAGAAGATTTTACACGAATTCGTGTAAAATCTTGTGTACAATAACGATGGAAACTGACGATGGTTCGTCTGAAATAGGCCCATACTATGTATATATGAGCTGAATATAAGGATCGACATCTGATAAAATGGACAAAGGAACAAGTAGAAAAAATTTCTTCAATCTATCATGTTTCTCTTTAACAAGCTTCTTTAGAGATTTATGAAAGGCAAATGATTTAAAAATTCCAAGAGACATTGATTGCGGTATAGTTTCATTGGTCAGATATGTGTCACGTATGATAGAGCAATGGATGAATATTACATGTAGAAGAAAAAATTGTATTTGTTGTGTGTAATAAACACGTAATAAAAACATTGGATTTTTATCATGAATGTAATATATGTAAGCAGAAATAATGTGTGTTAAGCGCATCAGAGGACTTATTTAGCCTTCACAATTCAGTTAATGACGAAAAAAACTTATTTGATATCGATACCAGGAAATCAAAATTTCACTTACATCCATTCATTTTTCTTTCAGTCTACGGTTTCGCTTTAACTGGAAACAACTATTGCTTTTTAGTCTTTCGTGATTTTTAGTTTTTGGGGCTTCTTCCAGTAAAGAAATTTTGTCGCATATTTGAATTATTAAATTTTTGTTTTCGGTCGTTGCTGATGGAGCGAGAATTTTCTCGCTGAAATGGCCATTCAACGAATGTAAATTTCGGAATTTTTTTACATTCTCTATCTCTCTCTCTCTCTCTCTCTATATATATATATATATATATATATATATGTCTGTGTGTGTATATATATATATATATATATATATATATATATATATATATATATATATATATATACCTTATGCTAAACGCTTTCCACTCATATATAGTTAATAAATAAATTATAAGTATTTTAAGATAGGAGTTACTCTTCATTCATCATAGAACACTCTCAGTTATTGGGCGTGTATAATGATAATATTCACGCTAAACGTCTTCCTCCTTCTACCGAGCGCCCATAGCTCAGAGGTAGAATCGCCGACTAACGCCAATTCGGTCGGGTTTCAATCCTGGGTTAAAAAGCAATCGGAGTCTAACCGTACTGATGAGCTGCGAAA
Source organism: Ascarosepion bandense (assembly GCA_037127315.1). Lineage (NCBI taxonomy): Eukaryota > Metazoa > Mollusca > Cephalopoda > Sepiida > Sepiidae > Ascarosepion > Ascarosepion bandense. The sequence goes on from JBBBDQ010002203.1 coordinate 195,672, forward strand.
CAGATCTGTCTGCGGACGACTATATATATATATATATATATATATATATATATATACCCGAGTGAGGAGAGAAAAAAGAAAAATTTTTTCCGTCCAAAACATTAATTTAAAACAGTGCTCGATATATGATGTATAGAGCTGTGAATATTTATTATAAATTATGTTTTAGAACATGTACATAACTTCTTCTATATATGTCCTCTTCTCTACAATCATATGACTGTTTCAGTGTTTGGATTCAAACACATCATCGGGATATATGATTGTAAAGAAGAGGACATATATAGAAGAAATTATGTACATATTCAAAAACATAATATATATATATATATATATATATATATATTAGTTTATAACATAAATATGTTATACTGTCACTACAAAATTAGCCATTTTTTTTCGACTTTATCTGTGTCTTATCAGGTGATGAGGTTTATTTCAAGTTGGTGAGTTTTAAAAGAATCAGGACTAGCTAAACTCCCTTAATCAGGATGGCATTGTTTCATAGGCTGAGTGGGCCATTCCAAATAAAGTTATTTTTAATTTGAAGAATATGAGAACAGACTCTAAAAACAATTTATTGGGGCATTAATATAAATATTTGATTTTCATTCAGTCAGTTAAGTGCCATACATGAAACACGCTTTGGGCGATCATGTCTCAAAAAGACATGACTGACTGGGCATAAGATTTTCTATCCTGCTCTTTAAACTATAGCTGAAGAGAAAAGAGAGGGATTATATTAATAAGAAGGGGATCAGTTTATTACTTCATAACGATTGAAAACCGATCCCCCACTTTATGCCTACTAAAAGCTTTACTTACGTTTGCAACTATTATCTTCATTCAGTCAGTTAAGGGCCTGCCGAGAATGATACACGCTTTGGGCGATCATATCTCAAAAGAAACTGGACAGAATATTATCCCGCAGTAGGTTGCCATTGCTTTCTGCGGTAGATTGGTTGCCACCCAAGGCTACAGAACCCAATCTGTCCTGTTATTTAACACATAGCTGGAGGGAAAAGACTGAATAATACCTTTCCCAAGGGTATTTGCGTTTGAGTGAATGCAAGGAATTCAACTGGAATTTGAACTCGGCTCCCCGATTTCTCGTTCCAAGTCGATATCCATTGCACCACAATGCACATTTGATTTACAGTGAGAGAAAAAAGAAGGTACATGGGAAGTGAAAAGAACGATAAGAGAGGAATAGAAATCAAAGAAATAGAATAAAAAGTACGACAAGAACGCCAAAGCTCGAGCTCTCTTCTTCAATTGGAGCGGATGGAGTATACTATCGCCCGGTTCACACTCCACCCACGTCTATTGAACAGGTGAAGAGGCTCATCCCTTGTTTCCTGTTTAGGATGTGGTTTCCGGCTTTCCCTTTTCCAATCTTTTCACACTTTTATTTATTTATTTATTTTCAATTGGAGTAGATAGACTGAACTATCGCCCGGTTCACACTCCATCCACGTCTATTGAACAGGTGAAGAGGCTCATCCCTTGTTTCCTGTTTAGGATGTGGTTTCCGGCTTTCCCTTTTCCAATCTTTTCACACTTTTATTTATTTATTTATTTTCAATTGGAGTAGATAGACTGAACTATCGCCCGGTTCACACTCCATCCACGTCTATTGAACAGGTGAAGAGGCTCATCCCTTGTTTCCTGTTTAGGATGTGGTTTCCGGCTTTCCCTTTTCCAATCTTTTCACACTTTTCTTTTTTCTTTTTTTCAATTGGAGTAGATAGACTAAACTATCGCCCGGTTCACACTCCACCCACATCTATTGAACAGGTGAAGAGGCTCATCCCTTGTTTCCTGTTTAGGATGTGGTTTCCGGCTTTCCCTTTTCCAATCTTTTTACTCTTACGTAGCCCCCCGCGCATCAGTGGCGTTATCGCCTTGCTTGGGGTGATATGATTAAAAAAAAAAATAGAGATTAGCATTTTTAATTGACTATTAGCTTCACTTGATTTTATTCTTATTGTGATTTTAAATTCTAATTTTAACAAAGCATTAATTTTAGATTATTACAACGTTATTTACATATTAAATGAATAAAATACATGTAAGTACGCATATTCAAATCTATAGACAACCGCATGCAGACAAATAGACGAGTATATAAACATACGAACACACACTGGCATACAGACACACGCACAGACAAATATACGCACACACACACACACACACACACACACACACATATATATATATATATATATATGTACAACACACAAATTTTAAAATTTTGTTTTTATCTACGTGTCAATTTATCCGTTAAATTTTAAAGACAGGTTTGGAAAGTGTCTGTAAAGGCTAAAATATTGCGTGCGTGTATGCTTCTGTGTGAATATTCATGCGCATATTTAGGTATATTTATGCCAGAAGTGCTCCTGCTATCCACCTAGGTGTCCTTGACAAAATCCAACGGAGAATCTGTAATGTGATACATCCCGACTTGGTAGCTCAAATACAGGTACTTTCGTATTCCTTTTGGTTTTTGTTATCAGAACGACACCTGAATTCATCAAACTGACATTAATTTCACAACCCAGTATAGAACCCTGAACGATTTTGAACCACCTAATTATAACAAACGTTTGAAAAACAATAATTCTCTCAGCAAACTAAATGTAACAAACATGTTCTACTATACTCAAAGCCTACTCATGACGCAACTGTGTGCCGGAACTGGGGGCCTCTTGACAAATATTTGCGGTTTAAAAATTTTCAAAGTAAATTCAGTTAACTACTTTTGCAAATATCTAGAATAACATATTATCAAATGATAATAAAATGTGTTGAACGTTAAATAATTGAAAATATGTCTAGTCTCCCTGAAAGCAAAATGCTGCGCCTCCTCGGGTTAACTCTCACAACAGACTTCAGGTGGAATGACAATATCGAGTCCATAGCTAGAACCACTGCTAAGAAAGTTGGTTCTTTGTGTAGGGCCAGGAAGTTTTGAAACCATCTTGCACATATATAAATCTACCATCCGCCCATGCATGGAATACTACTGCATATCTGGACGGGTGCCCCTGCTGTCCACCTATACTTGCAGAATCCAACGGAGAATCTGTAATGTGATCGATCCCGACTTGGTAGCTCAAATACAGTCACTCTCTCACCGGCGCAATGTGGCTTCCCAGTGTCTCTTCTACAAATACTTTCACGGCTTTTGCTCCGATTAACTGGTGTTCCCTATGTATGAATTTACTCGAGCCAAAAAATTACCAACTAGGTCCCACCCTTTTACTGTGAAACCAATAAAATGTAAATGCAAATTTTGCTCCACAGCTTCTTTTCTCGCACTTCCTGTCTGTGAAATTCCCTTCCGTATACTTGCTTCTTCGACCGTTAGAATCTCCAAGAATTTAAATATAAAGTCAATAGTCAGCTCCTATCTCATTAACCTTCATCCTCTCTCTCTCCTTTCTCCTTCCACTCCCCTCTCATTAGTATTCTCATCTTTCTCTTAGCCACATCCTGACACTCCCTATAACCAGTCACTCTTTCTCATAACTTTCCTTCTATGTAAGCCCCCTGCAAAACAGTGGCAGTAAAATGCCTTGCTTGGGGCGATATGATTATTTAAAAAATAATCTATATTATTATAATGTAGCTAGAAAATGGGGGATCAATTCTACATTACTATAAATATATAAATTGATCCCTCACTTTATGACCACAGTCCTACTTCTCTTACACACTTCCTGAGATCCCCTAAAACCTGTTAATCTTTCTCATAAGTTTCCTCCTTTGTAACACCCTGTAAATCAGTGACAGTAAAATGCCTTGCTTGCAGCGATATGATTATTAATTTTTTTTTTCTATATTATTATAATATGCATAGAAAGTGGGGGATCTATTCTACATTATAATCATTATATAAACTGATCCTTCATTTTATGCCTACAGTTATCCTTCTCTTACCCACTTTCTGACATCCTCTATAGCCTGTCACTCCTATGTCGCCCCATGCAAAGTAGTGGCAATAAAATGCCTTGCTTGTGGCGATATGATTATTAAAAAGAAATTTCTATACTATTATAATGTGGATAAAAATTGTGTGATCAATTCTGCATTACAATCAATATATAAATTCATCCCTCACTTTATGGCCACAGTCATCCTTCTCTTACACGCTTCCTGACATCCCCTATAACCAGCTACACTTTCTATAAAGCACTTCTTGCTCAGTCTGGAATAAGTGCAGATAAGAATTATACAGCCATGTTTATAAACAAGGTTTTGATATGGTAAACAATTTAAGTGTTAAGACCCTTCAAATTGATAAACTACGCAATAACCATTAACAAGCTGGAATTAGATCTCTTAATGATGGCCGAATTGATTTTATTATTCAGTTTGGTCAAAATAGCTCTTCATATGGCTCGCAGTCAAGGTCATCTTACAAAAAAAAACACCGGTCAACAAAAACAGATTTTTGAAATGTTGTTATACGTTTTTTAGTTAATCTGAGCGTTGTGGTACAGTGGATATCGACGAGAAACCGGGGAGCCGAGTTCAAATTCCAGCTGAATCCATTGTATTCACTTACGCGCAAATACCCTTGGGAAAGGTATTAATCCGTCTCTTCCTTCCAGTTATGGGTTAAATAGCAGAGCAGATTGGGTTCTATAGCCTTGGTCGGCAACCAGTCTACCGCTGAAAGCAATGGCAACCTACTGCGGGATACTCTTCTGCCCAGTCAGTCATGTCTCTGTCGAGACATGATCGCCCAAGCGTGTATCACGTATGGCATTCAACTGACTGAACATGCTGAATATAAAAACAACCTTATTTTTTATTGGTTAACTACCGATTTCACTGGACAGAAACAAATCATTTTCTGGAAAAAATCATTTTTTTTTTAATGTTTTCTGTATATATACACTACCAGCCATACTTATTAGGCCACCCCATGTTTAAAAAAAAAAGATTTATTTCATACTATTTTTTAGTATTTATTGCCAAGTGGATAATTCTAAATGAAAATAGAATGGTTCTTTTGTTATTATTACTTTGCAAAATTTTTCAAGGTAAATAGCGACAATTTACCTATCGCACCCTGTAGATTTTATATATATCTATATATATATATATATATATATATATATATATAGATATAGAAAGAGAGAGAGAGAGAGCGAGAGACATACACACACTACCGGCCATAATTATTTGGCAACCCCAGTGTTTAAAATAATGGTGTATTTTATGGTATTTTTTAGTATTTATTGTCAAGTGAATAATTGTGAATGAAAATAGAATGGTTCTTTTGTTAATACTGCACAATAACATGTGCATCAAATGAATTTATAAATATTTAATAATCACCCATATTGCAGTTTCATCAATGAAAGAATGAAAAAAATTTAGGGTGATTCGGACGAGTTCATCTTTGCTTCCTTGCCTTGTAAAATTTTGCAAAGTAATAATAAGAAAAGAACCATTCTATTTTCATTTAGAATTATCCACTAAAAATAGTATGAAATACATAATTTCTTTTAAAAGACTTGGATAACCTAATAAATATGGCCGGCAGTGTATATTGACTGATGGTAATATTTCTCAAAGTAAAAACGTAGAATCCTCTCAATTCGTATTTAAACCAACATTGGTTTGCTTATTGCGAGATACTAAGTTTTACAAATAACACGATTGAATATACAAAGAGCTACAATTATTTTAACCAAATCATTTAATAAAATAGCAGTAGAAATAAAACCTGCGTGAAAATAACTATTGTAATTTTTTTGTTTTATTTTTATTGTCTGTCATGGTCAATATTATTTGAGTCTCTTTTGATACACCAGCAGTAGCCATCATTCATTTGTCCCACCTTTCCTGGTGTGTGCTATTCCATTGTTTTGATATACTGATGGAATTCTTCTTGCACATCGTTTACATCGCAGCAATTATCCAGAAATTTGTCAAGAAGGCTATGTAAAAAATGAACCTTAATACTCATATTAGTGATAAAGTGTTAACTGTTAAATTTTATTAGTCTCTCTGAATTTTTTTAAAACTAGCAGCATAGCCAGGCGTTGCTTGGGTGTAATGAAAGCTTTAAAACTAATTCATGGTTCTGAAGCTCAGAATCTTTGGACGTTGGCCCGAAAAACGTAGGTTATTGAAAGGCCGTAGAACGTACTAAAATGAATGGATGTAAGTCAAATTTTGATTTCGGGTATCTATGTCAAATAAGTTTTCCGTCGCAAACCGAATTATAAAGGCTAAATACGTCCTCTGAGTAAATGGTATCATGGCTGAAACTAAAAACTACAATTATACCTACTTAGAGCCAAACCCGAAGCAAAAACTAAAATAACCAAATTTATGGCTGAAAACATGATATCGGGATATCAATTTCCAATATCGGAGTCAAATAAGACATCCAATGATAAACTAACCTAAGTAAGTCCATGAAAACTTATCGTACAAATTGGGGAAATGAGCCATATTGATGGCTGAATATCGGTTTTTGATCAGATTCGATAGAATATCTTAGATATCGCAGAATATGAGTCTTCTGAAAAGATCTACTAATGTTTGAGACTAAAAACTATAATTTTACCAAGTTAGTGCAAACCCTGCAGCAAGAACTACGATAAAAGGGCTGAAATCCTGATCTTGGTCAGACCTGATCGGATATCGGGATATCGATTTCCGATATCGAGGGGAATCGGAAAACTAAGGAGCCCCTGACCTTATCGGAAGCCTGAAGGATATTTGTTTAAAGTTTGGTAAGAATCGGATAAAAATTGTGGATTTGTATAAAGGAAATACAGACAGTTATACAAATACACTCAAACATCTTGCCTTTTATACATATACTAGCATCATACCCCGGCGTTGCCCATGCAACGCAGAACATTTTAGTAGAAGATGCCAATGAAAGTAGATTATTTTATTTTACATATGGGTCTGAAATATTAAATCTGAAAAAAGACTTAAATAAGTAAATTAACCATTGGCACTTTTTTTACACATTTTGTTTTTGTTTGAAAACACATTTTTAAAAAAAATATTTCTTTTGTTTCAAATTACGGGGAAAAATATTCACATTTTTTTGTTGACCAAATTAATTTTTAAAAAGTCGGAATAAAAATTAAATATATAGGCTCATTTTGTTTTAACAAAAAAATATTTTAGTCACGTTTGACATGTGTGATTTGATTTCTGTGACGTAATTCAGCAACCATCTTAGATCTTAGATATTTTACGGAGCAAATGTAAACAATCGGTTCCATTGGCCAAAAAGTGCGAAAGGGAAAATTGCTAAACTTAAATTCAAAATGTATGTGTCGACCTGGCTTCCCTGTAGATATGAGTCCCTAGAAAGTTTGAATGGCGTAGCTTAAAAAATGTAGGCGTGCATAGAGAATAGTCACACACAGACTCACAGCTTTCGTTTTATATATATAGATATGTTATACTCAAAAACACATTTTTCTTACAAAAATAATTTATTTCAGGTGTCAAACATAAATTGCTCGGCCTGCCTGAGAATTTATGGTTTTTTTACGACCTGTATTAAATGTTTCGATTAGCCAAGATCGTAAATTGATTTTTTTTTAAAAAATGAGTAATTTCAGTACAGAAAAAAAAATTGCTAACCATGAAAGTCTAATGTCATTTTCGGATCACCCCATCAAATTATCTAAAAGAGATGTTTTCTCCTTGGCACCAAAAATCGTGTTGACCCGTATAATCCGAAAACGTTCTTTCTACTTGGTCAATTTACAATTGAGACATCAAAAAAGGCATTTAATAAACTGCGTTGAAAAGCTGCATATTAAGCAGACATCTTTACTTTTAAATCAAAATGTAAATATAGAAGCATTTGTAGTTAAAACCAGGTCACCAATGTACATCTTGTGATTATGAACTTTGTGAGGATGGTTTAGAAATATTTGACATTCTAGAAAATTTAGAAACATAGAACAAAAAATAAGGTGAATTTTTAGGTATTAGGATTTCTACGAGGGTCATTCATTAAATACGGTGAATTTTGTGGTATACAGACATATACGGGGGTCATTCAATAAATAAGGTGAAATATTCGGTATAAGGACTTCTACGAGGGTCATTCAATAAATAAGGTGGATTTTTCGGTATAAGGACTTCTACGAGGGTCATTCAATAAATAAGGTGGGTTTTTCGGTATAAGGACTTCTACGAGGGTCATTCAATAAATAAGGTGAAATATTCGGTATAAGGACTTCTACGAGAGTCATTCAATAAATAAGGTGAATTTTTCGGGATAAGGACTTCTACGAGGGTCATTCAATAAATAAGATGGGTTTTTCGGTATAAGGACTTCTACGAGGGTCATTCAATAAATAAGGTGAATTTTTCGGTATAAGGACTTCTACGAGGGTCATTCAATAAATAAGGTGAATTTTTCGGTATAAGAACTTCTACGAGGGTCATTCAATAAATAAGGTGGGTTTTTCGGTATAAGGACTTCTACGAGGGTCATTCAATAAATAAGGTGAATATTTCGGTATAAGGACTTCTACGAGGGTCATTCAATAAATAAGGTGAATTTTTCGGGATAAGGACTTCTACGAGGGTCATTCAATAAATAAGGTGAATTTTTCGGTATAAGGACTTCTACGAGGGTCATTCAATAAATACGGTGGGTTTTTCAGTATAAGGACTTCTACGAGGGTCATTCAATAAATAAGGTGAATTTTTCGGGATAAGGACTTCTACGAGGGTCATTCAGTAAATAAGGTGAATTTTTCGGTATAAGGACTTCTACGAGGGTCATTCAATAAATAAGGTGAATTTTTCGGTATAAGGACTTCTACGAGGGTCATTCAATAAATAAGGTGAATTTTTCGGTATAAGGACTTCTACGAGGGTCATTCAATAAATAAGGTGAATTTTTCGGTATAAGGACTTCTACGAGGGTCATTCAATAAATAAGGTGAATTTTTCGGTATAAGGACTTCTACGAGGGTCATTCAATAAATAAGGTGGATTTTTCGGTATAAGGACTTCTACGAGGGTCATTCAATAAATAAGGTGGGTTTTTCGGTATAAGGACTTCTACGAGGGTCATTCAATAAATAAGGTGAAATATTCGGTATAAGGACTTCTACGAGGGTCATTCAATAAATAAGGTGAATTTTTCGGTATAAGGACTTCTACGAGGGTCATTCAATAAATAAGGTGAATTTTTCGGTATAAGGACTTCTACGAGGGTCATTCAATAAATAAGGTGAATTTTTCGGTATAAGGACTTCTACGAGGGTCATTCAATAAATAAGGTGAATTTTTCGGGATAAGGACTTCTACGAGGGTCATTCAATAAATAAGGTGAATTTTTCGGTATAAGGACTTCTACGAGGGTCATTCAATAAATAAGGTGAATTTTTCGGTATAAGGACTTCTACGAGGGTCATTCAATAAATACGGTGGGTTTTTCAGTATAAGGACTTCTACGAGGGTCATTCAATAAATAAGGTGAATTTTTCGGGATAAGGACTTCTACGAGAGTCATTCAATAAATAAGATGGGTTTTTCGGTATAAGGACTTCTACGAGGGTCATTCAATAAATAAGGTGAATTTTTCGGTATAAGGACTTCTACGAGGGTCATTCAATAAATAAGGTGAATTTTTCGGTATAAGGACTTCTACGAGGGTCATTCAATAAATACGGTGGGTTTTTCAGTATAAGGACTTCTACGAGGGTCATTCAATAAATAAGGTGAATTTTTCGGTATAAGGACTTCTACGAGGGTCATTCAATAAATAAGAATGGGTTTTTCTAAATAAGGACTTCTACGAGGGTCAATTCTAAGGTTTTTGAACGGTATAAGGACTTCTACGAGGGTCATTCAATAAATAAGGTGAATTTTTCGGTATAAGAACTTCTACGAGGGTCATTCAATAAATAAGGTGGGTTTTTCGGTATAAGGACTTCTACGAGGGTCATTCAATAAATAAGGTGAATATTTCGGTATAAGGACTTCTACGAGGGTCATTCAATAAATAAGGTGAATTTTTCGGTATAAGAACTTCTACGAGGGTCATTCAATAAATAAGGTGGGTTTTTCGGTATAAGGACTTCTACGAGGGTTATTCAATAAATAAGGTGAATTTTTCGGTATAAGGAATTCTACGAGGGTCATTCAATAAATAAGGTGAATTTTTCGGGATAAGGACTTCTACGAGGGTCATTCAATAAATAAGGTGAATTTTTCGGTATAAGGACATCTACAAGGGTCATTCAATAAATAAGGTGAATTTTTATGTATAAGGAGTTCTACGAGGATCATTCAATACATAAGTTGAATACCGAAAAATTCATATTGACTATGGAAAGCGAAAAGTATTTTTCTTACCACACTTGCTAATGGTTATTTTTTAGTTCAATCTTTTTATACAATAAAGGAAAAGGTGAAGGGCGATAACTCGGTGACATTTTTATGCGTATTTTTAAGTTTCATTTTTTTTAACATGGAGACAAATCTGGCTTATATTTTTGCAAATAGAATTCTGAAAATGTTTTGCAAGCATCACACACCTAGAATAGACAAAGAACCATCTTTAAATGTTTTTAAACATTCCTAGGGTGTATGGTTAGCTTTTGAAGGCTGTCACAATGCATTTAGTAAAATAAAGGAAGGTAAAGAAGTTTTTGGGTATTACCTATTTATTATATATTAATATTTCGAGATCAAAATCTCATCTTCAGAATGGCAGAGGAGCGTTTTATCCACGTATGTGTAACCCGCAAAGTAGTAGAGGTACCTATACCACACTACATACCGGAACACATACACACACACACACGCACACATGCACACACACACACACACACACACACACACACACACACACACACATACAAATAAAGTAAAATAAATTACAAAAAGTATACACGCATAAACACACACACATGACACAGTCAAGAGACACGCACACACCACGAGATATAGCAAATAGATAAAACAACATTCATAAAACAAATCCTCTTCATCCTTTGGCAAAAGTCAAACTAACGGTTTAAAATAACGGTTTCAAATAAACCACATATTAAAGCAGACTGATATCATCAGACCAGAAAAAGGTCCCAACTGTTAATCACACACACACACACACACACACACACACATATATATATATATATATATATATATATATATATAAGCGTTTCACCCCGAGCAAGGCATTTCACTGTCACTACTGCGCAGGGGGCTACACAGAGTGGAGGAAGGATGGTTACATACAGGAAATGTCAGAGGGTGGGTGATAGGCGGGTAAGGATACCGAGAATGAGGGTTGGGTAGATGAGAGTGTTCTGAGAATAATTGGAAGAAGGTCCCAACTGTTAATCACACACACACACACACACACACACACACACACACACACACACACACACACACACACACACATATATATATATATATATATATATATATATATATATATATAAGCGTTTCACCCCGAGCAAGGCATTTCACTGCCACTACTGCGCAGGGGGCTACATAGAGTGGAGAAAGGATGATTAAATATAGGAAATGTCAGAGGGTGGGTGATAGGCGGGTAAGGATACCGAGAATGAGGGTTGGGTAGATGAGAGTGTTCTGAGAATAATTGGAAGTTAGTGTGATTGGAGGTGTCTATTGACCCTACATTTAAACACCTGGAGATTGTAGTTGTCGGGAAAGCAAACTTATATATACCATAAACACACACACACATGCATGCTCTAACACACAGACACAGACACAGATACAGACACACAAACACTCGCTACAATTAATGACAACAGCAACAGCAGCCAAAAATAACCATTCCTTGAAAGGCACGGACTCACTCTGACAGACACACGCTCCTCTGCCATTCTGAAGAAGAGATTTTGATCTCGAAATATTAATATATAATAAATAGGTGTTATCCAAAAACTTCTTTACCTTCCTTTATTTTACTAAACGCATTGTAATAGTTTTCAAGACCGAACCATACACCTAATATACACAATGCTTCAAGCAAATTACAAATCTTTCCTATCCCTACACCTGAGCCAGGATAAATTTGCTATTTAAACTGTCCGAGAAACGTGCAAAGATTGGATACCAAATCAACTTCTTAAAACGATGTCTCAAAAGCAAGACAATACGCAACACCATCAGGAGCATCCACTTCCAGGCATGACTGAAATTACCAAGCCACAAACAATCGCTGGACAACCTACATAAATTCTGCATAAGGCAATTAATGACGCATTAGCAGCAATGGATGACCATTCGTTGAAAGGCAAGGTCCACGAGCAGACGAACGTGAAAACAAGCGCTCCTACCATTCTGAAGATGAGATTTTGAAATATTAATAAATAATAAATAGGTAATATCCAAAAACTTCTATACCTTCCTTTATTTTACTAAACGCATTGTGACAGCCTTCAAGACCTAATCATAATCCTAATATGCACAAGGCTTCATGCAAATTACAAAACTTTAATATATATATATATATTACTGTCATCCGCAGACAGTCCTGTTCCTTTGTATCACAGCTCAAAAGTAAGTCCGATTGATTATAACCAGGAATGAAACCCGACCTAATTGCCATCAGTTGACGATTTTACCTCTGAGCTATGGGTGCTTGGCGGAAAAAAGAGAGATTTTAGCGTGTTATATATATAATGTAAACACTCGCCAGTAGCCAAGGGTGTTCAAATTCATTACTGAAAAAACGATACGTAAGTAGCGGTGAGTAGCTACTGTTTTTAACATTTCTCCATCGTGCTTATATATATATATATATATATATATTTCTCCATTCTGCTTATATATATATATATATATATATATATATATATATCATCAGCATCATCATCATCATTTATCCACCACATGATGACGCATAGGGTAGCAACTTTTTTTGTTGCTGTTTCTGTAACAAACTGTTTCTTACGGGCCAGGGTTATTAGCCCTGCACCCAACGCCCAAACCTGGAGGACCGGTGGACTATTCTTGGTCTTTGCGTTTAAAGCACCTGGTATTCCAAAATGGTCACCCATTTAAGTTCTGACCAGGCTCGATATTGTTTAAATTCGGTGATCGGACGGGACCTGGTGTATTCAACACGATATAGCCGTAGACTATATATATATATATATATATATATATATATATATATATATATAATTCCAAGTGAAGAGGACTCGAGGTTTTTTTTATATCTTGAGTTCTCTGGCATTTATTTTATTATGAACAGTGCTCAATATAATGAGTATTATAGAGCTTAATATAAAATTAAATAACATGCTCACTGATGAATTAGGTAAAAATAGAAATGAAAATACAAATAAAGCCAAAGATAGAATAAGTTAGTTCTCCCTTTTTTTCATTTTTTTTATAATTCTCCCCACCCCCCTTTGTATCAGGATAGTAAACTTTACAGCAAATTGATAGATGTAGCGAAAAAATAGCAGTTCAGAGTTTACTCGAAGGAAAGTAGACAAGAGGGGAATAGGGTCAAGGAAAAAGGAAAAAAGAGGAGGAAAAAAGTTGGTTAGCACGTAAATTCCTTGAGGTCAAACCCCTAAGGGAGTCTCCATTCTGATTGGCCGAAGACACACACACAAAAAAAAACACCCACATACATTCACAGTAAACCGAAAGTATTTGTCATTTAAATGCAAATCGTCTGCACAACCACACCAGCATTGCCTGATGATGAGAATTAATCTCGAAACATAGAAATTATATATATATATATATATATATATATATATATATATATATATATATATATATATGTTGTATCGAGGCAGCAAATAATTTTTCTAAACATATACTGTTAAATATAAGAGAAAATGAATGTCTATTATGTTTAATCATGAGCCGTTCTAAACGTCGTATTTTGGCTTTAATTTTCTCCAACATTAGGATAATCTTGTATGAAGTTGGTTCCAAGCTTCCGTTTGGAGGAATTTTGGAGGATTTTGTCTTTATTTTCAACTGAAATTAAAGCCAAAATACAAGTTTAGATTTTTTGGAAATAAAAGGAAAAAACACCCCACCACTATCACGTCTATCTAAGGAACCCCGAGGAAGACAGCCTAGCCACTAAATGAAAGAGAATACATAAAATCTGTCTGGTAACAGCAGACACAAATTAATCAAACACTAGCTAACCATGACGCCGTCCTAAAAATTCTTAAGGTCAACAAACAAGATGAGTTCCCCAATCACAAAAAAACACACAAACACACAAAACTGACCAAGTAATCAAACCCCCTACACTACTTTCTTCGAAATTCTAACCAAAAGATATACCCGACCGATAAAAACGTACATTCCAAAAGAAAATGCCATTAATCAACAATTTAGCACTTACACACCAAGTTCTTCAAAAGTCTAACGGTCAACACGGAAGACACATTCCCTTCATTATCAATAACCCCAACCAACCCCACAACAACAATGAACCAAATATAGACAGCGGATCATTTCAGTTCTTGCCTATTCCTGCTGATGAGACGTTTGAAACCTAACGTCGAAGCAAACATATGATTGTAGTGGACATATATAGAAAAAATTATGTACACGATCTAAAACATAATTTATAAAATACATATATATTATAGAGTATACTTTAGAACACCTACAAGCTACAGATTGTAGTTTGCACGTGTTTTAAAGCATGATTTTTAACAAATATTTATTTCTCTATTTTTATATTGAGCACTGTTTTTAATTGATGTTTTGAACGTTGCAAATATTTTCTTCGAATCTTATTCATTTATATATATATATATATATATAATGCTAAATAGAAGAGACAATGAATGATAAAAAATATCCAAATGTTTGTGAATTTTTGTTTTTATTTACAACTGAAATTAAAGCCAAAATTCGACGTTTAGAACGGCTCATGATTAAACTTAATAGACATTCATTGTCTCATATTTTACAGTATATGCTCAGAAAATTATCTGGTGCCTCGATACACTATATATATATATATATTTATCCATTGTGCTAATACATATATATATATATATATATATATATATATCCATTCTGTACACACACACACACACAAACACACACACACATACATACACACACAAAGACACACACACATACATACATACAAACACACACACACACACACACACACACACACACACACATATATATATATATATATATATATATATATATATTATAGATTATACGTTAGAACATGTACACACTACAGACTGTAGTTTGTACGTGTTTTAAAGCATGCATTATAACAAATATTTATTTCTCTATTTTTATATTGAGCACTGTTTTAAATTGATGTTTTGAACGTTAGAAATATTTTCTTCGAATCTTATTCATTTGGATATATATATATATATATATATATATATATATATATATATATATATTGATTGCTTAATACCTAACTATAATCCTAATATACACAATACTTCAAGCAAATTACAAAACTTTACCATTCCTCGACTAATATTATTATATCTGTCAATATTTCTGAGATGAATAATTGTCGTATTCATATTTTCGTTGTTGCCCTCCAGCCTTTTTTAGCAACTATTTTTTTAATTTAGTAATTTTAAATCAAATGTGAACCGGACCCATTATTAAATCCCTTGGGGTTCATTGAATAATGTTTTCGATGAGATCTGTAAATAGTGTGACTGTTTCTGTTTCTACGTTATTTGGATCATGTCATTTACCAGAAATCTTAATTATTTTTTTTTATAATCATATCGCTGCAAGCAAGGGGTTTTACTGCCACTGGTGCGCAGGGGGTTACATAGGAGGAAAGTTATGAGAAAAAGTGATAGGTTATAGGGGTTTGTCAGGAAGAGGTCAAGAGAAGGATGACTTTGGCCATAAAGTGAGGGATCAATTTATATATTGATTGTAATGTAGAACTGATCCCCCACTTTATATCTACATTATAATAGTATAGATTTTTTTTTAATAATCATATCACCCCAAGCAAGGCAGATAACTGCCATTGGTGCGCAAGTGATTACATAGGAGGAAAGATATAAAAGAGAGTGACATATTATAGGGAGTGTCAGGAAGTGGGTAAGAGAAGGATGATTGTAGTCATAAAGTGAGGTATCAATTTATATATTGATTGTAATATAAAGTTGATCCCCCACTTTATATTAACATAATTTCTTATCTGTTGATAAGCCGTAAAAAACGAATCAATTAGTCAATTTAATATTGACTTGCTACACATGCATGTCTTTTAGATTTATTTACATTCTCTGGAATATTATTTTTTTTATAATCCTATTGCCCCAAGCAAGGCATTTTACTGCCACTGTTTTGCAGGGGGTTACATAAGAGGAAAGTTATGAGAAAGAGTGACAGGTTATAGGGAGTGTAAGGATGTGGCTAAGAGAAGGATGAGAATACTGATAAGTGTGAAGGAGTAAGGAGCATGAGAGAGAGAGAGAGAGGATGCAATTAGTGAGATAGGAGCTGACTATTGACTTTACATTTAAATTCTTGGAGATTCTAACTGTCGAAGAAGCAAGTATACGGAAGGGAATTTCACAGACAGGAAGTGCGAGAAAAGAAGCTGTGGAGCAAAATTTGCATTTACATTTTATTGGTTTCACAGTAAAAGGGTGGGACCTAGTTGGTAATTTTTTGGCTCGAGTAAATTCATACATAGGGAACACCAGTTAATCGGAGCAAAAGCCGTGAAAGTATTTGTAGAAGAGACACAGGGAAGCCACATTGCGCCGGTGAGAGAGTGACTGTATTTGAGCTACCAAGTCAGGATCGATCACATTACAGATTCTCCGTTGGATTCTGCAAGTATAGGTGGACAGCAGGGGCACCCGTCCACATATGCAGTAGTATTCCATGCATGGGCGGATGGTAGATTTATATATGTGCAAGATGGTTTCAAAACTTCCTGGCCCTACACAAAGAACCAACTTTCTTAGCAGTGGTTCTAGCTATGGACTCGATATTGTCATTCCACCTGAAGTCTGTTGTGAGAGTTAACCCGAGGAGGCGCAGTATTTTGCTTTCAGGGAGACTAGACATATTTTCAATTATTTAACGTTCAACACATTTTATTATCATTTGATAATATGTTATTCTAGATATTTGCAAAAGTAGTTAACTGAATTTACTTTGAAAATTTTTAAACCGCAAATATTTGTCAAGAGGCCCCCAGTTCCGGCACACAGTTGCGTCATGAGTAGGCTTTGAGTATAGTAGAACATGTTTGTTACATTTAGTTTGCTGAGAGAATTATTGTTTTTCAAACGTTTGTTATAATTAGGTGGTTCAAAATCGTTCAGGGTTCTATACTGGGTTGTGAAATTAATGTCAGTTTGATGAATTCAGGTGTCGTTCTGATAACAAAAACCAAAAGGAATACGAAAGTTTTGTTCTGAAAATGAAATAACGCAATGATAAGCATTTTCCGATATAATCATTATGTCGTAGAAAGAAAGAAAGAAAGAAAGAAAGAAAGAAAGAAAGAAAGAAAGAAAAAGAAAGAAATCAATGAAACAAAACTACGGTCAGAGAAAAGAAAGAAAGAAAGAAAGAAAGAAATCAATGAAATAAAACAACGGTTAGTGAGAAAAAAGAAAGAAAAAAAGAAAGAAAGAAAAAAGAAAGAAAGAATGAAAGAGAAAGAAAGAAATGAAATAAAACAACAGTTAGAGAGAAAAAAGGAAGAAAGAAAGAAAGAAAGAATGAATGAAAGAAAGATAAGAGATCAGAAAAAAGATGACTATGGAAAAAAATGAAAGGAAGTAAAAGCTAATGAAAGAAAGAAAGAAAAAAGAAAAAGAAATGAAAAGAAAGAAAAAGGAGGAATAGATAGAAAAACAGGAGAAGATAGAAAGAAGTTTAAGCAAAAAAGTAAATATGAAAGAAAAGAAGAAAGAAAGAACGAAAGAAAGAAAGCAAATGAATTCTTACACTGACAAATATTTTCCTCCTTTTTTCAGAAATAAATTTGCTTCTTTTTCATTAGTTTGAATGGAAACAAGACACACACACAAATATATATATATATATATATATATATATATACTAAAGGTGAGTAATATCGCTAACGAGTTCATTTATTTCCATCTGATGTCATCGTGAATTTTTTCTTATTCAGTCCCTTGACTCTTGTTTGTGCACCTGGTGTCCAGCAGGTGGCGCTGTGTACCGCGGAAAACGAGTGGGTATGAAAATGCCTTTTCCCTCTAGGGAAAAACTCATTTTCTTTCCCATTGATTTGCTTCCAAGAAAGACGCAACCATCAGCACTAAGACAATTTGGGGGAAAGGAAGGAAGAAAAAAAGAAAAAAAAACCTCTTGATATGATGACAGAATGCAGGTAAACATTTTTGGTGTGACGGGAGGGGGTGGGGCATACGAGATTATTCATCCGACTAAATTTTAAAGTCCGCACGCAAACAAATTGTTCTACGAGGCTGTCTGCTTATTTTACGAGTTCCAGTCTTGCATACCGCTGTAGCTTTGGGCCATAGTTAAGAATCTTAATTAAAATTAAATATTATAAAGTGACCTCTTATTCTCGATTTATTGTCCTAGATTTAAGAAACACACACTTAATAACATAAATAAATACTTTTTTTTTGTTTAATTTTGAATTTGTACTTGTTGCATGAAGATTGCATTTCTATACCTTTTCAAATTCAAGATGATGACAATCAACATAAAAATGGAATTTTTTTCAAGTAAAAAGATTAATAGAGTCCAAAATGGATGAATCAACTTCAAAATGGATCAATCAACTTCAAATTGGAAAAAACCTTCAAAATGAGAAATAATCGACTTCAAATTGAGAATTAATATAATCGTTCGCCTGGTTATCCTACCTACCTTCACACGGCGTGACGACGTTCGTTCGCCTGGTTACCCTACCTACCTTCACACGGCGTGTCGACGTTCATTCGCCTGGTTACCCTACCTACCTTCACATGGCGTGTCGACGTTCATTCGCCTGGTTACCTACCTACCTTTACACGGCGTGACGACGTTCGTTCGCCTGGTTAACCTACCTACATTCACACGGCGTGTCGACGTTCGTTCGCCTGGTTACCCTACCTACCTTCACACGGCGTGTCGACGTTCATTTGCCTGGTTACCCTACCTACCTTCACATGGCGTGTCGACATTCATTCGCCTGGTTACCTACCTACCTTTACACGGCGTGACGACGTTCGTTCGCCTGGTTAACCTACCTACATTCACACGGCGTGTCGACGTTCGTTCGCCTGGTTACCCTACCTACATTCACACGGCGTGTCGACGTTTGTTCGCCTGGTTACCCTACCTACCTTCACACGGCGTGTCGATGTTCGTTTGCCTGGTTACCCTACCTACCTTCACACAGCGTGTCGACGTTTGTTCGCCTGGTTACCCTATCTACCTTCACACGGCGTGTCGATGTTCGTTCGCCTGGTTACCCTACCTACCTTCACACAGCGTGTCGACGTTTGTTCGTCTGGTTACCCTATCTACCTTCACACGGCGTGTCGACGTTTGTTCGCCTGGTTACCCTACCTACCTTCAGACGGCGTCTCGAGGTTCGTTCGCCTGGTTACCCTACCTACCTTCACACAGCGTGTCGACATTCGTTCGCCTGGTTACCCTACCTACCTTCACATGGCGTGTCGACGTTGGTTCGCCTGGTTACTCCCTACCTTCATTTTTCTTTGCCTTCCCGTAACTTCTTGCGTCTTAATGGTGTTATAGCATTGCTTAGTTAGGGCTGGACAATCTTTAAAAAGTGCTATTGCATTCAATTTGAAAGTAGAATTTGAATATGATAAAAAAGACAAAATATTTGTTTCCAAATCCTTACTGTTTTTGAGAAAATTATTTTAAACATCACGTTTAGGTTCAAAATCTTAACGTTACGATTTCATTCGGTGATCATTCCTTATAAAATTTATAATTTACTAAACAAGAAGCATGGAACAAACATTATCACTAAATTTGTAAACTTTGTCTGTTCTATAAATACTTTCATGGCTTCTGCTCCAACGAACTTAAGTCACTGGTGCCTCTGCAATAGGTATTTACTCGTGCAACCAGATTGGCAACTGGTTTTCACCCATTCACAGTTCGATCAAACAAATGCAGACGACAATTCTACTCCGGCAGCTTCTTGTCCCGCACTTCCCGCCTGTGGAACTCGCTTCCATATTCTTGCTTTCCTGACGGCTACAGCCTCCGAGAATTTAAATGCAATATCAATACTCATCTCTTAACCACTTGAGTCTAGTTCTTTCTTCACCACCCTGTATATCCTTTCCTTTCTCCTCACCTTTGCAACTGTCATCACACCTGTATTCCCACCCTTCTCTTGCTCCTTTCTAACTGGTTTGTCTTTCTCTTCATTATCTTCTTATTAATCTTTTCACTCTTATGTAGCCCCCTGCACATCAGTGGCGTTACCGTCTTGCTCGGGGTGTTACGATTAAGAAACATCTATCTATCTATCTATCTATCTATCTATCTATCTATCTATCTATCTATCACAGTCTATTCTTATTTCTGTATCTATCTATCTATCTATCTATCTATCTATCTATCTATCTATCTATCTATCTATCTATCTTCCTGCTTTCCTGACGGCTACAACCTCCAGGAATTTACATGCAATATCAAGACTCATCTCTTAACCACTTGACTCTAGTTCTTTCTTCACCACCCTGTATATCCTTTCCTTTCTCTCCACCTTTGCAACTGTCATCGCACCTGTATTTCCATCCTCCTCTTTCTCCTTTCTAACTGGTTCGTCTTTCTCTTCACTCTTAATCTTTTTACTCTTATGTAGCCCCCTAATCTTTGTACTCTTATGTAGCCTCCTGTACATCAGTGGCGTTACCGCCTTGCTCGGGGTAATACGATTAAAAAAAATCATTGTGCCATCAAACAAGACCTTTAATTGTAGCATTGCAATTTCGTTCGTGCGACTATTGAAAGTCTTATAGCACAGCGTTTGAAAAATTGATAATTTATTGAAGCTTTACAAATAGTAAGGTTGTCTTGAATGGACATGCCTCCACATCTTACTGTACAAACGCTGGAGTCCCTCAGGGCTCTATCCTAGGCCCGACGCTCTTCCTTATTTTCATAAATGATCCCCTAGACGTGATCAAGTGCCAAGTAGGAATATACGCAGATGACACCACAATTTACTCCCGCATCAGTAAGAAATCCGGCATGGCGGAGGAACATAACCTTGCAGCGGATCTTGAGAGGGATCTACATTCTGTGGTGGAATGGGAAAAGAAGTGGCTTGTACCTTTCAATGCGTCTAAAACGAAGCTGCTGTCTGTCAATCATCACAGGTATCCTCTCCTCCATCCCATTAGCATGGAACAAGCGAGTCTCCCTGAGAGCAATATACTGCACCTCCTCGGCCTTACCCTATCTTCCGATCTAAAGTGGAACCATTACATTGAGTCAATAGCTAAATCCACTACTAGGAAGGTTGGGTCACTGTGTCAGGCCAGGAAATTTTTCCGCCTGAATCCGTCTTACAATATACAAATCAACCATCCGCACGTGCATAGAATACTGCTGTCATATATGGTCAGGCGCCCCGGCTGTTTATCTCAGTGTTCTCGACAGGCTCCAATAATAATAATGTGACTTGGCGGGTTGACTCCAGCCGCTTTCTCACCGACAGGATGTAGCTTCCCTCTGTCTGTTCTATAAATATTTTCATGGCTTCTACTCCGACGAACTTAAGTCACTGAAGCCACATGAGTTTACTCGTGCAACCAGACTGGCAACTGGGTCCCACCCATTCACAGTTAGATCAAACAAATGCAGACGACAATTCTTATCTATCCGCTTCCCGGCCGTGGAACTCTCTTCCATATTCTTGCTTTCCTGACGGCTACAACCTCCTGGAATTTAAATGCAATGTCAATACTCATCTCTTAACCACTTGATTCCAGTTCTTTCTACATCACCCTGTATATCTTTTCCTTTCTCTCTACCTTTGCAACTGTCATCACACCTGTATTCCCATCCTTCTCTTGCTCTCTTCTCTGACACCCCCTCTAGCTGGTTCATCTTTCGCTTTCTCCTCCTATCTAATCTTTATCTCTTATGTAACAACCTGCGTCTCAGTGGCGTTACCGCCTTGTTTGGGGTAAAACGATTAAAATATGAGAGATAATAACTATACTTGTGTAGAAAAAATCCTTCCACGGATCTACGAAGAAGGGAAAAATAGTTTTTTAAAAAAAAGAAAGAGCTAAGTACATGAACATCAGTCAAAAGAGTTCGGACCGAGTCAGCACGAAGCCCAAAGAAAAAACTCCGATACGAGTAATCAGCTAATAAAAAGCGCTCAATACTTAAGTAGAGCGGAATAAGTAAAATATACCTATCTACCTAGAGTATAAGTATAGTATACCTATACGAGAGTAAAGTATACCTATCTACCTAGAGTATAAGTATAGTATACCTATACGAGAGTAAAGTATACCTATCTACCTAGAGTATAAGTGCAGTATACCTATACGAGAGTAAAGTATACCTATCTACCTAGAGTATAAGTGCAGTATACCTATACGAGAGTAAAGTATACCTATCTACCTATCTAAAGTATACACATTTACCTAGGTTTCATATAAACGGATCGTTAGGGAAAGCTTTCCCTGACGATCCGTTTAGGTGAAACCTAGGTAGGTCTGTCTGGCTCACTAGGTATATATATATATATATATATATATATATATATATATATATATATATAAGGTTTAACTCTCACAACAGACCTCAAGTGTAAAGTCTATATAGAATCCATAGCTAAATCCGCTTCTAAGAAAGTTTTGCTTTCCTGACGGCTACAACTGTAATATAACAATCTGGCCCCACCCGAGGAAGTGATGCAAGCGATGGTGTTTCCCGTCGGTGGAGGGGTCGGCGAGCGGCAGGGCGGGTGTTTGTGAAATACATCCTGTCGAGGCCGGAGCGGATGTCGTTTGACCTTATTTCCGACAGCGGCGGAAATGACTACGGAGGCAAACAGAACAGGTGTCTCTGGGAATCACCTAGCAGCGAAGATGTCCAAATGAGGCAAACGTCTGTTGGGGAAAAAAGCACGGATAGACCTGCAGATTCCACAGTTGATAGGAACAAAAAGAAAGAACAACTGAAAAGTCTTGTAGACTTATTGGCTGATATGCTATAGGATTGGGAAAGAAAGCAGTGGGAGGATTAACGATAGTTTAAGTGAAATAGTTAGGTCACCTTCCTTATAGCAAAACATGCGGAAGATACAAACTAAGGAATTAAGAGTCACGGATCCATTTTTTTTAGACTAAATTAAGATAGATGAAACCTCTAATCCTCCACAAGTAAATTGCATGCGGATTAACGTTGGAATCAGGGTAAATTTCTTCGTTTTCTATTGAACATTTCTCGGTCAGACTATGAATGATATGTACTGCAGATAATGGCAGTTTTTCTGTGTTCAAACATAGTATGTTTGAAATTAAATTAAATTAAATGAAGTTACATGTGTAACAATAAACTCGAGCGGAAACACGCATGGTGTTGGTCAAAGGTCATTTACTCGATGTCAGTTTAGAAACTGGGGCGCGGTTACCGCCTATGATCATATGGTCGTGCATCGAGGCGTCTACGCGTATGAACAGAGTCGAGAAAGGAAATGAACATTGAAAGTTACAGAAACTTTAAAAAAAAAAAAAAACATTATGAAATTCCACAATGGACACGAACATTGTTGGGTTGCCGATGTAGGCTCCCCTATATATATATATTTTTTTTTTTGTTGTTTGTTTGTTTCGGCGTGCACATGTTTTGTACAACTGTCGGGCTTGTGTGGCATGGGGGGGTGAGGGTGTTGCGCTTAAAATGTTCTTAGGTGAACATTTTGGAAAATGGGAGGGCGAGGAGTGTAATATAACAATCTGGCCCCACCCGAGGAAGTGATGCAAGCGATGGTGTTTCCCGTCGGTGGAGGGGTCGGCGAGCGGCAGGGCGGGTGTTTGTGAAATACATCCTGTCGAGGCCGGAGCGGATGTCGTTTGACCTTATTTCCGACAGCGGCGGAAATGACTACGGAGGCAAACAGAACAGGTGTCTCTGGGAATTACGTGGGCGAGGCAGGACCGGAAGGAAAGTCCCGGTTCTAGAAGACTATATAAATACCTCGACACACGGATTCGCCAGCAGAGAACGGCCAGTGGAAGCAGAGAAACACCACAGGCAAGACTACACTCCCGTCAACCCATTCTATGTGCGCTCTCACTCTCCTGTTCTCTATTCCACACGGTTCGTCGTCATTACTAAAAATATAACCTTATATTTTTATATATGCGTGTTTGTTGTTTTGTCGTCGTACGGCGATATATAACACAACCACCAGGGATTTAAATGCAATGTCAGTACACATCTCTTAACCATTTGACTCGAGTTCTTTCTACATCACCCTGTATATCTTTTCCTTTCTCTCTACCTTTACAACTATCATCACACCTGTATTCTCATCCTTCTCTTGCTCCCTTCTCTGACACCCCCTGTAGCTGGTTCGTCTTTCGCTTTACTCTCCTCCTATCTAATCTCTGATGTATCAACCTGCGCATCAGTGGCTCTACCGCCTGCCATGGGGTGAAACGGTTAAAAAAAGGGAACATAATACATAGCACAAACACATTATTACTAAATCATTGTGCCATTAAATAAAACCTTCAAAACAAAATTATACTGAACAATTTAGCTAAATTATAATGTAATCTATATATATAAAATGCAATATGCTTGTGTGCGTGTCTGTCTATCTGTTTGTCTGTCTGTGTGTCCTTTATACAAATCCACAATTTTTATCCGCTTCTCCCTAAACTTCACACAAATATTCTTTAGGCTTCCGGTCAGATCATGGACTACCTATTTTTTCCGATCGTCCCTGATATCGGAAATCGATATCTGATCAGATCCGACCAAGATCAGGATTTCAGCCCTTTTATCGTGGTTCTTGCTGCAGAATTTGCTCTAACTTGGTAAAATTATAGTTTTTGGTCTCAAATATTAGTAGATCTTCTCAGACGACTCATTTTATCCGATATCGGAAATTGAAACCCCCGATATTCTATCGAATCTGATCAAAAACCGATATTCAGCCATCAATATTTTCTCTAATTTTACTCCCGATGGGTACAATAAGTTTTCATGGACTTAGGTTAGTTTATCCTTGGATGACTTATTTGACTCTGATATTGGAAATCAGTTTTTCAGCCCTTTTATTTTAGTTTTTGCTTCGGGTTTGGCTGTAAGTAGGTATAATTGTAGTTCTTATTCTCAGCCATGATACCATTTATTCAGAGGACTTATTTAGCCTTCAAAATTCAGTTTACGATGAAAAAAACTTATCTGATATCGATACCCCCGATATTCTATCGAATCTGATCAAAAACCGATATTCAGCCATCAATATGGATCATTTTCTCCAATGATACTCCCGATGGGTACGATAAGTTTTCGTCGACTTACTTAGGTTAGTTTATCCTTAGATGACTTATTTGACTCCGATATTGGAAATTGATACCCCGATATCCTATCACATCTGACCAAAATCCGGTTTTCAGCCCTTTTATTTTGGTTTTAGGTTCGGGTTTTGCTCTAAGTAGGTATAATTGTAGTTCTTAGACTTAGCTATGATACCATTTACTCAGAGGACTTATTTAGCCTTCAAAATTCACTTTGCGACGGAAAACTTATTTTACATCCATACCGGAAATTTTATTTTTTTCATTTAAGCATAGCTTACATATATTATTTACCTTCTTTCCAGTTTTTCATTTTTACTTGCTTTCATTAATTCATTTCTTTTTTCCATTAATTCATTTTGATGAGTTTTCATTCGTTCGTTTTTTTCCTTCTTTCGTTCATATATTTACATTCATTCTATCTTTTATTCATTCATTCTTTCATTAATTCATTTCTTTTTTCCATTAATTCATTTTGATTAGTTTTCATTCGTTCGTTTTTTTTGTTTCTTTCGTTCATATATTTACATTCTTTCTATCTTTTATTCATTCATTCTTTCATTAATTCATTTCTTTTTTCCATTAATTCATTTTGATTAGTTTTCATTCGTTCGTTTTTTTTGTTTCTTTCGTTCATATATTTACATTCTTTCTATCTTTTATTCATTCATTCTTTCATTAATTCTTTGTTTATTTATTTTGATCATTGCTTTTTTGCTTTTCATATTTCATTCTGTTTTTCTTTCGTTCGTATCATTCTTTCTTTCGTTCGTATCATAATTGTTTTATTCATTCTTTTATATTTATTTATTTTTTTCTTCTTTCTTTAATTTTTTTCTTCTCTTTTGTCATTTAATTTTATTTTTTTATTTTTTCTTTGTTTCAAGTCAGCGATTGGCATTTTTATCTTTTATAACAGGATATCTTTATCTGGTAAATTTTCGTTTTAGGTGCCGACGGCTTTTCCCCCTTCAAATTTATCCAAAATAGCATTATTTCTGTGCAAATGTATAGGCCGAACTCAAATCAACAATTAGTTATTGAAGAAACCTACTTTTTTTATTTGAAGGTCCATAAAAGAAAAACGAACTATATCTCGCACTTTTTCTCTCCCATAACTCTAACGCAGTCATGTAATTAACTGCAGAATGACGTACTGCGTAGGACAGCAAATTTTGGTCAATTTTCTTTCTTTACTGAAACTTCCGGCGATGTACTTCCTGTAATGAAAGTAATAAGCGTAGAAATACAATATTGCATTAGTTTCATTAGATCGCCGGATAAATTTGAAGGGGGAAAAGCCGCCGGCACCTAAAACGAAAATTTACCCTTCTTCCTTCCCGGGTTCATTCTCGACGCCTGAAATGAAAAAAAATATTTTTCTTTTCTCCGTTTATTTACAATCATCGTTGTGCCTACGAAAATCTCCAGGAAGAAAGAAAGAGTTCATAATAAAGCTCATTTTAAGTGAACCAATAGTTTCTCTCAGAACTAGAAGAAACCAGACATTTATGGCAAGCAATTGAGAGCAGAACTGGGCTTTCATTAGTTCGCTTGGTCAAAGACACTTATAATGTCGCTTGTTACTCAAGACCTCCAAAATATTTACTTCTTTTGATTTCTTCCCCCACCCCCATTTTTTGTATTAATTCACCAGCGCAAAGATATGCTCCCAGGGGCTCGAAAAGGCTCCAGCTTTTGAAAAGAGCTTATATAACGTAAAGAAACTAGGTTTAATCATTTTTTATAGATCTCATCAACCGTTTATTGTTACACTTTCATGACCATTTTTCTAATATGTTATTTCGAAACATAAGCTAGCATACCCCTCAGCAGATATCTTTCAATCGCCAAAACTTCTTGGAAAAGATAGTGTAATGTTTTCTTAATGGGCATCTCCACGGTTTTCCGTTCTCTGTTCCCTAAGAAATGGAGCTATCATGGCTCACCACAGCCTTTTTTCGTTGTTAGCTGTGAATTGTTATTACGTCGAGAGAAAAAAAATTGTGTAATGGTATCTTCTTTCTCCAGGATTTTGAAAGTTATGTTCATTTTGAGCGTATGTTATGTTTCCTCAGTGCGTAGGCGATCATGACTCTTCATAACTTTCTTTTTATGATCTGTGAATTTGTGTGGATATATATATATATATATATATATATATATATATATATATATATATATATAAATTTAATGCAGGTTTCATTGAATAATATAGACAAGTTTTGTCTATTAATTTTGTGTAGGATCCGTTCATACCGTCTGATATACTTGATGGTGATGTCGTTGAAAGACAACAAAAAATCACAGTATTTGTTGAATTTTTTATCGGGTCTAAGCTTTCGGCTCACATAAGCCATTATCAAAGAGTAAATATTAACACACAGTAAACATAGAACATTTAAGCTATTAACAATAAAGAGAATTAAACTGAAAATATAAGTCCATCCCTACCGTGGCGGATGGCCGAAGACAGTGACAAAATAGTGGTGTTGTGGTCCCTGGTCTGATTACAGACATTTGAGTACGTTATTGGAAATATCGAAATTGATTGTATTCAAACACGGTAGGAATGGACTTATATTTTCAATTCAATTCTCTTTATTGTTAATAGCTTAAATGTTCTATGTTTACTGTGTGTTAATATTTACTCTTTGATAATGGCTTATGTGAGCCGAAAGCTTAGACCCGATAAAAAATTCAACAAATACTGTGATTTTTTGTTGTCTTTCAACGACATCACCATCAAGTATATCAGACGGTATGAACGGATCCTACACAAAATTAATAGACAAAACTTGTCTATATTATTCAATGAAACCTGCATTAATGAAAAAATGCTGCCAAAATACACACAATATATAAATTTATTTATGAATGGAACTTTGTCTGTGTGTGTGTCTGTGTGTGTGTCTGTGTGTGTGTTCGTTACCTATAGACTCCGAAACGGATGAACCGATTTTCTTGAAAATTTACACAGTTGTACTATAAGCGTCTGCGAGTGTTCTTAGCTAGGTTTTGTGTCGAGGTACCTCTGATAAATATCGATAATCGATAATCGAAAAAATCGGGTTATAGAAGAATTGGTCCGATTTTAATCAAATTTGATACATTCATAGACAAAGACATAAGAAAGGATATTCAGATGTTTCAAGGTTGCAGTTCTTACAATAGTGCAAAAAATCGATAATATATATGTGTATAAAAGGCAAGATGTTTGTGTCTGTCTCTGTTTATCTGCCTGTATGTCTGTATTTTTTCAGCCCTTTTAAGTCTTTGCTTCGGGTTTGGCTCTAAGTAGATATAATTGTAGTTCTGTAGTTCTTAGTCTCAGCCATGATACCATTTACTCAGAGAATTTATTTAGGCTTCAAAATTCAGTTTACGACGAAAAAAACTTATTTGATATCAATACCAGGAAATCAAAATTTGACTTACATCCATTCATTTTTCTTTCAGTCTACGGTTTCGCTTTAACTGGAAATAACTATTGCTTTTTAGTCTTTCGTGCCAACGTCCAAAGAATCTGAGCTCCAGGACCATGGATTAGTTTTAAAGATTTCATTAGACCCGAGCAACGCCGGGCTATACTGCTAGTATATATATAAAAATGGATACGCCTATCTGTGTGTGTGTGTGTTTGTATGTCTCCATTTTAAATAACCCTACTCCTCCGAAACCTTTGGTCCGATTGTGTCACTTGTCGATCATGACATGAAGCTATGATGTACGCACAAACCTTTTGAATTTATTTACAGGGTACGTCAAAAATCATCGAAACGCTTAAAATTTACGAACTCTTCTCCGCCGAGACGTCTTATGCGATTTCAACCGAAATCGGGTAACTTGTACATCAAGGTCAGAAACTTTGACGTACATAAAGAATTTTCGAATCAATGTATAAGGTTCATCAAAACTCAACGAGCAACACAATTTCGGGTGGTCTGTTGCGCACTTTTATGC
The DNA here is from genome assembly GCA_037127315.1 of Ascarosepion bandense. NCBI lineage: Eukaryota > Metazoa > Mollusca > Cephalopoda > Sepiida > Sepiidae > Ascarosepion > Ascarosepion bandense. The sequence continues at coordinate 225,176 of JBBBDQ010002203.1, forward strand.
ATTTCTCCAAGAAACTTCACTCAAACTCAAAGAAAATCGAATCTCTAGGAAATCAAGGTCTGATACCTTGGTATGCGAACAAAAATTTCATTTGACACACAGGGTAAAGCAAAAATTAATGGAAAATTTTGTTTTATGCCATCATTTATTTCTCCGAAACTCTTAGATTTATTTTTAAAAAATCGTATCGTTTTTGTAATTTCTACCTTATCGTATGTCATAACGATTTCACGTTTTCTACAAGGTGCCAACCCCTCCGATGTTGCTGGGACAATGCATCCATTTCTTCTGCGTCACAATGTCATCACATCCTATTACACGCTCCCGTAACGCCCGCCTCCGTTTTTCCAATTGTACATACATCATTCCCGTTTATAGCAATATTTACCAAACATGAATCTCGTTTTACAAATACTAGAAAAACAATTGCTTACCTCGCATTTTTTTAATTACTCGTCAGGGCAACTTCATAGTGGAGCTTTTTGAATAAGCAAATGACCTTATAATTTCAACATAACCACTAAAAGCCCCGAGCAACGCCGGGTTAGACAGCTAGTATAATATAATACTTTCACTAGCTATCTTCACTGTTAGAATATTATATTTGTTTAGAGCGTAGGCGGTCATAACTCTTCACAGCTTCCTTTTTATTATCTGTGAATTTGTGGAGAAATATAATGTTTTCTCTAGCTACATCCACTGTTTAGAATTTCATGTTCCTTTATGGCGTAGGCGATTATGACTCTTCACAGCTTCCTTTTTATTATATTTGAATTTGGGGAGAAATATATTTGGTTTTTGAGCTATCTGAACGGTTTAGAACGTTATGTTCCTTTAGGACGTAGGTGATTATGACTCTTCACAACTTCCTTGTATTTCATTCAAGGGGGCATATTGTCAAAAGGTTCTGGATGCTGATGGAGGTTATTTTAAGTATGTCACATTGGCAGCATACGTTATTATGTTAGCGAGGGTCGTAAAGCACTGCCTGGGTCCCCTAATCAGGAGTTCTCTCTCAGTTATGGGGTTCAAGTGTTGTAGTGCGCACCGGCCCTGATTTTGATTATATACAGGTTTCAAAAACCGTTAACAGTAATTTGTTTTTCGTTCTAATTTGACAAATTTCAAATATTTTCATAACATTTTTTGTTTCGATTTATTTTTCTTTATTTTTTATCTTTTCTTCATTTTTGGCCGTGGGGGGGGGGTTATTCTTACGATTTCGCAAAAAATAACTAATGTGATAAAAGCAAAAAATTAAAATAAAATAGTGTGAGTCATTTTTGTTTTGTTTTTGTTTTTGAGCAGGGGTTTCTTACCTTTAAATACCGTCAACTATATCATCTCCAAGACTTGTGGAGCAGCTGTTATGGCCGAGCACGTTTCACGTAAGCAAACGGAGTTCAAAACCCAGGGGAAACACTTGGAAAATTATTTACACACGAATCGATCACTTGCTCGGGCTTATATAAATAAAAATATGTACACACACACACACACACACACACACACACACACACACACACACACACACACACACAAGTATATTTAAACACATTTATATGGTCTGATTGTTACGTATAGATAAAAATATAATTTAAAAACAGTTTCTGATACAGTAACTAAACAGATTGTGCGTTGTGGTGCAGTGGATATCGGCTCGGAACGAAAAATCAGGAAACCGAGTTCGAATTCCTTGCATTCACTTACGCACAAATACCCTTCGTTTCCTATTCTTATGAAGTAATAAACTGATCCCCCATTAATTATACCTCATATAATAATTTTAATATAATCTATTTCTTCTCCCTCCGGCTATGAGTTAAATGGCAAGACAAATTGGGTTCTATAGCCTTGGCTGGCAATTAATCTACCGCAGGAAGCAATGGCAACCTACTGCGGGATAATCTTCTACCCAGTCAGTCATGTCACTTTCGAGACATGATCGCCCAAGTGTGTATCACGTATGACACTTAACTGACTGACTGAACCAGACAGAAACCCTACCGACAAAATCCCAGCCTCTTAAAACAAAAATGAATAAAATTCCACACCCATAAATTAATCGAAATTTTAAGGAACACTTAAATAAAATTTTAATGTCAATTTACGACTTTCTTCAAATAAAGTTGGATGCTTCGGGATAATGTGGCTTCCTAGGTATGAAATAAACACCCTTGTGAAATTAATAAATATACACCAGTCGCAAACTATAAAATATACACCCATGTGCAAAATTAATAAATATATACCCATGATGTGCAAAATTAATAAATGTACACTCTCTTGCAAATTAATAAATATACTCCCGCCTGCAAATTATATACAACATTGTGCAAATAAATAGATATACAACCTTGTTCAAATAAATTAATATACACGCTTGTGCAAATTACTAATTATACACCCATGTGCAAAATTATTAAATATGCACGCTTGCGCAAATTAATAAATATACACTCTCTTGCAAATTAATAAATATACTCCCTCCTTCAAATTAATAAATATACACCCCTGTGCAAATAAATAAATATACATCCTTGTGCAAATTAATAAAAACAAAACGAGTAATTTCTTCCTAGGATTTTTCACACTTGCCCTGATCAGGTACCCATCGTCTCGTGACTTTGTTTTTAACTTCCAACCGCATTTTCCGTTACGTTGAGGGATATATTTTGTTTCCTAGCATTGATCACACGATTGACAATTGGAAGGCTGACACCAACAATATCCGCGATCTCTCTGTAAGGCTTGCCAATGTGTTTGTGTAGTGTTACAATATTTGTGCGCTTCCTTGGAGTAATGTCCATCGCAGACAATGGCCGTAGGACAACTAATCGACATTTGAGATAATTGTGTCTTTGCGTGATGCAATTCTGGATGAGACAATACTTTTCTAGGCCAAACAAATTTCATCATACACCCCAAAAGTAGATTCATATAACTGCACAGCATTGCAAATGACGTAACCTAAGGGAAAAATAAAAATTAATTACACCCTGTCACTCCAGTGTGTTTAAAACTGACCGTATGCAGGAAGAAAGGAAACTAAAGAATTTGTTTCAACGAATTTGCACTTTATATATATATATATATATATAAACACGCACAATATATATATATATATATATATATATATGTATGTATATAAACACGCACGTAAATGAACTTTCTAATCTGCTCACCACTTTTCTATATATACACGATATTTTGGCCATCAGAAAAAAAAAAGGATCTCAATATGTAATGTCACAAGTTTATACGCCCGTAGAGAGATAATTTTAGACTCGAAACACGTGTCAGTCAGTTAAGTGCTATACGTGATACACGCTTGAGCGATCATGTCTCGAAAGAGACATGACTGACTGGGCAGAATATTATCCCGCAGTAGGTTGCCATTGCTTTCTGCGGTAGACTGGTTGCCGACCAAGGCTGTAGAACCCAATCTGTCCTGTTATTTAACCCATAACTGGAAGGAAGAGACGGATTAATACCTTTCCCAAGGGTATTTGCGCGTAAGTGAATACAATGGATTCAACTGGAATTCGAACTCGGCTCCCCGATTTCTCGTTCCGCGCCGATATCCACTGCACCACAACGAACATCCCAACACAAATACTATTATGGTGACTTAATATATCATACAAAAAGCAAGTAATACTAATAACAATAACAACAATAAATCTATACTTTATATATATATATATATATATATTGTCATCCGCAGACTGATCTGTTTCGCTGTATCACAGCTCATCAGTACGGTTAGACTCCCATTGCTTTTTAACCCAGGATTGAAACCCGACCGAATTGGTGCCACTCGGCGATCCTCTCAGCTACGGGCGCTCGGCAGACTTTTTAGCGTGTATATTATCATTATACACTCCCAATAGCTGAGAGTGAGATTTATATTACTTCACACCATCGCAAAGGACCTAATCGGAGATAAAAAAATAGAAATTGATTACATCCTTTCACACCAGTGGTTCTAAAGTTAACCCCGTGGTGAAAGAAAAGAAACTATATATAGAAAAGAAATTATATATATATATATATATATATATATATATATATATATATATAAACGCAAATTCTACTCCATCAGCTTCTTTTCTCGCACTTTCTGCTTGTGGAATTCCCTTCCATTTACTTGCTTTCTCGACAGCTATAATCTCCCAGAATTTAAATGTAAAGTCAATAGTCATCTCTGAACCAGACAGAAACCTACTGACAAAATCCCAGCCTCTCTCTCTCATGCTTCTTTCTCCATCCACTCCACTCTCATCAGTATTCTCATCCTTCTCTTACCCACTTCCTGACACCCCCTATAACTTGTCACTCTTTCTCATAACTTTCCTCCTATGTAACCCTCTACAAAACAGTGGCAGTAAAATGCCTTACCTGGGGCGACATGATTATAATATATATGTAATACTGCACACCACTGCAAATGACCTAATCTGAGGTAAAATAGAAATTGATTACGCCCTGACTGTATAGAGAAGGAAACGAAACGAAAGCATCTATTTTAATTAATTTGCACAAGGGCATATATATATATATATATATATATATATATATAGAGAGAGAGAGAGAGAGAGAGAGATATTCTTCATTTTGAACAGGGGTAGAGGCATATTCCTTGAGCCTCTACTCCTTTGTTCCCGGCTACTTTCCTTTTCTCAGGTTTTAATAGTGGTGCTGTTGCAAGTCTTTATTTTTTTTTTAATATGTGTGAATGGTGCCAACGTCTCTTCATACTGAGGGTACCGGTTTGCGGTTTTTCTGGTTGCTGCTTCCGACCGGTAATTGAGAGACTGTACACTTAGCCTCGTGTCTTCAGAGGCAGCTCATATTAACAGTCAAATAATATCCGGGTTTCTTCTAGTACCATATCGTGCATGGATGGGTGTCCCTGCAAGTGCCCCCAGCACAAGGCCAATTTTCGTACATTTTTCTCTTTGAACATTTTCTTCTTACAAATTTGTTATTCTGTTTAATTAATAAAATTTTACTTTAACATACGAAACGAAATATTTTATTCTTCCACATTCTAACATCTAGCCTTCAACCTTCTGATGTTTTAAAATGTGGGGACTTTGGTTGTGTTTGGCACAAGGCAATCACCGAGGCTCCTACATTCTTTTTCAAAGATTTAGTTACCGGCACCGTTCAATAGTCGGCGCCACTTTATGGCTTTTAATATGTCAAGTAAAATTGTTAGCTATCATAAAATTGTCTCCTATTATTTTTATTATGATTATTTGTAATGTTTCTGGGTATGACGATAAACTGAATCCGGCAGCAAGGCCTCTGATTGGTAGGTTTTGAGGAGCATGGAACCACTTCTTAAATGCTCTTGTTCCCAGGTCCACTCTGACTCGGAGTGGTAGCACCTGTTTGGGTCCCAACTATGGGCAAATAGTTAACCCCAAACTTGACTCAAAACACTATGAAAGTAAAAAATAGGCTTTTATAGAAAAAATATACATTATTTAATGAAAAATATTATCAACAATACATTTTTGAAGAAAAAAAATTATTACCATAACACATTTTTGAATGAAAAAATTATTCTCAGAAAAACATTTTTGAGTACAAAATTAGAAGACATCTTCAGTTTTTTAAAATACAAAAAAAAAATTAAAATCTGACTAAATCAACCTTCTCACTATAACTGAACATTAAAACCCCACCTTTTGGGCATTAAAAAACCCACAGAGGTGTTGATATGCCGTTAAACAAAACTCAAATTCAAATTCAATTATTTTTAATCATGCTTTCGTGGACTATATAGATGTATTAGTAGCAGTCATTTAATTTAAATCGGCACTATTAATTTAATTCAATATCAGTTCGCCATTGTTAATTCCTTTACTTTTATTTTTGCCTCTTATTAAAGTTGTTTTTTTTTTCTTTCATACTCGCTCACATTCACTAGCCCCTGATGTCGTAGGGGATTGCTTGGGGTGAAATTATCAAAAAAAAAATATCTGAATTCCAATGAAATTTTCTGCCATCACTTCAAGTTGTGAAAACTATGTTTAGCAAATGTTATTCAAATTAAAAGCTGATACACGTCAACGAAACTTGACACTTGAGTGTTGGAATATCAGTAAAATTAATGTAAAGAATCTCTAAATATGAATAAACAATGAAATGAAATTACAAAGTCGGAAATGGAAACTCGAAGTGTCAGGAAGCGTCGAGCAAATGTCACTTGTCAATTTGTTTTTCTTGCTAAGACCTATTGTGCTTTGTTTATGGTCAATCAATGGCAGTTCTTCTTCTTCTTCTTCTTCTTCTTCTTCTTCTTCTTCTATGTGCCCTGTCCTTTCCAGACGTAGACGATCCTGGCTGTCCACATCTCCCTATCCCTTGTGGCAGTTAGCACGCTTTCTCCTGTTACACCACGAAACCCCTATTCTGTCATCCACCTGCTCAGGTCCTTCAAATGTGTTATCCGTTGCTTTCCCCTGTCTCTTTTTCCCTCTATCTTACCTGTTAGTATCAGGTTTCCCAAGCCCTCCTTCCTCAATACGTTTTCCAGGAACTTCAGCTGTCTCTTCCTGATGCTCACTATTAATTTCCTTTTCGTTTCCATCCTTTCCAAAACCTCATCATTGCTCACATGTTCGATCCACGTTATTCGCAGCATCCTTCTGTAGAACCACATTTCAAGTTTTCCTTAATCTTTGATGATATTGTCCAGCATTCACTGCCATATTGAAGAACCGACATCACATAGCAATCCAGTCCTCTCTTCTTTGTTTCTAGCGAAATTGTCCTGTTTCTTAATACTTTGCTCAACTTCTGGAATGCCGCCTTGTGCTTTTGGATCTCAGGAATATAAATGTATAAAAACAGTTGTGACCACAAAATGAGGGGTCAGTTTATATATTGATTGTAATATGGAATTGATCCCCCACTTTATATCCAGTATGCTTCTGTAGAAACACATTTCAGTTGTTTCAAGTCTTCCTTTCATCTTTGATGATATTGTCCAGCATTCACTGCCATATTGAAGAACAGACATCACATAGCAATCAAGTACTCGCTTCTTTGTTTCTAGTGAAATTTTCTTGTTTCTAAATACTTTACTCAACTTCTGGAACGCTTCCTTTGCCATGCCAATTCGCCTTCGGATCTCTGTGTCGCACTTTCCTTCTCCTGTTAGAACACTTCCTAGGCATTTAAATTTTTATACTTGCTTGATTTTAGTATCCCCCACTTGTATTTAGCATTTTGGGTTGCTCTTTTTGCTGATGACCATGCATTCAGTTTTCTTGCAGTTTATTTGTAATCCTTTTTTGTCACTCTCTTCAGCTACCTTCTGTAGGAGGTCTTGTAGTTTTCTTTCTGTGTCTGCTATCAGCACTGTATCATCTGCATACCTTATGTTGTTCAAATTGTGGCCTCCGATTACAAATCTTGGCATAGCATCCAGAGTCCTCAAAATAGTCTCTCTGTACAATTTGAAGAGATCCGGTGAAAAGGCACATCCTTGTCTTACGCCCCTTTCTATCTTTGTATATCTGCTGAACTCGTTACCTGTCCGTATGCAGGCAGTTTGCTACCAGTAGAGATTTTTAATTACTCTGCCGAGCATCTCCATCAATTCTTTGTGTCGTATTTTGTCGAATGCCTTCGCATAATCGATAAAACATAGGTACAAGTCCTTCTTCATTTGTATAGCTCTTTCGGAAAGCATCCTAATCATAAATATGGCGTTCCTTGTTCCAGTGTCTTTGACGAACCCGCACTGTTCCTGCCCTATCTCTGGCCTGATTCTACTTTTCGCTCTATTCATCAAAATTCGGACGATCAGTTTTGTAATATGACTCATTAAGCTGATTGTTTGGTGGAGTTCACACTCGTTTGCACCTGGCTTCTTAGGCAGTGCTATGAAAATCGACTTGCTTAGGTCGTCTGGTATTACACCATTATTATAAATTTCATTTATTATTTCTGTAATTTTCTCTATGCCAACTTCTTCCAGGGTTATCAGCAGCTCTATTACAATGCCATCTGGACCACCTGCTTTGTTTCTATTCCGTTTGGCTATTGCAGATTTCACTTCGGACTTTAATATTTCCGGTCCGTCTTCATGTTTGATTATTATCGGTTAATCTTTTATATATTTTTCCCATTGCTGGAATATTTCCTCTTTCTCCAATATGATCGTTCCATCCTTAGATTTTATTCATCCTGTTGAGGAGCAGGGTTTTTGTCCTGTCAGTTCTCTTATCTCTTTATGCATGTCTGCTTTATTAGTCCTGCTCAATCTCTCTACCTCTGCTTAGTTGTCGCTGAACCATTCCTCTTTAGCCTGTCTGCATTTGTTCCTTATTTCCTTGTGTAGTTTCCTGTATTCCATTCCATGTTTTGGAGTCATTTTTAGTCTCTTTTGTATCACGTCGAGAATCTCTTCAGTCATCCACTCTTTTTTTCTTCTGCGTCTGGTTTTTTGGGGGCAACGTTGTTTGCTGATGTCACTATCGCTTGCTTTTGTGAGTTCCATTTCGTGTGTCCTTTTTCAAGTTGTTCTTCGTATTTGTTTTTCACGCTGTAAGTGTATTCTTTCTGCAAGTTGAGGTCATTTACGAGCGTGTTGTATTTCAGTCTTGGTGCTGTGCTAGGCTTCTTCATTCTCTGGAGTTTTAGCCTTAGTTTGCAGATGACTGGGACATGGTTGCTTCCGCAGTTGACGCCTGGATAGGATTTGCATTGAACCACTGCATTTCTGAATCTCTTGTTTATGGTTATGTAGTCTATTTGGTTTTTCGTGTCGTTTCCTGGGCTTCCCAATGTCCATAGACGACGTGGGTGTTCTTGAAACCAGCTGTTAGTTAATAGCTAGTCATTTGCTGTGCACGTTTGGACCCATTTTTCCTCGTTAGTTGAGAACTCTTAATCCAAAGATGCCGGTCGTGTCTCCTTCCCTCTCTTTAGCTACCTTGGCATTCAAGTCACCCAATATGATCCTAATTTCTTGGATTTTGCACTGAGCTTTGGCATTGTCGTTTCCTGGGCTTCTCAATGTCCATAGACGACGTGGGTGTTCTTGAAACCAGCTGTTAGTTATTACCTAGTCATTTGCTGTGCACGTTTGGACACATTTTTCCTCGTTAGTTGAGAACTCTTAATCCAAAGATGCCGGTCGTGTCTCCTTCCCTCTCTTTAGCTACCTTGGCATTCAAGTCACCCAATATGATCCTAATTTCTTGGATTTTACACTGAGCTTTGGCATTGTCGTCTCCTGGGCTTCTCAATGTCCATAGACGACGTGGGTGTTCTTGAAACCAGCTGTTAGTTATTACCTAGTCATTTGCTGTGCACGTTTGGACCCATTTTTTCTTCGTTAGTTGAGAACTCTTAATCCAAAGATGCCGGTCGTGTCTCCTTCCCTCTCTTTAGCTACCTTGGCATTCAAGTCACCCAATATGATCCTAATTTCTTGGATTTTGCACTGAGCTTTGGCATTGTCGTCTCCTGGGCTTCTCAATGTCCATAGACGACGTGGGTGTTCTTGAAACCAGCTGTTAGTTATTACCTAGTCATTTGCTGTGCACGTTTCGACCCATTTTTCCTCGTTAGTTAAGAACTCTTAATCCAAAGATGCCGGTCGTGTCTCCTTCCCTCTCTTTAGCTACCTTGGCATTCAAGTCACCCAATATGATCCTAATTTCTTGGATTTTACACTGAGCTTTGGCATTGTCGTCTCCTGGGCTTCTCAATGTCCATAGACGACGTGGGTGTTCTTGAAACCAGCTGTTAGTTATTACCTAGTCATTTGCTGTGCACGTTTCGACCCATTTTTTCTTCGTTAGTTGAGAACTCTTAATCCAAAGATGCCGGTCGTGTCTCCTTCCCTCTTTTTAGCTACCTTGGCATTCAAGTCACCCAATATGATCCTAATTTCTTGGATTTTGCACTGAGCTTTGGCATTGTCCAGTATAGTGTAGAATGATTCTATTTCTCTCTCAGTGCTTTGAGTTGTCGGTGCACAAACTACTATGATAGATATGTTGCAGGGTCTTCCTCTCCGTTTAACTAAGAGGACTCTCTCTGAAAAATTGCAGTGCCCCAGAACGCATTTCTTTACTTCTTTGTCTAGTATTAAGCCGACACCTTTTTAGTTTTTTTCTGTCTCCAGCATAAATTATCCTGTGGGCGTCACTGCTGAGGTCTTCATTGTTAGGCCGTCTGGTTTCGCATAAACCCAGAATATTGATCTTCAGTCTGTCCATCCCCGCTTGACATTCTCTAGTTGTCCACAGTTGTTAAGTCTCCTGACATTCCATGTCCCAATAATAATTCTCTCTTTGTTGCGCACAGTCGTAGGTTAACGGTCCAGAGACACCTGTTGCTCATGTCCTTCCTTTCCGAGCAAGGTAAAAATTTTTGAATACAATATCCCCTTTACGCCATTGGTGCTAACAGTCGCCGAATGACGGTCAGGTGACACCTGTTGCCCAATGCCGATTTTTACCGAGCGTGGAGTTGCTTCCTTTGGAAGCAACTCTCTTTCACACTGTTTGGTTTCATATATTTGTTGTGAAAAGCCATGATTGAGCCGAAGGTAGATAGTGGAGTGGTATCCCGTAGTCTTCTCTACGGTGATTTATTGAGACACCAACTCCAGTTAGAAGGCCGTTGGCTTCTTAAAAGTTCTTCCGCCCTTCGTAGGTTTAATTTTATCCTACCGGGCAGCTAAGACCCCAGAAAAAAAGGTGTGGAAAAATAAATATTAAGTATGGGCTTAAGTATAAGTTAAATTGATTAGTTATGAAGAAGAAGATAATGTCTCTTCTCCGGAGTTAATCTCTTTTAAAAACTGTCGAGAAAAAAATTAATAAATCTTAAAAGAAAATATCAAACCACTGAAATGAAGGTGAAACGAAGAATTTTTTCCTATTAGTCTAAGTTACCAAAGGACAGGAGTGTTTTCAAAACTATAGATTTGCATCTAATTACCAATAAACAGAAGTTGGACATTTTCTTTTAATTTTCGTTGCGGATAACATGGACAGAACATGAGCAATGACGAGGTTTTGAAAATGATGAAAAGGAAAAGGAAATTAATATTGAGCATCAGGAAGAGACAACTGAAGTTCCGAGGGCAGGCAATGAGGAAGGAGGGCTTGGAGAACTTGATACTAACAGCCAGATAGAGGGATAAAGAGACAGAGGAAAGCAGCAGATAACATAGTTGAAGGGCCTGAGCAGATGGATGACAGAACGAGGGCTGAGAGACGTTACAGAAGAAAGCGTGCTAAGAGCCACCAGGGATAGGGAGACGTGGAAGGCCATGATCGCCTACGTCCTGAAGGAACAAGGCCCATAGAAGAAGAAGAAAATCTCCAAACCTTCTTTCCTCAGACCGTTTATAAACGGTTCTCAGCGTTGTGAAATATAATTAATATTTGAGAGGCACTTTTTATTTGAAAGACGACACAGCGTCGAGGAAAAAGTGGGGTTGTGCCATATTCGATGGGCTAAAAAAATCAAACGTTCTTTCTGTCGGGACGTGCATAGGTTCGAATCTGGTAAATTCTTTTTCTTCGTTTTATTTTAATTTATTGTTTGTTCGAAAAGTGATCAAACAAAAATAATTTTACTTCAAAGTGATATTAAGAAAGTTTGGCAAAAGCGTGTTATAAGAATATTAACTACAAGACAAGGAGCCAAATTGAAATCCCTGATCGCCTACGACCTGAAGGGACACGGCACATGAAGAAGATAAAGATTATAAAACCGCCAGCAGTCACGACAAACTATATTCGAGGCTATACGGTACCTTAGAAGAATTATAGAAGCAATATACTGTGCTTCCTCGGCCTTACCCTATCTTTCAATCCAAGTGGAATCATTACATTAAATCAATAGCTAAATCCACTGCTAAAAAGGTTGGGTCACTGTATCGGTCAGGATAAATCAACCATCCAAGCGTGCATCACATATGGTCAGGCGCCGCTACTGTGCATCTCAGTGTTCTCGACAGGCTCCAAAAGAGAATCTTTAATGTGATTGGTTCCGACTTGACAGCCCGACTTCTGCCACTTTCTCACCCTGGCTTCCCTCTGTCTCTTCTACAAATATTTTTATAGATTCTGCTCTGACGAACTTCGGTCACTGGTGCCCCATCCACAAGAATGTACTCAAGCAACCAGTTGGTGACAACTTTTCACCCTTTTACAGTTAGATCAACGAAATACAGGCGACAATTCTATTCCATCAGTTTCTTTTCTCGCGTTTCTCGCCTGTGGAACTCTCTTGCTTTCCTAAAGGCTACAACCTCTAGGAATTTAAATGCAACGTCAATAACAATCTCTTAAGCACTTAACTCCAGCCGTTTCCATATCACTCCGTTCTTTTTCTTTCTCTCTACCTTCGCAACTGTCTTCACTCCTGTGTTCCCATCTTTCTCTTGCCCTTTCTCTTTCACCCCCTGTAACAGGTTCGTCTTCCTCTTCACTCTTTCTACATCACCCCGTGTATCTTGTTCTTTTCCTTTCTCTCTACCTTCTCAACTGTCTTCACTCCTGTGTTCACGTTCTTCTCTTGCTCTTTCCCTTTCACCCCCTGTAACAGGTTCGTCTTCCTTTTCACTCTTTCTTCATCACTCCGTGTATCTTGTTCTTTTCCTTTCTCTCTACCTTCTCAACTGTCCTCACTCCTGTGTTCACGTTCTTCTCTTGCTCTTTCTCTTTCACCCCCTGTAACAGGTTCGTCTTCCTCTTCACTCTTTCTACATCACCCCGTGTATCTTGTTCTTTTCCTTTCTCTCTACCTTCTCAACTGTCTTCACACCTGTGTTCACTCCTTGCTCTTTCTCTTTCACCTCCTGTAAATGGTTCGTCTTTGTCTTCACTCTCCTCCTGCCTAATACTTCAACTCTCTCATGTAACCCACTGCACATCAGTGGCGTTATTGCCTTGCTTGGGGTGAAATGATTAAAAATAAAAAGACACAAAAGGGCGTCTTTTCTTGCCGGATCTTTCGCGCTGGTACAGCTGGAAAAGTGATTCTTCACGGCTATATCCGCTGAACAGACCGGTATGAACGAAGGCGAAAGTTATGATTACATCTGGTATTTCCAAGAAGCTACAATAATATATATACTGACTTTAACACAAGAAGAAACATGAATGACACAATTCTAAATGGGATGGTGAAAAACATCAGTCCAAAGGGTATCTCGAAGAAAGCCAGGAAATAAATCCGAATCAGTGTAAATAAGTTCTGAATATCATCAAGATTTAGGAGAGAAGATATTGAACCCATCAAGCAAAGGAGTTTTTGGCAGACGAGAAGGGAAATCCATTGATGGATTGAGATACTGAGCAAAGCAAGAATATGAAATCGCAATACAACATTAGTAATTTTTTTTTATTAAGAGAGATAGTTGGATTCATAGATAGTGAACAGATAGATAGATAGATAGATAGATAGATAGATAGATAGATAGATATGAAGAGACTGAGATAGATAATGAGTAGGATGACATACATAATGCTAATATACATATATATATATATATACATTTATATATATATATATATATATATATATATATATTGAACAGGCTGAGGTAGAGATATAGATAGATAGATAGATAGATAGATAGATAGATAGATAGATAGGAACAGACTGAGATAGATAGATAGATAGATAGATAGATAGATAGATAGATAGATAGATAGATAGATAGAAAGAGAATCACATAGATAGATAGATAGATAGATAGATAGATAGATTTTTTTTTTTTTAATCATTTCACCCCGAGCAAGGCAGAAACGCCACTGATGTGCAGGGGGTTACATAAATGTAGAAAGATTAATTAGAAAAGAGTGAGGAGTACAAGCTAGTTAGAAAGGAACAATAGAAAGCTGAGAAAGCGGGTGCAATGACAGATACATGGGCGGAGAGAACGTGAAGATTATACAGGGGAGGGGAGAGAGCTAGAGTCCAGTGGTTAGTAGGTGAGTATTAACTTTGCTTTTAAATTTCTGGAGGTCGTAGCCGTCAGGAAAGCAAGAATACGGGAGTGAGTTCCACAGGCGGGAAGTGCGAGAGAGGAAGCTGCAGGAGTAGAATTGTCGTCTGCGTTTGGCTAACCTGACTGTGAATGGGTGGGACCCAGTTGCCAGTCTAAGAGACTGAGATAGATAAAGAGTAGGATGACATACATAATGCTTATATATATATATATATATATATATATATATATATATATATATATATATATATATTAGTCATCCATATACAAGCCTATTTCGCTGTATCACAGCTCATGAGTGTGGCTAGACGCATCCACTCGCCTCAGGCCGGGATCGAAACTCGACCGATTTGTTGTCAGTCGGTGTCGCTACTCTCAACGCATGGTATCAGAAAAGGGAAATTTTAACGTGTTCTATATCAGCAGTGTATATTCACGCCAGTCACCGAGAGAACTCAATTCATTTCTGAAGAGTCACGCATATAACTGAAGTGGAAACTGTTTTTAAAATTTTCTTCTCCAGAGAGCTCAATCGAAATGAGAGCATAATATATTGGTCATCCACGTACAAGCATATATATATATATATATATATATTGAACAGACTGAGGTAGAGATGTAAATAGATAGATAGATAGATAGATAGATAGATAGATAGGAACAGGGAGGGATAGATAGATAGATAGATAGATAGATAGATAGATAGATAGATAGATAGATATGAACAGACTGATATAGATAGATAGATAGATATGAACAGACTAGATAGATAGATAGATAGATAGATAGATAGATAGATAGATAGATAGATAGATAGAACAGACTAGATAGATAGATAGATAGATAGATAGATAGATAGATAGATAGATAGATGAGATATAGATAGATAGATAGATAGATAGATAGATAGATAGATAGATAGATAGACTGAGATAGATAGATAGATAGATAGATAGATAGATAGATAGATAGATAGATATGAACAGACAGATAGATAGATAGATAGATAGATAGATAGATAGATAGATAGATAGATAGATATATCGATAGATAGATATGAACAGACTGAGATAGATAGATAGATAGATAGATAGATAGATAGATAGATAGATATGATAGATAGATAGATAGATTAGATAGATAGATAGATAGATAAGATAGAAGATGAATAGACAGATAGATAGATAGATAGATAGATAGATAGATAGATAGATAGATAGATATGAACAGACTGAGATAGATAGATAGATAGATAGATATGAACAGACTTAGATAGATAGATAGATAGATAGATAGATAGATAGATATGAACAGACTTAGATAGATAGATAGATAGATATGAACAGACTAGATAGATAGATAGATAGATAGATAGATAGATAGATAGATAGATAGATATGAACAGACTGAGATAGATAGATAGATAGATAGATAGATAGATAGATAGATAGATAGATAGATAGATAGATAGATAGATAGATAGATAGATATGTACTCCTACCATTTTTATAAGAATACTTGACCAGGGCGAGCACCACCTTATCAAACATGATGATAAAAAGCCTTCACACCTACTGAATAAAAATAAATCCCTTTATCTTCGAATTTCTATAAGAAAAGAAAGAAAACGCAGCCCTTGTCAAGGGTTAGTGTTCTCCTGTTTCTTAATCTATTGCAAGTATGTCTCACGTGATTCGTTTTTTCCCCTCCTTTGTTGAACCCAATCCAGCCGCTCGCTTTTCACAATGAACATCGTTCATTAGTGGCTATGATCAGCTCGTTGCCGTGTGTGGCAGGGGTATGTGTGTATGGTTCGATTCAATTAACTGAAACTTCTGACTGCTGCTTCGTTTGGCCCTAATTAGAGCAACTGATTGGTCTTTGATGGCGATCCGTAAGAATTGCTCTTCTCAAAGATCAATAACAAGGATAACGGTGCGTGTGTGTGTGTTTGCGATCAGTCGAACAGGTTGTCGCGTAGAGGGCGTGTCGGCTTGTTTCATTGTAGGTCAGTATAAGTCTAGAAAATAAGTAGATATTTAAAGGGGGTGAGAAAAAGAAAAATAGATAGACAGAGAGAGAGACAGAGGATGCTTATATCTCAAAGTCTTCGGTCCATTTCTATACAGATTTTATCTAAAAATGCCTTTTATATATAGACATACATATCAGTTAGCCAAGTGCCATACGTGATACACGCTTTGGACGATCATGTCTCGAGAGAGACATGGCTGACTGGGCAGAAGATTATCCCGCAGTAGGTTACCATTAGTTTGTACAGTAGACTGGTTGCCAACCACGGCTATAGAACCCAATTTGTCCCGCCAATTAACTCTTAGCTGGAGGCGGAAGAGATAGATTATATTAAATTATTATATAAAGTATAATTAGTGGGGGATCAGTTTTTTACTTCATAACAATAGAAAACCAACCCCCACTTTATGTCCACTAGAAGTTTTATTTATGTTTCCAACTATTATATTCAGTCAGTTACGTGTCATATGTGATAAACGCTTTGTGCGATCATGTCTCGAACGAGACATGACTGACTGAGCAGAAGATTCTCCCGCAGTAGTTTGCCATTGTTTTCTGCCAAGGCTATAGAAATCAATCTGTCCTGTTATTTAATCCATAACTGGAAAGAAGAGACGGATTAATACCTTTCCAAAGGGTATTTGCGCGTAAGTGAATGCAAGGAATTCAACTTGAATTCGAACTCGACACCCTGATTTGCCGTTCTGAGTCGATATCCACTGCACCACAACGCATATCCAGACCTACATATATCTATCCCATAATGTTCATAATACGCATAGATTAATGTCTGCCATACGAGGTTTTGAAGAGGATTTAAACGAAAAGGAAATTCATGCCTAACATCAGGGAAAGACAGCTGAAGTTTCTGGAACATGTAATGAGGAAGAAGGGCTTGGAGAATCTAATACTCACAGGTCAGATAAAGGATGGAAACGAAAAGGAAACTTATACTTAACATCAGGAAAAGACAGCTGAAGTTTCTGGAACATGTAATGAGAAAGAAGGGCTTGGAGAATCTGATACTCACAGGTCAGATAAAGGATGGAAACGAAAAGGAAACTTATACTTAACATCAGGAAAAGACGGTTGAAGTTTCTGGGACATGTAATGAGGAAGAAGGGCTTGGAGAATCTGATACTCACAGGTCAGATAAAGGATAGAAACGAAAAGGAAACTTATACTTAACATCAGGAAAAGACAGCTGAAGTTTCTGGAACATGTAATGAGAAAGAAGGGCTTGGAGAATCTGATACTCACAGGTCAGATAAAGGATGGAAACGAAAAGGAAACTTATACTTAACATCAGGAAAAGACAGCTGAAGTTTCTGGGACATGTAATGAGGAAGAAGGGCTTGGAGAATCTGATACTCACAGGTCAGATAAAGGATAGAAACGAAAAGGAAACTTATACTTAACATCAGGAAAAGACAGCTGAAGTTTCTGGGACATGTAATGAGAAAGAAGGGCTTGGAGAATCTGATACTCACAGGTCAGATAAAGGATGGAAACGAAAAGGAAACTTATACTTAACATCAGGAAAAGACAGCTGAAGTTTCTGGGACATGTAATGAGGAAGGAGGGCTTGGAGAATCAGATACTCACAGGTCAGATAGAGGATAGAAACGAAAAGGAAACTAATACTTAACATCAGGAAAAGACAGCTGAAGTTTCTGGGACATGTAATGAGGAAGGAGTGCTTGGAGAATCAGATACTCACAGGTCAGATAGAGGATAGAAACGAAAAGGAAACTAATACTTAACATCAGGAAAAGACGGTTGAAGTTTCTGGGACATGTAATGAGGAAGAAGGGCTTGGAGAATCTGATACATAACGATTAGAGGGGAAAGATAGAAAGGGGTAACCAACGCATGACATACTTAATAAGCTTGAGCAAATAGATCGCAGAGTAGGGTTTGAGAGGGAAAACAAAAGAAAGGGTCTTATCTACAAGAAACGGAGATGTGAAGGCATGAAACCAACGTTCTTAACGAACACATCATAGATGAATCTTCTTCTATCTCTTTCTATGTCCCTTGTCATTTCAGGACGTGGGCGATCATGGCCTTCCACGTCTCCCTATGCGTGGTGGCTCTTAGCATGCTTTCTGCTGTCACATCACGCAACCCCCGTTCTGTCATCCACCTGCACAGGCCCTTCAAATATGTTATCCGCTGCTTTCCTCTCTCTCTTTTCCCCCTATCTGGCCTGTCAGTATCATGTTATCCAAGCCTCCTTCCTCATTGCTTGTCCCAGGAACATCAGCTGTCTCTTTCTGATAATCACTATTAATTTCCTTTTCGTTTGCATCCTCTCCAAAACCTCATCATTGCTTACATGCTCGATCCACGATATCCGCAGCATCCTTCTGTAGATACGAATTTCATATGCTTCAAGTTTTTCCTTTATTTTCAATGATATTGTCCAGTATTTACTGCCATATTGAAGAACTGACACCACATAGCAATCCAGTACTCTTTTCTTTGTTTCTGACGAAATTTTCCTGTCTCTTAATACTTTACTCAGCTTCTGGAACGCGTCATTCGCCATGCCAATTCGCCTTCGGATCTCTGTGTCGCACTTGCCGCCTTCTGTTAGAACGCTTCCTATGTATTTAAATTTTTGTACCTGATTGATTTTAATATCCCCCACCGGTATTTGGCATTTTGGGTTGCTCTTTTTGCTGATGACCATGCATTCGGTTTTCTTGCAGTTTATTTGTAGTCCTTTCTTGTCACTCTCTTCAGCTACCTTCTGTAGGAGGTCTTGTAGTTTCCTTTCTGTGTCTGCTATCAGCACTATATCATCTGCGTACCTTATGTTGTTCAAATTGTGACCTCCGATGATAAATCCTGGCATAACTTCTAGGGTCCTCAGAAAAGTCTCGCTGCACAAGTTGAACAGATCCAAGTGAATGATTGTAAATTAAAATAGAATGGTCAATGTGTTAATACTGCACATTAAAATGTGCATCAAATGAATTTATAAATATTTAATAATTGCCTATATTGCACTTTCATCAACGAAAGAATGAAGAAAATTTAAGTTGATTTGGACGAGTTCATCTTTGCTTCCTTGCCTTGCAAAATTTTGAAAAGTAATAATAAAAGCACCATTCTATTTTCATTTGGCAATAAATACTAAAAATAGCATGAAATACATCATTTCTTTTTAAAAATAACTGGAGTGGCCTAATAATTATGGCCGGTAGTGTATATATATATATATATATATATATATATATATATATATATATATATATATATTAATAAAAAAAAGTTTTGAATTTGAAAATGTACTTTTTTGGGACAGTATTTGTTTATTTTTATTATTGTATTTTATATTTCAGACCGCCCTCGGTCCTTCATCAGAAACGAGTGATTTTTAAATTTGAATTAGAAATTCTAATTCAAATTTAAAAATCACTCGTTTCTGATGAAGGACCGAGGGCGGTCTGAAATATAAAATACAATAATAAAAATAAACAAATACTGTCCCAAAAAAGTACATTTTTAAATTAAAAACTTTTTTTATTAATATTCTTTCCTAAGACAGTATACGTGGATCATCACTATGTATATATATATATATATATATATATATATATATATATATATATATATATAACTTCTTTAGAAAATTTACACCCCCCCATATATATATATATATATATGGGAAGGGGGTGCAAATTTTCTAAAGAAATAATATCATTTTATTTATTCATTAATTCGACAGATTTTTATCACTTTTAACGCTATTTATAATGGATACCCATATTTGAGTAGACGTTCCGTTTATTAAACAGTATATTTATATATTTTCGTTTACCGGTCTAAATATTCGAGAAATATTAAAATAAATGATAAAATAAAAGATGTGACATGACCAATGTCTAACCCTAAGTTTCGACACGCATCCAAAATGTTTTGAATATGTTCCGAGTATCGCTCGTGTCATCATCAGGATTCACAAAATGCTGCTGATTAATATCGATGTCATGAAATTTTATTTCATGAATAATTTACACATTTAAAATAAATTGAATATTTAAAGATATAAAAATGACGAAATTGAGGAATTTTTTCTTTTTCTTGACTGTGGCCATAAAGTCAGGGATCAATTTATATATTGATTACAATATAAAATTGATCCTCTACTTCATATTTACATAAAAATTTCTTGTCTGTTGATAAGTCGTAAAAAACGAATCAATCAGTCAATTAAACACTTATTAATTGAGGTGTGTTTATTTAGATGTATAGAAACTACCGTTGCCATAAAGTGAGGGATCATTTTATATATTGATTATAATATAGAATTGATCGTCTACTTTATATGCATATTGCAATTTCTTGCCAGTTGATAAGCCGTAGAAAACTAATCACTCACTCAATAAATTAGTGATAAGCTACACATGCATGTCTTTTAGATTTATTTACAGTCTCTGGAATATAAATGTACAGAAACAACTGTGGCCATAAAGTGAGGGATCAGTTTATACATTGATTGTAATGTGGAATTGATCCCCCACTTTCTATTCACATCATAATTTCTTGTTTGATGCTAAGCCGTAGAAAAAGGAAGCAATCAATCAATGAAATACTGATTAGCTACACATGCATGTCTTTTTGATTTATTTACATTCTCTGAAATATAAATATATAGAAACGACCGTGGCCATAAAGTGAGGGATCAGTTTATATATTAATAGTAATGTATAATTGATCCCCCAATTTCTAACCACATTATAATTTCTTGTTTATTGATAAGCCGTAGAAAAAGGAAGCAATCAATCAATGAAATACTGATTAGCTACACATGCATGTCTTTTTGATTTATTTACAGTCTCTGAAATATAAATGTATAGAAACGACCGTGGCCATAAAGTGAGGGATCAGTTTATATATTGATTGTAATGTAGAATTGATCCCCTTTTTTTTTTTTTAATTATATTGCCCCAAGTAAGGAATTTTACTGCCACTGTTTTGTAGGGGGTTACATAGGAGTAAATTATGAGAAAGAGTGACAGGTTATAGGGAGTGTCAGAAATGGGCAAGGGAATGATGAGAATACTGATGAGAGTGAAGTGGACGGAGAAAGGAGCATGAAAGAGAGGATGCAGGTTAGTGAGATAGGAGATGACTATTGACTTTACATTTAAACTCTTGATGATTGTAGCTGTCGGGGAAGCAAGTAAATGAAAGGGAATTCTACAGGCGGGAAGTGCGAGAAAAGAAACTGGTGGATTAAAATTTGCGTTTACATTTTATTGGTTTCACAGTAAAATGGTGGGACCTAGTTGCTCATCCTGTGGCTTGAGTAAATTTATATATATAGGGGCACCAGTGAGCTAAGTTCATCGGAGCAGAAGCCGTGAAAATATTTGTAGAAGAGACACAGGGAAGCCATATTGCGCCGGTGAGAGAGTGACTGTATCTGAGCTGCTAAGTCAGGACTGAACACATTACATACTCCCCGTTGGAATATGACAAGGACCCCCAGGTAGATAGCAGTAACACCTGACCAGATATGGCAGCAGTATTCAATGCACGGGCGGATGGTAGATTTATATATGTACAGGATGGTTTCAGACGGAAAAAAATTCCTGGCCCTACCGACCTTTTTAGCAGTGGATTTAGCTATGGATTCTATATAGTCATTCCACTTGGGGTCTCTTGTGAGAGTTAACCTGAGGAGGCGCAGTGTTTTGTTTTCAGGGTAACTATCCTGATCCATGCTAATGGAGGATAGGAACGATAGTCTGTGATGGTTAATAGATAGCAGCATCGTTTTAGAAGCATTAAGATTCACGAGTCATTTCTTACCCCGGTCCGCCACACATTGGAGGTACTTTTCAGGCTCGGCAACGAGGTCAGCTTTGTCAGCCTCGGCAAATTTTTGATCGATGCTAGAGTAAACCATAGTGTCGTCAGTGTATAAAATTTAACATCATCATCTACCGAATGAATTCGAGCTCACATAAACAGTAATTTTGGGCATATATTTGGCCATTAAATTTTGTTTTTAATCATTTCACCCCGAGCAAGGCATTCCACTGCCACCGTTGCGCAGGGGGTTACATAGGGTCGGAGAAGTGATGAGAAAGGATGGTTAGATATAGGAAATGTCAGAAGGAGGGTGATAGACGGGTAAGGGTACCGAGAATAAGGGTTGGTTAGATGGTGAGAGTGTTTGAGAGAATAGATGCAAGTGTGTTAGGAAGTGTCTATTAACCTTACATTTAAACTACTGGAGATTGTAGCCGTCGCGGAAGCAGGCATGTGGAAGGGAATTCCACAGTCGGGAAGAGCGAGAAAAGAAGCTGTTGGAGTAGAAATTACGGTTACATCTTTTCTGTTTCACTGTAAAAGGGTGGGACCTAGTTGCTAATCTAGTATTTCGTGTAAATTCGTACCGAGGCGGCACCAATGACCTAAGTTCCTCGGAGCAGAAGCCGTGAAAGTACTTGTAGAAGATGCACAGTGTCTCACCAGTAGTTGCAGCCGGTCCGCCAAGACAGGATCGATCACGTTACAGATTCTCCGTTGTATTTTGTCAAGAAGCTCAAGGAGAGTAGCAGGGGCACCCGACCAGATGTGGCAGCAGTATTCAATACACAGGCGGATGGTAGATTTATATATGTGCAGGATAAATTCAGAAGGGAAAAATATCCGGGCCCTGCACAGAGAACCGACCTTCATAGCAGCGGACTTAGCAATGGATTCGATATAGTAATTCTATTTGAGGTCCACCGAGAGTGTCAGGCCAAGGAGGCGTAGTGTTTTACTCTCAAGCCTGTTCCATGCTAATGTAGACAGGTTTTATTTTTTCGGCAGTTTTCGGCAATTTTTTTTTTTTTTGAAAGGTTATTATTGTTAATAGTAAGGTAATAGATATTACTCAGGTGGGCTAAGTATTTATTATATATCATATTACATTGTAAAATATATTTATCTATGTTCTTAACGAAACTATAACTGACATTTTTGACGAGAGACCTTCGTTTTTTTTTTTACGTTTCAGATAAATATTTTTCATCATATATACGCATTTTTAAAGAATCTTAGACAGTGGCTATCTCCCTGTCTTTCTCTCCCATTCTCTCTCTCTCTCTCTCTCTCTCTCTATATATATATATATATATATATATATATATATATATGTGGATGGAATTGCTGTTAATGTTGTGTGTGATTTATTTTCTTTTATTTATACGTTATTTGTCCTTTTTATTTAGAGGATTGATTATGTGTATTTATTGCATTTTTGTGGGGATTGTTTCGTGTGGATGAGGTATTTTTCGGTTATTTAAATTTTAACGAGAAATATTTGCGATGTTTACATAATACTGCTAATTCATCTCGACGGTTCAATAGTTCGCTACTGTTGGGGTATTTTAGAATGTGTAGTTTTTCGCTTAAAATCCATCCACCTATAAATAGTAGTAAAATAAAAACTATCGACACTGCCCTAAAAAAAAAACCATATATCCCAATATAAAAATTACCTAAACTAACCGAAAGAGTGACTTGTCCAAAACTAAGCTAACACCCTTCTCCTAACCCAAAGCGGCATCTCTAGAACCACAAACGGACGACTAGATCATTCTAAACTTCCACCCCCCATTTACTTACATCGTTCTCATTAACAGCGGCGCCACTCCCATCACACTTAGATAGCAGTAAAATAAACAAAAATGTCTACCCTTCCTTAAAAAAAACCCCCATAAATCCCAATATAAGAAATAGCCAGACAAAATAAATAAGGAACCTCTCTTAAATTAAACTACCTCTCCTAACCCAAAGCTATATCTCTAAGGCTACAATACGACCGACTAAATCAGAATAAGCTCCCTCCCCACACTCACTTAAACATCATATCACCATAAATAAACCGTTTTCACCATTTAATTTTCATTTGAACTTATCACCCGATGAGAAGCGCACGTAGCAGCTTCGAAACGCGAAAATTTTTGTGTAGTGATACTATGAATTTATAAACCATTGTAACAACAATTACATTATAAAGCTCTACGTTGTATCGAGCACTCTTTATAAAAGTAAATGCATGAACAGCAGGTGAAAAAACCTCCGAGTTCTATAACTTTGTTACAATATATATATATTGTTAAATATAAGAGACAATGAATGTCTATTATGTTTAATCATGAGCCGTTCTAAACGTCGTATTTTGGCTTTAATTTCAGTTGAAAATAAAAACAAAAATTCTCCAACATTTGGATAATTAATTATTGGTTTTCTTCTAAGCTTTCGGCTCACATGAGCCATCTTCAGAGAGGTTGTTTAAACTGAAATATTATAAAATCCACCATCACCGACGATTTTATTTTGTGTTGACATAAAACTCCGCTTGGCAACGGCAATAGTTACCAAAAATAATAAACGCAGTTCTTAAGTTTGCGATGCGGTTTTATGACGTCACACCGCGGGATAGCGCGAAATGACAAAAAAAACCATCTAGTCAAATGCAATGTAATATGTTATTTCCTGTTTTAAAGTTGATTTTATTGAGTGTTGGTTGTTTTGATTTGATGTACATGGCCTCTAATATCTGCAGGTTCCTCTTACTGTGTGTATGAGTAAGGATCACCGTATTGTTGACCAAAATCTGTCTGATATTACCTACATGTTTATGTTTTTCAGAGAAATGTTGTTTAATAGTACTCTGATCAGAAAGATGACATGTAAGTCTACGGGAGAGCGTGGTTGTAGTAAAACCAATACATGTACTAGGTTTTTGATTAGTAATCTCTGAATGGGCATTGGCGAATGTGGTACACGAATAGCCTCCAGTCTAAACGAGGTATTTTAATCAAGCTTATATAACACAGTATAGACTGGTGGCTGTTCGTGGTCGAGTGGTCTAAGACGTTGCCAGATCAAATGGTAGTTTCCCTTATGTAAATAGGGGTCGCAAGTTCGAATACTGTCGAATGGCACACATTTTCGTAATAACAATTTATCGTAAATAATCAAGCCAGTAGATATAAATATATAATACTGTTTAATTAAAAAACAGAATATCAACTTAAATACGAGTATCGATAAAAAAAAAAATAATGTTCAAACAATTCATTACAAATTTTCGGTTGTTTATAACCAAGTTTCGTTAAAATTCTTTAATTTCCGTAATATATATATATATATATATATATATATTACGGAAATTAAAGAATTTTATATATATATACGAAAAATCTATAAGTGAGCCACAAGATTTTTCGTGTTCTTGCTCTACTTCCGTACTTTCGTATCGAGCACTTTTTCTGGTGTTTAGGTTCCGTCTTGGGGTTTTTTTCTCGTCGGATTTTGACGGATTTAGATTCTGTTTGTTGGCATTTATTTCGAATATTTATGTTTATTTTGATTAGTGTAAACTTACGGATTCTAGTTTATTTGTATTATATATATATATATATATATATATATATATATATATATATATATATATATATATTTGGGCAGTAATCTTTCATTTAAACATGTTTTGTTAAAAAGGACCTGCAAGGCAGATTTTATTAATTTCCATTTAATTTTCCCAGTATTCTTACAGGTTTCCTTTTTTGTTAGCGATAAGGAATGTAAAAGTGTTCTATAATTTTCGACCTTCCAAGTGCTTTCAGTCTCTTTACAGGCCATTTTCAAGGAAGTGATTTTTCCGGTGTTTTTATTAGGTTCTAATGTTTGACTGTTATGCATATTTCTCGTTTTAGTTTTTACTTTTTTTTAGGAAAGTTCTTTAAAATGATCACATGATGCGTGCGGCTGAACATCGCGGGAGCGTCTGTCTACTTTTTTTTAAAGCTTTCAAAACTGCATTGTCACTGTTGAATAATGTAAGATTGATGGTACGAGATAATTGTTTGATATATAGAACCTCTCATATAACGAGGTGCCTTCGATATTAGGATTTAAATAGTATTTTAGTATTTTCAACCAAAATTTTTTCTCAAGGGTTCTTGGAAGTTATGGGTTCATAAATGATTTTTATTGTACTATTTTTACTAGATAGGTGACATTTAAGCATTTACTCTGAAAATTGATAGTATTACCAATATAGGTAATTTGAATCTAAACTTATTTAAAAATGGAACTTTGTCTCTGTGTGTGTGTGTGTCTGTGTGTGTCTGTGTGTGTGTGTCCGTTATCTAGGCTCCGAAACGGCTGAACCAATTTTCTTGAAAATTTACACCGTTGTACTATAAGCGTCTGCAAGTGTTCTTAGCTAGGTTTTGTGTCGAGGTACCCGCGATAAATATCGATAATCGAAAAAATCGGGTTATAGAAGGAGTGGTCCGATTTTAATCAAATTTGATACACTCATAGACAAAGACATAAGAAACGATATTCAGAAGTTTCAAGGTTGCAGTTCTTACAATAGAGCAGAAAATCGATAATATATATATATATATAAAAGGCAAGATGTTTGTGTGTGTGCCTGTTAATCTGCCTATATGTCTATTTTTTCAGCCTTTTATTTTAGTTTTGGCTTCTAGTTTGGCTCAAGTAGGTATAATTGTAGTTCTTAGTCTAAGCCATGATACCATTTACTAAGAGGACTTATTTAGCCTTCAAAATTCAGTTTACGAAGAAAAAACTTATTTAATATCGATAGCAGGAAATCAAAATTTGACTTACATCCATTCATTTTTCTTTCAGTCTACGGTTTCGCTTTAACTGGAAACAACTATTGCTTTTTAGTCTTTCCTGCCAACGTCCAAAGAGTCTGAGCTCCAAGATCATGGATTAGTTTTAAATCTTTCATTGCACCCGAACAACGCCGGGCTATACTGCTAGAATGTATGTATGTATGTATGTATGTATGTCGGCCAAATCGGTCGAGTTTCGAGCCCAACTGAAAGCAGGTGAATGTCTAACCACACTGATGAGCTGTGATACGGCGAAACAGGCTTGTATATGGATGACTAATAAATTATGTTCTCATTACGATTAAGCTCTCTAGAGAAGAAAATTTTAAAAACAGTTACAACTTCTTTATGCATTACTCTTCGGTAATGAATTGAGTTCTCTTGATGGCTGGCGTGTGTATACAACGCATATATATAACGCGCTTTTAGTCTTTCGTGCCAACGTCCAAAGAGTCTGAGCTCCAGGACCATGGATTAGTTTTAAAGTTTTCATTACACCCGAGCAACGCCGGGCTATACTGCTAGTTAATTTATAACAAGAAACACAATCTTCAGGGCATTGAAATTCATACGCTATATTAGTCATCTGTAGTTTAGATTTGATAGTTTTATTATTATT
>JBBBDQ010002203.1:257500-525000 GCA_037127315.1 Ascarosepion bandense
CGACACCTATCACGAAAACTTTTAGGAGTACAAGCTGAGCCTATTAATTTCCAGCTGATTATAGGGTCCTGCCCTTCCTCCTTCATTTCCCAGAACCTACGTGATAGTGCCGTCTGGAATCTCTGTTTAGGGTTCGAAAACGAGTACTTGTGATTATAAAGCCTCTGTTTGAAAGAGCCCGCGGACATGCCAATATAGGTCCGGTAATTGTCCTTGTTATTAGATGGAGAAATGCGGGCTTCATAAATTACATGGGTGGATTTACATTTGCCTTGCACCGGGCAGGCATCCACAGAATAACAATTGCATTTATCGACAATTCCGGATTTAACTTCCGTATTATTTAGGTTCATTAAAATTTGTTTATTGTGGGAATTAATTATATTATCTATATTTGAGGTGCAAGAATAACTAATTTTTAGGGTGAACCTATTAAAAATTTTATTTAAGGGATTGTTATTATTATTAAAATGTTTATCGATTAATCTGAGAAAATACTTACCAATATTTATATTAGTTAGCTTACAATAAGGAGGGTTAAACCAAATTATCTTCCATTTTCTACATTTTCGGGTGTTTTTAGTTTTTGATGATTCTGGGTTTATAGCAGGCTTATCATACTTATTAACAAAACCGCTTTTCTGAAGGGCCTTATCGTAAATTTCCTTGCTTGCGTTGAAAATTTTTATATTGGAAGATAATTGGTTAACCCTATTATTTACTATCTTGGGTATTTGTCTTATAATATTCTTGGCGTGGTTGGATAAACTATTTATATAGGTGGGAGAACTATTTTCTTTGAGAAAGGATTGGTAGGAACCATCATTTAAGTTAAGGGTGATATCTAGATAGTTTACAATTTTGAGATTGGAAGTAACCTCAACCTTAAAACCAAGAAAATTTAGGGCTCTGATAATTTTCTTATGTATTCTATTAGTGTAAGGCCCATTATATATATATATATATATATATATATATATATATATATTCTACTGTTAAATATAAAAGACAATGAATGTCTATTATGTTTAATCATGAGCCGTTCTAATATAATAACATAACATTCATTGTCTTTTATGTTTAGAAAATTATCTGCTGCCTCGATACACTATATATATATATATATATATATATATATATATATATATATATATATATATATTCTTTACAAAAAACCAATGTAGCGTATCAATTTGCATGCCCGTTTAGAGATTGTAGTTCTGGTACTAATAATAAACCCACTACATATATTGGTTTTACTACAACCACGCTCCCCCGTAGACTTACCTGTCACCTTTCTGATCAGAGTACAATTAAACAACATTTCTCAGAAAAAACATAACCATGTAGGTAATATCAGACAGATTTTAGTCAACAATACAATAATCCTTACTCATACACACAGTAAAAAGAACCTTCTGATATTGGAGAACATTAAATCCAAACAACCCATACTTAATAAAATCACCTTAAAATCTGGTTATAACACATTAGATTGCATTTAAATATATGGGTTTTTATCATTTTGAGCTCTCACCCGGTGTGACGTCATAGAACCGCATTGCCAATTTCCAAACAGCGTTTGTTATTTTTGGTAACTGTTGTTGTTGCTTGGCGGAGTTTTATGTCAACACAAGATAAAATCGTCGCTGATGGTGGATGTTGTTATGTTACCCTCCTTATAACCTCTCAGAAGATGGCTCATGTGAGCCGAAAGCTTAGAACCATCTTAATAAATGATTATCCAAATGTTGGAGAATTTTTGTCTTTATTTTCAACTGAAATTAAAGACGTAAGAAATGTGATGTAACTTTGACAATTGATTTTATTATTCATTTCTCGATGTTCCCAAGTACTTTTAATGTCTTTCCGAGATCATCCTCAAGTGTATGAGTTGTGTTAACGACAAATATCCACAAAACTATTGGGAAAAATTACTGCAAATTTTCTTCTTGCATAAATATTGATAACACAACTATCCTACACCAAGAAAACAACAAAAACAAACTACAGATTCTCGAGGCAATATTCATTAAAACACTTAAGCCATCAATTAATAGAATCAGCTATGAATACTGGAGTAATGTTCTAAAATATTTGTAATAAGAAGTTTTTTCATGCTTTAACACGTGCATGACCATGACATTATAACATATAAAAAATTTCAATTTTAGATAATTTTTACGTTATAATGGACGCTAGCAATTTGTTAACTGTTATATTTGAAGCAGGAAAAAATGTACAGTAATTTTAAGCAACACAGTTTTCCGGTTACATTTGTTAACATATTTCAAACCCCTGAAGATGATCTCGGAAAGAGGTTAAAAGTACTTGGATACCTTTAGAAATGAACGAAAATAATATCTGTCAATGTTACAGCTCATTTCTGACATCTTTTGATTGTAATACGCGAAAGATTATCCGTGACTATGAAAGGATTTTATTTAAAATAAGCAAATATATTGTTTGCAATTTATTTAATCTGACATGTTTAAAAGAAAATTTGCTACCTAAATAGACAAATAAAAGTTAGTGGGGAAATAGCCATTTTCAACATGTCATTTAAGACATGCATTCTTCAACCCCTTATTTTAGGTTAGGCTAGGGAAAGGAATTTAGTGGTAATTTCCTCTTTAGTACTGTGAGGTATGTGGCTTGACCGTAGAGATAGTAGTGGTATGTGGTTGGGAAGTAACTGCTTGGCCAAATTTTATATATATATATATATATATATATATATATATATATTAATACAGGTTTCGTTGAATAATATAGACAAATTTTGTCTATTTATTTTGTGTAGGATCCTTTCGTATAATCTGAAAAAATTGATAGCGCTATCGTTAAAAGACGACAAGAAATCGCAGTAATTGTTGATTTTTTTATCGGGTCTAAGCTTTCGGCTTACATAAGCCATTATCAAAGAATGAACATTTAATATATAGTGAGCATAGAATATTTAAATTATTAACAAAGTGGAATTAAACAAAAAAAAATAAACCAAAGAGACAAGTTCATTTTTAACGTGGCGGATGGCCGCAGACGGTGACAAAACAGTGGTGGTGTGGTTCTTGGTCACATGAGGGTATAGTGGCATGGGAGGATTGGTCTGCGAGCTACTAGAATGGGTAGAGGGGGTAAGCGTAGTAACATTGACCTTTCCCGTCGATTACAGGCATTGGAGTATGTTAGTAGAGATGTCGAAATTTATTTTATTTAAGCTAGCTTTAAGCTGTTTGATGTAGATAGCTTCTAGAATTTTGAGTTTTCGTTTATTGTTTTCTTGTCTAAGTATACATGTATTTTCAACAAGCATTTTTCTGAGAAGTGTGCGTTGATAGCCGTGGTGTTTTAAATGTCGGAATATGTTTGAATTGTCATTTAAGTGTAATGTAAGCCGCCGTGAGAGCGAGTTGGTAGTATGGCCAATGTAGATACTATTTAGTTTGTTAGAGATACATAGAGGCATTTGAATTTATAAACTACATTGGTTTTTTGCAAATCGCTAACGGGGGAGGAGGAGTCGTTGCGGACGATTGAGTTGGATGTAGTGGATTTAGCGTCATATATGATAAACTTAATTCCTTTGTTAGGGTCTGTCGGAGAGATATTAGTTTTTATGATTTTTTTAGGATATTTTCGTCTAGTTGGTAGTTGGAGTGCATTTGGCTACGATATAAAAGAGTGATATGTTTGGGATTGGTTGGGCTAGTACCATGTGTTGTTTTTTCCGTGTTTTTAAGAAAATGTCGTATTTGTTCATCAACTATGTAATTGGGAAAATTATTGTTGATGCGTGTCTGTTTTATGTGTTTTAGTTCGCTGTGGAAGATCTGTTTCGAAGACGAATTGGTTTTTGCACGATATAGTAGATTTTTTTTAATAATTGCTATTTCGTAATAGTGGGGTCATTCACTAATATAATTGAGTCTGGAGGGATGTTTATCAGTGGGATTTTATATGGTGAGATAGTGAATTTATTGCCATCAGTGTTAATTAGTATGTCGAGGAAAGGAATTTTGTTGTAAATTTAAATGTTCTATGTTCACTATATATTAAATGTTCATTCTTTGATAATGGCTTATGTAAGCCGAAAGCTCAGACCCGATAAAAAAATCAACAATTACTGTGATTTCTTGTCGTCTTTTAACGATAGCACTATCAAGCTTATCAGATTATACGAAAGGATCCTACACAAAATAAATGGACAAAACGTGTTTATATTATTCAACGAAACCTGTATTAATGAAAAAATGCTGCCAAAATACACACAATTTATATATATATATATAGCTAAAATTCTGGGTAAAACAATCGGATGTCTAACCGTACCATGTCAAAACAACATATGAAGAAATACTATTTTGTATGATTTTCACGTTTAAATATACGCTAAGCAATTTGTCAACTGTTACATTTCTCTAACCAGGCCTCAAAACATTACTCTACTATCCCAAGAAATCTCTATATATAAAAGGCAATCTGTGAGTCTGTGTGTGACTGTTTCCTATGCACGTCTACATTTTTTAAGCTACGCCATTCAAACTTTCTAGGGACACATATCTACAGGGAAGCCAGGTCAACACATACTTTTTTAGTTTAAGTTCAGCAATTTTCTCTTTCACACTTTTTGGCCAATGGAGTCGATTGTTTACATTTGCTCCGTAAAACACCTAAGATCTAAGATGGTTGCTGAATTACGTCACAGAAATCAAATCACACGTGTCAAACGCGACTAAAATATATTTTTTTTAAATTTTAAATTTTCCAGGTCTTTATACTTTGACAGTTTTTCGAATTCCTTGATTGCTATGTTACAATCCGCTGGACAAGCCATATCAATTAATAGGTAAGTCGTTTCTTTCTGGTTTTTAACAATAATGTCCGGCCTATTTGCTTCAGTTTTTCTGTCTGTGTAGATGGTGTAATCCCATAGAATGGTGACATCTTCTATTTCTGTAACTGGTACTGGGTGATGTTCATACCAATGTTTGTTTGCAGATTTTCCATAGTGTCCAATGCAAATATTGCCCCATTCTATCGTGACGATTTTTATATTCATTTGGGGCAAGTACAGAACATCCTGAGATTAGATGGTCTATTGCTTCTTGGTATTTATCAGATAACCTGCATTTTGGATTCACATTATTATGTATAGTATAATATTTGCTTGAAAGTTCTTAGTAAAAAGACTTCGGTCTTGCGCTGCAAGAATAAAGCCTTCAGTCTCAGACTCTAATCCAGATGCACGTAACCATCGATGAGTATTAACTTTGTCAACATTGGATTTATTGGCACGTACTGGATATTGGCCATGCAGAGGTTTGTCTTGCCAGCGCTGTTTCATCTTTTCAAGAGCTTTATCTTTGGCTTTCATTTTCATATTTTTTGCCGCAATAGTTGGTTCTTGGCTACTGTTTTGCTTTTCTACAGAATCTACTAACTGTAAATCTTGTTTGTATGTACTGCCTTCTTTTATTATTGAATATTTTTTTTTCTTTCTTCATGTTGCCTTACTAATTGTATCATCCAATCCTTTGTTGTTTCTATGTATGTTAGTAAGCCAATAGTTGTTGTCTTGTATGACAATTCCAGCTGAATAAGACCCCTTCCACCTTCTTTACGGAGTATGTATAGACGGTCTACATCAGCCTTTGGATGATGCATCTTATGCTTAGAAAGAAGCTTTCTTGTTTTAGCATCCATTCGCCTGATGTCGTTTAGAGTCCAGTTTAAGATGTTGAAGCTATATTGGACAACTGGGATTGCAAGGCTATTAATGGCCATAACTCTATTCTGTGAATTTAATTCAGTTTTTAATATCATTCGTAGCCTTCTATAGTACTCTTTACGCACTATTTCTTTCATTTTTTTATGGTGAATGTTTTCGCTCTCATTTACACCTAGGTATTTATAAGCTTCTTCTGGTTTCAATTCTTTTATTGTTACAGCAGGGTCTAGGCTAATTGAGGATGTTTCTTGTATTGATCCACGTAAAACTGTAGCTTTAGCACATTTATTCAAATTAAATTTCATTCCAATGTCTTCGCTGAAGTATTTTACAGTTTGCAGAAGACCTTCCAGCTCATTATCATTCTTAGCATATAACTTTAAGTCATCCATGTAAAATAGATGGCTTATTTTCTTTTGGCCTATTTTATAACCACATTCTGTCTTATTAAGTTGACTGGTTAGTGCTATTAATGATATGCAGAATAGTAAGGGAGATAAAGAATCACCTTGAAATATACCTCTTTTGATGTTTATTTCATCAGACTTATAGGTTCCATTTATATGATTGAGGTAAAGGGTTGTTTTCCATATAGACATGCACTGTTTGATGAAATTGATGATGACGGGCGATATCTTGTATATATTTAAAGTCTTTAAAATCCAGTCATGTGGCACACTACCGAATGCCTTTCGATAATCTATCCAGGCAGTACTAAGATTTTTCTTTGTATTGCAGCAGTTTTCCAGGATCATTTTGTTAATTAGCAATTGGTCTTTACAACCATAACAGCCACGTTTGCACCCTTTTTGTTCAAGCGGTATTATGTCATTTCTTTCTAAGAATAAATATGTTTGTTTTGTTAAAATAGATGTTAGTAGTTTATATGTTGTCGGAAGACATGTAATTGGTCTGTAGTTTATCGGGTTGTTTGTTTCACCATTCTTGGGTAGAAGAAATGTAATTCCTTTGGTCATCCATGCAGGAATTTTAGTGGGATCGTCAACCATTTCTTGAAGTTCTTTGGCTATATTTTATGTGCTGCATTTAAATAATATAGCCAAAAGTTAGGAATTTTATCTATACCTGGGAATTTCCAATTGTGTGCTTTTTTTAGTGCAAATTTAACATCGTCTTCTGTAATTCCAGACCATGTCTGTTCGGGGGGTTTATTTTTCATTCGTTCTATCTCCTGCGTAATCCAATGTACTTCCTTGCTAAGTTCTTTAGGGCAAGCCCATATCTTTTCCCAGAACTGTGTGACTTCTTCCATTCTGGGGGGTACTGTCACTTCAATTCTTTTTTTACCTATTTCCCTGTAAAATCTCTTTGTATCAGTCTGAAAAATCTTGTTTTCTCTGTAAAATCTTGCTCTTTTTTCATAGCGTCTTATTCTTTGAGCCTTCAGTTGGATTTTTTGCTTTATTTTTTCTTTATTTGATAAGACGTCATTTTCATTCCTGATGTTATATTTTTTTACGGCTCTTCTGCTTTTCCTAGTTCTTACATTTATTCCTCTACTCAGTTCATCCAATATTGATAATTCACTTCTAAGTTGTTCTATTTCTTTTTCTATTTTTCTTTTCCAAGGTGGAACTTCACGTCTACGAGACTGCCTTGTTTTTATTTTGATATTTAATTTTTTTGTTGCTGCTGTTGCTGATGCATATATTATTTCGTTAAGATTTGTATGAGGGTCTTCATCCAGTATTGATTTCAGTGCTGCATTGTAGAGTTTAATAGTACGGAGGTTATGTTTTGTTGGTAGTAATTTTGGGAGCTGTTCACGTTCCTCCATTGTAATATTTTGTATTTGACTTAGATGGTTTTTTATTTCTATCTTGGCTTCCTGTATATTGTTCTTATTTTCCGTCAAATAATTATCTTCGATGTGTTCTGAACTCGTTTTATTTTTGTCTTTTAACTGAGTCAGATCACACCTTTCCAGCACTTTGTTATTTACAGCATTATCTTCGCAGTGATTTGCGTGTTTCACGGTTTCTACATTATGACCTGTGGCTTGTTTGATGTTATTACTTTTTATTTCTGATTCCGGTTTCTTTTCATAATTTGTTGATTCGTCTCTTCTTGTTACAATTCTTTTAATTTCATGGATTTCAGCCTCTGTTAGTCGGTTATTACGAATAATGTACCTACGTACATTGGCTAATTTATTTTCGTCAATATACTTTCTATTTGCTTGACCAACTTTTTCACGCCAAATGTCATATGTTTGGCGAGTCACGTTTTTTTGAGGATTGAGTAACGCTTCATGAAATGCAGTCATAACGACTTTGTACTCCTCACGAGACCATTTTATTTTTTCTTTCTTTAAATATACGGTTGTAGATCTAGCTGGTGAATTTTCAGGACCAACGTTAGGATTATCCTGGTTGTGAGGACCTGAAGATTCATTCTTTGTGTAGGAGTTTGTTCCTATGGCAGATTTTTCGACCTCAGGTAGGTTCCCTCCTGAAGGACGGGCTCCCTGTTTATCCACTGGAAGAGCCATACTGGACTTTTTATTTCTATTTGTATTTTTCATGTTTTTCCCACGAGTGACGCACGGGTCCAAAAGTCCACCCAAAGTTGCCCGGCACGTTGGGTAACGGTCTTTTACAAACAGGGTCCCGAAGCCTGTAGGGAATCGTTTGTGACCTCATAACGCAGTAGCCATTCACTCCTCGGCACGATTAACACCTTGAGTTGCGGGTTGTTGTTCGGAGTTTTCCTTCTCCTAAATGGGCTGCCAAGCAACATCTGACATATACGCGATTGGAATTCAAGGAGAAAGACGCTGGTTAAAAAAAAAAAAAAAAAAAAAAATTTGGCCTAGCAACGGCTCACCGAAACAACACATCAATACTAGAGTATTTTGTTAAAAAAAAAAAAAAAAAAAAATTTGTGAAATATCGACAGTTAAAGGAAATATAATACGGATGATCTTATTTAGGTTCATTTAAAGAGCAAATATTATTATTATTATTATTATTATGTCATTTTTCATCATATTTCTATTTCTGCTATGGTCGCACTACCAACCAAATCTGCGGGAAGTACCTAAGGCAGGTCGTGGCCTGCTGTTATGGCTCCATTTCATAATTTTTCTATCTTCCCCATCATCCCTAGCGTTACATAGACAAAGTTCTTCGTGTGTGGGCTGTACTTAATAAGACAATTTTTTGTATATCTCTTAAGTTGGGGTTTCCAGGGATTCTTTCATTTTTTATCATTCCAAGTGCACCTATTATCACTGGCACGACTCTTGTTTTCAATTTCCACATTTTTTTTATTTCAATTTCCAGATCTTTATTATTATTATTATTATTATTATTATTATTATTATTATTTACGTGTGTTTATATGTTCATTCGTAGTTTGTTAATTTTTTTTTTTTTGAGTTATTTAATTTATTTATTTTCATGGAAAAGTGGTTGCTGGGTGGAAGCTAAGTCTTCCACAACTAGAGTGCGTAACCAATTTCGAGAGCAACAAGAGGCAGGAAATTATGGAGAGTCATAATTGTGTCTATGTATCGATTTGTTGTTGTTTTTGCCCTAAAGAAGCAATCGAAATTAAATAATCCAGTAACTGTTAGTATATCGTTAAATTAACTAATTTAATGTTTTCATAAAATATTCGCGTTTTATGCGCAGAAATTTTTTTGAGGGGCGGGCGGGGGAGGGGGGGTTCCACTGTTGCATTCAACCGATGCAATTGCTCGCTAGAGCGAAACATAGCAACGATCTGTGCAGGTTCAAGCATTACTTAATAAATTGACTAATTTAATTCCAGGAAATATAAAGACGAAATTATTTTATCCCCTATAGAATACAAAGGCTAATGCAATTTCCTGTTCTGCGATTGAAGTGTGAAGAACAGAAGGCGTCTGGCATCTGATGTCCTTTTCTCTTGAATCTTTGCTGTCTTTCAGGAATTATCAACAAGAATTTGTTAAAAAAAATAAATAAAAATAAACAAAAAATAATAGCTCGTAAAAATAACACGTGATAACTCCATTGCTTCAACTAAATTTGTATTCAGAACTAAGCAAGAAGCGAGGCATTTTGGTTTATTTTACCAATTACCATAGCATCAATGGAATACGTCCATATCACGTTAAAACCCAGACTTCCGTACTATCACGAAGTTAAGCAACGTCAAAACTGGTTACCTACACTACCGGCCATAATTATTAAGCCACCCCAGTGTTTTAAAAAATGATGCATTTCATACTATTTTTTAGTATTTATTGCCAAGTGAATAATTCTAAATGAAAATAGAATGGTTCTTTTGTTAATGGATGTGCGTTGTGGTGCAGTGGATATCGGCTCGGAACATGAAATCAGGAAGCCGAGTTCGAATTTCAGTTGAATTCATTGCATTCACTTACGCGCAAATAGGTATTAATCTGTCTCTTCCTTCCATTTATGGGTTAAATAACAGGACAGATTTGGTTCTATAGCTTTGGCTGGCAACCAGTCTACCGCAGAAAACAATAGCAACCTACTGCGGGAAAATGTTCTCTTCAGTCAGTCATGTCCCTTTCGAGACATGATCGCCCAAAGCCTGTTTACCATATGGCACTTAACTGACTGACTTTTCTTAATAATGCACAATAACATGTGCATCAAATGAATTGATAAATATTTAATAATTACCTTTATTGCAGTTTCATCAATGAAAGAATGAAGAAAATTTAGGCTGATTCAGACGAGTTCATCTTTGCTTCATTGCCTTATAAAATTTTGCTAAGTAATAATAATAAAAGAATTATTTTAATTTCATTTGGCAAGAAATACTAAAAATATTAGGAGATACATCATTTCTTTAAAAAAAAACTGGAATGGCCTAATAATTATGGCTGGTAGTGTAAATGGGTAGTGTCTTACAAATACCAAGTGCAGTGATCATGGATGTGCTGGTTATATAATGGGCTTGCTACCATATCACGGTGCGTTGTGGTGCAGTGGATATCGACTCGGAACGAGAAATCGAGGAGCCGAGTTCGAATTCCAGTTGAATTCTTTGTATTCACTTACGCGCAAATAGGAAAAGGTATTAATCCCACTCTTCCCCCCAGTTATGGGTTAAATAACAGAACAGATTGGGTTCTATAGCCTTGGCTGGCAACCAGTCTATCGCAGAAAGTAATAGCAACCTACTTACTGCCCAGTCAGTCATGTCCCTTTCAAGACATGATCGCCCAAGCGTATATCACGTATGGCACTGAATTGACTGACCATATCACAATGAAACGCCTGTCCTGATACGATGACAGAAGTTAAGCAACGTGGAGAATATTCAGTACCTTCATGGGTGATGGCTTAGAAATACCAGATGTCGTAAGCTTGGATGTGCTGGTGGTACAATGGGCTTGCGGCCATATCATGTTGAAACACCAGAAGTTATGCAATGTCGAGAATGTTCAGTACCTAGATGGAAGACCGTTTGGCAATAACAGGTGCAGTAAGCGAGCATGTGCTTCTGATGTAATATGTATGCATATCACGCTGAGAGACCCGTTCTGGTAAGATCACAGAACTTAAGCAACGACGAACCTCATCAGGACATAGATGGGTGACGGCTTGGAAATACCAGGTACTCTAAACTTGAATGAACTATTGGCATAATGGGCATACGACCATATCACATTAAAACTGTTCCGTAGAATCACCGAAGTTAAGCAACGTCGAGCCTTGTCAGTATCTAAAGTGGAGATAGCTTAGAAAGCTTGGATGTACTGGAGGTCAAATGGGCTTACGGCCATAGAATTCCCGTATGATCACCGTAGTTAAGCAACTTCGCTTCCTGGCTTGTGTGTAGAGGGAAATATCTTGAAAATATCTACTGATGAAGGCTTGGAAGATCAGGTGGTATAAAAGGCTTACTGCGATGTGACGTTTTGTCTTTATTTTCTCCTGAAATTAAAGCCAAAATACGATGTTTCGAACGGCTCATGATTAAACATGATAGACATTCATTTTCTTTTATATTTAACAGAATGTGTTCAGAGAGTTATCTGCTGCCTCGATACACTATATATATATATATATATATGTAAATTTAAAATGGCCAAACTGTGGATTATATATCCATTAGTTTATGCTACTATATATATATATATATATATATATGTACACATCGCTCATTCAATAATGAATTAAAGCACTATGGCTATTGGGCGCATATAATGATAATATATGTGCTAAAAGTCTGCTTTCTTCTACCGGGCGCCCATAACCCAGAGGTAGAATCGCCGACTGACGCCAATTCGGTCGGGTTTCAATCGTGGGTTAAATAGCAATCGTAGTTTAACCGTACTGATATGCTGCGAAACAGATCAGTCTACGGATGACTATATATATATATATATATATATATATATATATATATATATAGTTGCATAAACTAATGGATATATAATCTACAGTTTGGTCATTTTTAATTTATATAAATTGCTCAATACAGATGGATAGCATTTATGAAGATATAGTCATTCTTAGGATGGGACTGCAACTCAAAACTTTCAGATTTAGATGCCAATTGCACCATCATCAAGCAGCCAAATATTGTTCAGTTACGGGGTCATATGTATAGTGATATGGAAATTTAAAATCAGAAACTCAGTTATACCATATTTGCTAAATATGGTGAAGTGGGAGGTTATTCGAATTTCAAAGAGTTATATGTTGTCATTATGGATTTTGCTCTGACGAACTTAGGTCACTGGTGCCCTTCCACAATATTTTACTCGAACAACCAGACTGACAACAAGGTCCCACCAATTTACAGTTAAACCAAATGCAGCCAACAATTTTACTCCATCAGCTTCTTTTTTCCAATTCCCTTTTTGTGGTACTTTCTTCCATATACTTACTTTCTTGACAACTAAAACCTCCAGTAATTTAAATGCAATGTCAATTCCCGTCTCTTATCCACTTGACTCCAGTCCTTCCCTTGTCCTTTCTTCATCATCCCGTGTATCTTGTTCTTTTCCTTTCTCACTCTACCTTTGCACCTGTCATCACACCTGTATTCCCATCCTTCTCTTGCCCTTTCTTTGATACTGTTACGGGGAAACACACCTATTCCTCAGTTAATGGACTCTCCCTCCTATATAAATAAGAAATAACAGGAAGTTAACGGGAGAAGTTCTTGAGAAGTTCTTGGAAAGTTCATAGGAGT
Source organism: Ascarosepion bandense (assembly GCA_037127315.1). Lineage (NCBI taxonomy): Eukaryota > Metazoa > Mollusca > Cephalopoda > Sepiida > Sepiidae > Ascarosepion > Ascarosepion bandense. Next base: position 270,420 of record JBBBDQ010002203.1, read on the forward strand.
TCTTTAGAGTTCTAATGGAGTTCAGTAGAACTACTAGGCAGTTGATATTAGTCGGCAGTTAGCCGTATACTAAGGAGTCAGCTTTCAGTGGAAGATTACCAAGTTCCTAACATTTAGGGTACGTTAAGTCGATTAGCAACCGACATAGCTCGATTATAACCTTCAGTATGAAAACTACTCCACAACGGATACCCCCAGTAACTGGTTCATCTTCACAGCTTTCGCGCCACTCCTTCATAGTCAGCGTATGACCGTTTCAGCCACCTTCGTACCTGAAATATAAACAAAAGAGTTTTTAATAAGAAGTATTGAAATTAATGTCTGCAAGATTTCACAGCTCAGCCATCAATACTTCATAATGAGCCTATGAACATTTCAGCCACATTCGTACCTGGAGAAAAACAATACAGTTATTACATAACAATACAGTTATTAATGAGAAGTATTGAAATTAATACCTGCAATATTTCACAGCTCTGGCAGCACTTCTTCATAGTCAGCCTATGAACGTTTCAGCCACCTTCGTATCTGGAAAGAAACAATACAGTTATTTATAAGAAGTATTGAAATTAATACCTGCAAGATTTAACAGCTCTGGCGTCAATGCTTCATAGTCAGCCTATGAATATTTCAGCCACATTCGTATCTGGAAGGAAACAATACAGTTATTAATAAAAAGTATTGAAACTGATGTCTGCAAGATTTCACAGCTTTAGCAGCACTTCTTCATAGTCAGCCTATGAACTTTTCAGCCACCTTCATAGCTGGAAAGAAACAATACAGTTATTTATAAGAAGTATTGAAATTAATACCTGCAAGATTTAACAGCTCTGGCATCAATGCTTCATAGTCAGCCTATGAATATTTCAGCCACATTCGTATCTGGAAGGAAACAATACAGTTATTAATAAAAAGTATAGAAACTGATGTCTGCAAGATTTCACAGCTTTAGCAGCACTTCTTCATAGTCAGCCTATGAACTTTTCAGCCACCTTCATAGCTGGAAAGAAACAATACAGTTATTTATAAGAAGTATTGAAATTAATACCTGCAAGATTTCACAGCTCTGGCATCAATACTTCATAGTCAGCCTATGAACATTTCAGCCATATTTGTACTGCAATTATTAATTAAATTTAATACTTACAATATGTCCTAGTTCTAGAATCATTCATTCATAGTCAGGCTATAGACTTCTCATCCAAATCTTCGTATTATAGACATTAATTCTGGTCGTGTTAATTCACTTTGCATACATTTAGTCGTCTTGAAAATTACTCTGACTACAACTGGTGTTTTTCTTTGACCATTTTGTATTGCTTGTTGTTTTATATTTTCTTTTAATTTGGAAATGCTTTTCTTATTTCATCTGTGCTGCAACCGATAATATTGATGAAAAAAGCTGTCATTGCGAGCGAATTTAGAACAATTATTAACATCATCATTGTGGTTGTTAAAAATAATAAAAATATTATTCATTTGAAAGAAAGAAATTAAGTAGAATGAAACATTTATGAATTTCAATAAAGTGGACGGTAAAAAGAGAAAGAGAGAAACAACGTGACATCCAGAAAAGAATGAGTAAAAGAGAAGGCAAAAGAAATTACAAAGAAAGAACAAAAAAAGAAAGAAAAAAGATGAATGAGTAGCAAAAAATGAAAACAGAAAAATACACGAGAAAGTAACAAATACATTTAGCAATGAATAAATAAGAAAGAAAAAAATGAATGAGTTTCGTAGAATAAAGAAAACTGTATGTCAAAGAAACAAGAAAAGAAAGAATGATTAACAAAGAATAAATAAAAATACAGGTGAAAGATAAAGAATGAAACAGACAAAGGAATGAGTTATAACAAATACATGAGAAAGATAAATGCATGAATATATTTGAAAAAATGAAAGAAAAAGACTTTCCAAATTAAAGAAAAAATTAGCCGAGTTCAAGTTTCAATTGAAATCATTGCATTCACTTACGCACAAATACCCGTGGGAAAGGTATTAATCCATCTCTTTCCTCCAGGTATGGGTTAAATAATAGGACATATTGGGTTCTATAGCCTTGGCTGGCCACAAGTCTATCGCAGAAAGCAATAACATGCTACTGCCAGATAATCTTCTACACAATCAGTTATGTCCCTTTAAAAAGATATGATCGCCCAAGCGTGTATCACGTATGGCACTTAACTGACTGACTGACTGACTGACTGACTGACTGCTATGTGAAAGAAACAAAGAAGTAGTAGCGGAGAATAAGAAAAGAAAAAGAATTGAGAAAGGAAAAATGATCAATGAATATAAAAATGAAGAAAAAATTGAGAAAGAAAGAAAGAAAGAAAGAAAGAAAGAATAGCAAAAATAAAGAAATAAGAATAAAAAATAAATCGCAAAGAATAAAAAAGAAAAAAATGCGAAAAAAAGAATGAGCAACGAAGAAAAAAATGAAGAAAAATTGAGAAAGACAAATGAAAGAAAGAAGGAATAGCCAATAATAAATGAGGAAATTAGAATAATCAATAAATCGCAAAGAATAAAAAAGAAAAAAATGAGAAAAAAGAATGAGTAATGAAGAAAAATAAAGAAAAATTGAAAAAGAAAAAAGAAAGAAATAACCAAAAAGAAATAAAGAAATAAGAATAAACAATAAATTGTAAAGAATGAATAAAGAAAAATGAAAAAGCAAGAAAGAGTAACGAAAAAAAATATAACAATTACACCAAATGAAAAAAATGAATGTCTTCCGAAGTATAAGTAAAAAAATATATATATGAGAACGACAGAAAGAAAGGAAGGGTATAAAATATTAAGTAAAGGAAATTACATGAAAGAGAAATAAACAAAGACAGAAACAAACAAGGAATTGACAATGAACGTTTTAATGAATGAAAAAAAATCATTTATGAGTAAAGAAAATAGAAGAATAACAGAAACTGATGAATGAAAAAAAAACAACCATTTTTATTTATTTGCAAATTTCGAAAAAGTCTCGCGTCCGAAATTGTCACGGGAAAAACTGATCCATAAGATATATCCATTGCCTAAATTGAAAACATTATTGCATATTTTATCTTCATGATATTTAACGTTGGCGAGAAAATTGAGCAAAACTGGCAAGTGAAGCAGTAATGATGGCAGCCATGAAATCAGGTGAGGTGTTAATTTAATATATATATATATATAGATAGATAGATAGATATACATATATATATCGAAGGCAAGACCCGTGAATGACATGCAACTAAATATTATAGATACTATTTTCTCTCTCTTGATTCTAGACCATGGCAACCATTATCTTTTCTCTCACATACAAGTATTGGGAAAATTATAAAATAAAATAAAAAGGGCGTCTATTTCCATGGCCAGAATTTTAAATTGATGGTGGAAAATTTTTCTTTCTAAAGGCGTGTGTAGAAGAAAATATATTTAATTTTTTTCTTTCATTTATTTATTTATCTATACTTTTTTTTCTGAAAGTGATTTTCTATTCTAAATTTAATTTGTACTCGGCATGAAATATTTACACACCCGCCAAAAATGAGAATTGTACACACACACACACACACACACACACACACACACACACACACACACACATATATATATATATAAATATATATATATATATACAGTACTGTGCAAAAGTATTAGGACAGGGGTGATTTTGCTAAAATCCTCACTGAAATTCAAATACAGGGTGAAAAGCCAAGTAAATTGCTAATAAATATTGTTTTTTAAAAACTAGGTGTAAAAGAAATGTATTAAAAAGAAGTTACATTTAATTTTTCCTATTTTCTGTTAAACAAGTTATTTTGAAACTACTCATTATTCTATTATCCTTGGATATGACTGACTTTTTTCTTATTTACCCCTCTCGAATTGATAAATCTAATGTTATTTAGCTAGACACACTTTGGGAACAAATACAAGCTGCTTGGGAGGAGATACCATTAGATACATTGAAGAATCTTGTGATGTCAATGCCTGACAGAATGAAGGCTGTGATCAAAGCAAAAGGCTATTATACTAAATATTAAATTTATTTTGTAGCAAGTATTTTTTCTTGTTAAATCATTTGTTGAGTAAATCAAATAAAATTACTTGTTTATTTTCTGTCAATATGCCTCATAAACGATAAAATAGTTCTTGTCCTAATACTTTTGCACAGTACTATATATATATATATATATATATATATATATATATATATATATATATACTAGGTGCGATTGGTAAATTGTCGCAATTATTTTATTATTTCAAAGCAAAATGCTATTATGCTGAATATTAAATTTATTTTGTCACAAGTATTTTTTCTTGTTAAAGCATTTGTTGACTAAATCAAATAAAATTACTTTAATTTAATTGTTTATTTTCTGTCAATAAAAGATAAAATTGTTCTTGTCCTAATACTTTTGTACAGTCCTGTATATATATATATATATATATATATATATATATATATATATATATATATATATATAGTGACAGTAAGAAAACTTCCCGTGGTAAGAAAACTTCCCTTCGTAAAATATCGAAGTGGATGCTAGTTAGTATAATATTAAAAATTATAAAATAGTATAAATGATTCCCAAAAAAGATCAATATATTCAGTTACAGTGCATATATTTATATAACTTATTAATTACAGAGCAAATATTTTATATAATTTATTCCATTTAAGACAAAAACCTTTCAACCTCCCGAAATCCTTGTCACGTGCCTTCCATCCGATGGAATTGTACTAACGGGAAAAACTCAATCCATACCGGTGTTGACAAGACAGTTGACTGAAGTAGACAGATGAGGTGATTCCAAGATATATTCTTTAACACACACACACACACACACACACACACACACACACACACACACACACACACACATATATATATATATATATATATATGTTTTGTTTTTTTTAATCATATCACACCAAGCAAGGCAGCAACGCCACTGATGTGCAGGGGGCTACATAATAATGAAAAGATTGGAAAAGAGAAAACCGGAAATCACATCCTAAACAAGGAACAAGGGATGAGCCTCTTCACCTGTTCAATAGACGTGGGTGGAGTGTGAACCGGGCGATAGTTTAGTCTATCTACTCCAACTGAGGAAAAAAAAAGTGAGAAGACTAGAAAAGAGAAAACCGGAAACGCATCCTAAACAGGAAACAAGGGATGAGCCTCTTCACCTGTTCAATAGATGTGGGTGGAGTGTGAACCGGGCGATAGTTTAGTCTATCTACTCCAATATATATATGTAGGTATTTATCAAACAGATTTTTGTCAACAATACGGTGCTCCTTACTAATACACACAGTAAGAGGAACCTGCAGATATTGGAGGCCATGTACATCAAATCAAAACAACCAACACTCAATAAAATCACCTTTAAATCCGGAAATAACATATTACATTGCATTTGACTACATGGTTTTGTTGTCATTTCGCGCTATCCCGCGGTGTGACGTCATAAAACCCATTGCAAATTTGAGAAATGTGTTTGTTATTTTTGGTAACTATTGCCGTTGCCAAGCGGAGTTTTATGTCAACACAAAATAAAATCGTCGGTGATGGTGGATTTTATAATATTTCAGTTTAAACAACCTCTCTGAAGATGCTCATGTGAGCCGAAAGCTTAGAAGAAAACCAATAAATAATTATCCAAATGTTGGAGAAATTTTGTCTTTATTTTCAACTGAAATTAAAGCAAAAATACGACGTTTAGAACGGCTCATGATTAAACATAATAGACATTCATTGTCTCTTATATTTAACAGAATATGTTTAGAAAATTATTTGCTGTCTCGATATATATATATATATATATATTCTTCATTTGTAAAAGAGTTATTATGCGACCTAGATTTCTACCATGTGGTATCTTCAAATCACCTGAAGACACCCCATGGTACAAATCTAGGTCGCTTAGTAACTCGTTTAGAAATATAAAATAATCAAAAGCTCTACAATATAATTGCATTGAACATTTTTTTGATACAAATGTGTGCTGGTCTAAATTTATTATGACCCAAAACTAAGTAATTAAACAGTATATATATATATATATAAAAGGGATGTAGGTGCTTGTGATAAATTCTCAGTATATATATATATATATAAGTCATTCACATACAAGCCTGTGGCTTGACACATTCACTTACTTCTGGCCCGGATCGAAACTCGACTGATTTGGTGTCAGTCCGAGTCGCTACTACCTAAGCCATCGACGCATGGACAGATAGGAAGGGAATTTTAACCAGTTGTAAATAAGCAGTGTATACACTCGCCAGTCACCGAAAGAACTCAATTCATTTCTGAAGAGTCAAGTATATAGCAGAACTGAAATCTGTTTTTAAAATTTTCTTCTCCAGAGAGCTCAATCGTAATGAGAGCATAAATTTACGCATCGTTCAATCAGTAATGAATTTGTACACTCTCGGTTACTGGCGTGTGCTTACTTTGTGTATATAACACACTAAAATCCACCTTTCACTACCATAGGTTAGAGGTAGAATCGCCGACTGATGTCAATTCGGACGGGTTTTAATCATGTCTTTAAGCCATCGGGTGTCTAAGCGTAGCGATTAGCTGTGATGCAGCGAATTTCTGCGGATGACTATATATGTAGTCATATAGTATATATATATATATATATATATATATTCATTCCATTATTCCATTTGCTGTGTTTTCCTCTTATATATATATATATATATATATATAGCTAAACTTATTTATAAATGGAAATTTGTCTGTCTGTATGTGTGTGTGTGTCTGTGTATGTGTGTGTCCGTTACCTATAGACTCCGAAACGGCTGAACCAATTTTCTTGAAAATGTACAGAGTTGTACTATAAGCGTCTGCGAGTGTTCTTAGCTAGGTTTTGTATCGAGGTGCACCCGATAAACATAGAAAATCAATAATAAAAAAAATCGGGTTATAGAAGGAGTGGTCAGATTTTAATCAAATTTCATACACTCATAGACAAAGACATAAGAAACGCTAATCGGAAGTTTCAAGGTTTCAGTTTTTACAACAGTGCAGAAGATCGCAAATATATATATATATATAAAAATCAAGATGTTTGTATGTGTGTCTGTTTATCTGCCTGTATGTCTGTATTTTTTTCAGCCCTTTTATTTTAGTTTTTGCTTCGGGTTTGGCTCTAAGTAGATATAATTGTAGTTTTTAGTCTCAGCCATGATACCATTTACTCAGAGGACTTATTTAGCCTTCAAAATTCAGTTTACGACGAAAAAACTTATTTGATATCGATACCAGGAAATCAAAATTTGACTTACATCCATTCATTTTTCTTTCAGTCTACGGTTTTGCTTTATCTGGAAACAACTATTGCTTTTTAGTCTTTCGTGCCAACGTCCAAAGAGTCTGAGCTCCAGGACCATGGATTAGTTTTAAAGCTTTCATTACACCCGAGCAACTCCGGGCTATACTGCTAGTATACATATATATATATATAGTTTTTCCATTTGCTATGTTTTCTTATATATATATATATATATATATATATATATATATATATATATATATAAGTTAGCCAATGGAAAAAATTTAAAAAAATATTTAAAAGGTTTTAAACAGAAATATTTACGCTGAACAAATATTATAAGATCGTCTTTATAAATAAACAACATCCAAACAAGCAAAAGAAACAATTTAATATGACTCAATTGTGCTCTTGGCAATATTTTGTCAGGAAACATCTATTCGATTTCAATTTCACTAAGTCACGTGTTGTAATGATGAATCATTGTGATTCAATGTGTTCGATAATGACAGAGTGTCATCTTTCGGACAAAATTAAGCACACGTTGGCACGATCTCCTTTTTAAGGGACATGGTATATTGTTAAGTAATTGACAAGTTTACTGTGACACGATGTATGTACGCGTTTTGTAGCACACTGTTTATTGCCTTTCAAGCACATGTGGGTCAATTTCTAGCGTGTAATCATGAAAATCCCTCTTCAGTCAGATCGTGTTTCGTTAAAAGGACAAAAATAAAACCTGTACATTGATGTTTTCGTAAATTTAATTGTATTTACTGAAACAATTCATTCGTAGCCTACGTTGAAATTTCTAGCGGTAACCCTGAATAAATCACCGATAATTTTATGTAGGTACCTCCATTAAATCGTTGAAAAAACAGCATAGTACGAAGAAAAAAAAAACCCAAAACTTAATAAAAACGAACTTTTTCCATTTAAATGTGGCTTACGGCCATATCACGTTGAATACCCCCCGGTTCTCTCTCGATCACCGAAGTTAAGCAACGTTGAGCCTGGTCAGTACTTAGATGGGTGACCGCTTGGGAAATACCAGGTGCTGTAAGCGTTTAGTGACGGATGCGCGTTGTAGTGCAGTGGATATCGGCTCGGAAAGAGAAATCGGTGAGCCGAGTTCAAATTCAAGTTGAATACCCTGCATTCACTTAAGCACTGATACCCTTATTAATCTGTCCATTCCCTCCAGTTATGGGTTAAATAATAGGGTAGGACTTGGGGACCCTGCCCTTAAAAACAAATCCCAATGAATCTTGATACTCGAAAAGAAAAAAGTATTACTAGACATAAAACTTATATAATAAAACAACAATAAATTGTTGAAATAAAAAGGTATTATCAACAATAAATAAATAAAATTTAGTTGGCAATAAATAACCCGCCGAGGTTGATGTGCCATAAAAACTAAAACAAGCAACCATTTAAATGTTTATGTCGATATTAAGATCAAAGTATTTTTTAATTATTTCAAATTTTTTTTAACCTTTCTAACACGTTCGAAATTTTGGTAGAAATCTTGTTTTGATTTTTGTTTGCGAGGAACCAAATATTTACGAGAGTTTACAATGGAATATGTAATATTTCGTAACGAGTTTTTTTTTTTTTTTTTTTTTTTCAGGTGAGAAACTTATTAATTTGGAAAATCTTGCAAAAATCAAATAATCGTCGGATTTTAATGGAACTTTCACAAATGAATGAAATTAGTTATGAAAATAATTATTTCTAAAAACATTCGTTAAATCTTTTCACATCAGTTACCCTCCCGCTACGTGAATTTATCAAAACTCAAGAAATTGAATTATGTAGTCAAATTTGGGTTTATTGGATAAACGTAGGACACATTGGTGAATGTATTAATTTTTCAAAACCATTTAAGCCCTTTTTCTGAAAATCTGCTCCGAATAGTAAAATAAAAAATGCAAAAAAATATTACATTAAGTATAATTAGTAAGGGATCAGTTTATTATTCATAACAATACAAAACTGACCCCCCACTTTATGCCCAGTAGAAGTTTTAATTATATTTCCATCTATTATATTCAGTCAGTCAGTTAAGTGCCATACGTGATACACGCATTGGGCGATCATGTCTCTAAAGAGACATGACTGACTGAGAAGAAGATTATCCCGCAGTAGGTTGCCATTACTTTCCGATAGACTGGTTGACAACCAAAGCTATAGAACCCAATCTGTCCTGCTATTTAACCCATAACTGGAGGGAAGAGATGGATTAATACCTTTACAAAATATATTTGCGCGTAACTGAATGCAACGAATTCAACTGGAATTTGAAATCGGCTCTTCGATTTCTTGTTCCAAGCCGATATCCACTGCACCACCCTCTGATTATACAAGAATTCTAATATTCAAGATTTGTGAATGTTTTTTTAATCATTTCACCGCAAGCAAGATGAAAGATTCAGTAAAACATAAGGGGTGACTTAATGTTAAAGAATGTTAAGGAAAAAAAAAACGTTAATAACAGGAATTAAGAAGATGACAATTGATGAACTAAGTTAATCACCAAATCAGAAGCGGGAAGAGAGTTCCACGAATTAAAAGTACGTGAGAAAAAAATGTTGGCAATATCAACTGGAAAATGATGGGACCTTGCTGCCAATCTAGTACTGCGCTGAAAATACGTTAAGTCGATGTTCCAAAGAGGAAGGTTTATCAGAACAATTACCATGGGCAAACTATGTTACGGCGGTGGCAAAGGATTGAAGACCGAGTTGCCAGGTCAAGACAGATAAGATTTTTTTTTTTTTTTTTTGCGGGGGTGATTTTGTCTAGAATCACTGGATGTGTGTTGTGGTGAAGTGGATATCGACTCAGAACGACAAATCGGGGTGCCGAGTTCGAATTCCAGTTGATTTCCTTACATTCACTTACATAAAAATATCCTTGGAAAAGGTATTAATCCGTCTCTTCCCTCCAGTTATAGGTTAAATAATAGCACAGATTGGGTTCTATAACCTTGGCTAGCAACTAGTCTACCGCAAAAAGCAATGGCAACCTACTGCGGGATAATCTTCTGCGCAGTCAGTCATGTCTCTTTCAAGACATGATCGCCCAAAGCGTGTGTCACGTATGGTACTTAACTGATTGTTCTTTTATTGTTCTCTCTCCTTAATAGTAGTTGTCTTCGTATTCTGCAGCACTCAGTAACCCTCTTGCGTCCGCGTGGCTTTCTTGCCTTGTTTTGGATAAAATGATTAATAAAAGAAAGTTCTATCTTACAAAATGTCTACCATTTGTCTATTCATTCAATTTTTTTTTTTTTTTAATCATATCACCCCAAGCAAGGCGATAACGCCACTGGTGCGCAGGGGGATACGTAAGGGTAAAAAGAATGGAAAAGAGAAAGCCGGAAACCACATCCTCAACAGGGAACAAGGGATGCGCCTCTTCACCTGTTCAGTAGACGTGGGTGGAGTGTGAACCGGGCGATAGTTTAGTCTATCTACTCCAATTGGAAAAAAAAATAAAAGTGAAAAGATTGGAAAAGAGAAAACCGGAAACAGCATCCTAAACAGGAAACAAGGGATGAGCCTCTTCACCTGTTCAATAGATGTGGGTGGAGTGTGAACCGGGCAATAGTTTAGTCTATCTACTCCAATTGGAAAAAAAAATAAAAGAGTGAAAAGTTTGGAAAAGAGAAAACCGGAAACCGCATCCTATACAGGAAACGGTTTGCACGAGATACTAGATTGGCAACTAGGTCCCACCCTTGTACAGTGAAACCAATAAAATGCAACCGCAACTTCTACTCCAACAGTTTCTTTTCTCGCACTTCCCGACTGTGGAATTCACTTCCACATGATTGCTTCCCCGACTGCTACAATATTCAGGAGTTTAAATGTACGGTCAATACACACCTCCTAACACACTAACTCGCTCCCATTCTTTCAAACACTCTTCCCATCTGCCCAACCCTCATCCTCGGTATCCTTACCCATCTGTCACCTTCCTTCTGACATTTCCTACATCTAACCACTCCTTCTCTTTACCTTCCCCTATGTAGCCCCATGCGCAATAGTGGCAGTGGAATGCCTTGCTTGGGGTGAAATCATTAAAAATTTTGTTTTTTTATAAAATCCAAAGTTGAATCTGTAGTGTTACTAGTTCTGAGCAGGCTGGCATCTTGGCTGCAGTCACTTTCACACCGAAATGATGTTGGTCTTTTTCTCATATTCTTTCACACTCATTAACCCCTTGCATTTTAGTGGCTTTGTTGTGAGCACGAACTAAAAATGACTCTCCTTTCCTCGCTGTTTCCGAATTCGCGAGCCAGATTAAAATCTATATTCTGACCAATAGAAAATAGGATTGACTCTGTACTGAAAGGAAAAGGTTCAAGTCCAATTTCGGGAGTCAGCTTGAAAATATTTATTAATCAATGAAAAGAGAACGATTTACAGAAAACAACAAATTGAAATTTCAACGCCCCGTGTCATATTTCTTCCCGGCCAAAAATCAGTTCGCAATTCGAGCTGACCACGTGATCGACTTGGCTGAATATTTCACGTTTTTCGTTCGGCCAGTCAGATAGACGAGGCAGCGGAGAAGAGAATGGACACAAAGTAGTAATAAAATAATCAAACCGCATCCGGCGACCCACATTCGCCTCATCTCATTTTCTTTAACTCTTCTTCTTCTTCCTCTTCTCCGACTCGCTGTACACACAAAGAAAACGGGGAACAAAACATGGCTGCTACTTTGTTGATACACACAGTAACAACATGGATTTGTTATTCATTTATCTTTTTTTTCTTTTTTTTTTTTCATAAATCTTATTTTTATAATACAAACGAACTTTAAATTGTTCATACTCTTTACTGGAACAAGACATTACTTCTACTCTATTGATACACAAAACGAAAACTTAGACAAATCACATGTCGCTAAAACAAACGAACTCTTAATTCTGTAAACTTCTTACTACACTGTCTCTTAGAACATTTCCACAGTTTAATAATTTTATAGTAGGTTGTCCCAAAAGTTCGTAAACACTTGCGAAATGGGTCTATCTGGTCCAGCACAATCGAGACAAGCGATGGGTTCAGAAAGGGCAAGAGACACCGTCGGTTCCAAAACAAGATAGATTCGGCAAGAAAGTCATGTTGTGCGTTTGGTGGAACTTTGAAGGAATCGTGCATTTTGAGTTGGTTCCGAATGGTCGTGTCATCAGAGCCGAACTTTACTGTTAGCAACTTGAGCGGGTCTACGAAAAGTTGAAGCAAAAGTACCCGGTTCTAATCAACCGAAAGCGCGCTTTGATGCAGCAGGACAATGCCAAGCCACACACCGCCAGGAAGACCAAAGACACGTTTGAAGAGCTGGACGGCGTTGAGGTTCTGCGACATCCAGCCTACAGTCCTGACTGTGCTCCATCAGATTACGGCCTTTTCCGCTCAATGCAACACTTTCTGAATGGCAGCCGAATCGACTCGTTTGATGAAGATGAGGAAGTGTGTCAAGAATTCTTTGATTCGAAGCTGGTTGAATGGTACTTTGACCAGATCCGAAAGCTTGCAGATCGATGGCAGAAAGTCTTGGAAAATGGTGGTCTTTATTTTGAGGAATAATTTTTGTTGTTTTTGCGAGTAAAATTTCAAATTTTTGCAAGTGTTTCTGATAACCTTATATATTACTTGGCGAGTAAAATTTCAATTTTTTGCAAGTGTTTACGAACTTTTGGGACAACCTAATACATACAATTTGATGTTATTTCTATTTATTTATTTACACAAACGATAGGGCTTTTTAAAATTTTCTTATCGACAAGTATTACTTTCAATGTCGCTGGCTCCTCCCCATCTACAACATTTTTTCAAATTTTTCACTACTTTATTTGGTAACCCTGCAAGGAACACGAAGAAGAATTCTGATCTCTACAGACATATTCCCTTGCTTGAAGTGAAATGAATTTTTAAAATATCAACAAAATCATTATAATCTGAAGAAGTTCTCTTTTCTACTTTATATCCTTACAGTTAGTCTGAAAAATAAATTTGCATATTATATATTATTATACTCTTGTCAAAGTCACATCTAACAACATCTATTAAGCACGGTGTACAATTACTGATACTTTTACAGAAATCGCTTCGAGCATAAATACAGACAAATATGCTAACAAGGAACCCCTTGAATATTGTTAATGAATTAGACAAAATCACTTAGAACAAATAACTCTTACATTAATTCTAAACTATCTTCGTCTCCATGAAAAAAACTGTAAGCACACTAGAAAAATGAAATAAAAAAACTATTTTCCTTGTAAGTCCCATTCAATGAAGTATATATAAAAGAAGGTTTGCTACCTAAATGTAGATTTATTTTTTCCTTGGATGTTTTTTTTTATATAATGTAACCCGTTACAAATATACTAACAATTTTAAACGCAAATTCTACTCCAGAAGCTTCTTTTCTCGCACTTCCCGCCTGTGGAACTCCCTTCCATTTACTTGCTTCCCCGACAGCTATAATCTCCAAGAATTTAAATGTAAAGTCAATAGTCATCTCCTATCTCACTAACTTGCATCCTCTTTCTCATGCTCCTTTCTCCGTCCACTCCACTCTCATCAGTATTCTCCTCCTTCTCTTACCCACCTCCTGACACCCCCTATAACCTGTTACTCTTTCTCATAACTTTCCTCCTATGTAACCCCCTGCAAAATATTGGCAGTAAAATGCCTTTCTTGGGGCGATATGATTATAAAAAAGATTCTATACTATTATAATGTGGATATAAAGTGGGGGATCAATTTTACATTACAGTTAATTTATAAACTGATCCCTCATTTTATGGTCACATTCATCCTTCTCTTACCCAATTCCTGACACCCCCTATAATCTGGCACACTTTCTCATAACTTTTCTCCTATGTAACCCCCTGCAAAACATTGGCAGTAAAATGCCTTTCTTGGGGCGTTATGATTATAAAAAAAAACAAGGGACCCTTTCAAAGTTGTTAATGATTTGACCGAAAACGCTTACAACATTAATTCCCACAGACTATTTTTACAATCACTCCGTACTAAAAAAAAAAAAATCTGTAAGCACACGAGAAAAACCGATTAAAAATTATTTTCCATGTATGTCATGTTCAATCAAGTTACGTCAACAGGCCTTTTCCTTCACACATATAAATATACATTTAACTAACGTTACCATCCAACATCCACCCAAACAGATGCTTTTCTTTGTAAACCCACAGAAGCACTGTGACACACTTTAACGTTCAAAATATTCACATATATAGTCCTTTACGGGAATCTCGATGTGGTGTATTGGTTAGCAAACTTGTTTCGCTAGAATTATTACAACTGAATAGTGAGTCCGATCCTCACTGTGTGCCCCAGACTTTCCGCTTTGTGTTTAAAAAAAACCACCGTATGTTATCCATTGCTTTAATACACAGGACACGTGTACTAATATCCACACACATGTTTATACATATATTAACTAACGTTACCGTCCAACATACACCTGAACAGTCAACTGTTTCTATACATACATACACATACACTATTATACACAAAATATTCTACACACACGTTTAAGAATAATTATATATTGCTTTAATACACGTGGCATATATTTGACCAATAAGAACTTTACGCAAATCGTAACATACCAGAATAACGCCTCTTTGTTATTTTATATTTTTCTCTTAGTTTCTGAAGAAGTTTCGATAAACGTGAAACACGTTAGATTGAGATACGTTTCATATTTTGCTATTTTACTTTATTTCATCATTTTGTAGTATTCGGAGCCATATAATCAACTCAAGAAAGTATGTATAAAAGAATGTTTGCGACCTAAATGTATAATATATATTTAATGTATATTTTTATTTTATATATCACTACCTTCTGAAGGGTCGAATCTTCTTCTTCTTCTATGTGCCCTGTCCCTTCAGGACGTAAACGATCATGGTTCTCCACGTCTCCCTATCCCTTGTGGCTCTTAGTTACACCTGTTACACATCGCAACCCCCGTTCCGTCATCCACCTGATCAGGCCCTGCAAATATGTTATCCGCTGCCTTCCTCTGTCTCTTTTTCCTTCTATCTGGCCTGTCAGTATCAGGTTCTCCAAGCCTTCCTTCCTTATTGCATGTCCCAGGAACTTCAGTCGTCTCTTCCTGATGCTCACTATTAATTTCCTTTTTGCTGCCATTCTTTCCAACACCTCATCGTTGCTTGCATGCTCAGTCCACGATATCCGCAGCATCCTTCTGTAGAACCACATTTCCGCTGCTTCAAGTTTTGTCCTCATTTTCGATGATATTTTCCAGCATTCACTGCCGTATTGAAGAACTGACATCACATAGCAATCCAGCACTCTTTTCTTTGTTTCTATTGAAATTTTCCTGTGTGTTAGTACTTTACTCAGCTTCTGGAACGCGTCCTTTGCCATTCCAATTCGCCTTCGGATCTCTGTGTCGTACTTTCCATCTCCTGTTAGAACACTTCCTAGGTATTTAAATTTTTGTACTTGCTTGATTCTAGTATCCCCCACCTGTATTTGGCATTTTGGGTTGCTCTTTTTTCTGATGACCATGAATTAAGTTTTCTTAAAGTTTATTTGTACTTCTTTTTTGTCACTCTCCGTCGATACCTTCTGTAGGAGTTCTTGTAGTTTCCTTTCCGTGTCTGCAAGGATAATCAATTCAATAAAGTATGTATGTAAAGAATGTTTGCTACCTAAATGCATACTTTATATTTAATGTATGTTTTATACAAAGTATCCCGTTACAAATATACTAACAAGGAACAAGTTGCTAATGAATTGGCAAAAAGCGTTTGGAACAAGAATTCTCAATACATTAGATGTATTTGTATATAATGTACCCATGCTTTTGGATTTTTTAAAATCATTTCACCCCAAGCAAGTGGTGACCGCCACTTGTGTACAGTGGGTTGCAGTGAGAGAAAAGCCTGGGGGTTTAAAGAAATGATAACATATAAACGGGAATAAGATAAAAGATGACAACTGACGTTTCATTTAAAGCAAGTAAGGGAGTTCCACAGGTGGGAAATGCGAAAGAAGAAACTGTTTAAGTAGAAATGGCGGTTACATTTAACTATTTCAATGGTAAAAGAGTAGGACCTAGATGCCAATCTAGTCGCACACTTAAATTCACTTGAAAGGGGCAGAGCGTTTGCCATGGAAATATTTACAGCAAAGACTGAGGGAAGCCATCTCACATCGGTAAGAAAGTGACTGAAATCGACATGCCAGGTTAAGATCGATTACATTGCAGATCCTAAGATTATGTCCTTTTACCTGAATTGAGTTTATTGGCTCAAACTGAGAAAAGATTTTAATTATCATTTTGTATTATTGAACATCACGAATTATGGCGATATCTAATATTATGTTCTGTTGTCGTACACGGTCTCAGAAAATATCACGATTCTTTATCGCTTCGATATGGTATTTATTCGGTCTGCCGGCGCCAGTCGAACAGCGTCTTAGGATTTTTATGGAGCCTATTGAGATTTGGATTTTAGTCAATCACTCCTCAGTGAGAAATTGTTTAGATAAATGTTTCCTTGCCCGTGGCTAAATGAGTACCGTGGGACATATACAATTGACACGCGTGGTCGATATCAAATGTTTTGCGGCGGACTTACGACGATTCTAGAAGGTATTCATTTTCCTTTACTGTCGGTTTGGTAATTTGGATCGCAATAAGAGAGATTATATTGGTGTTTTCGTTCTCATGTCAATCGGGTCCAAAACTAGAATTGAAAAATATTTATTAGCCTTACGCAGAAAATCTGAAAGCAAAAACCGAAAAAAATCTTTGATTTAATAAAATATGATAACAATTATTTGATTGTTGAAGATAATGTAAAAGTGACGAGAATAGAAATGGCTTCATTATATATATATATATATATATATATATATATGTGTGTGTGTGTGTGTGTGTGTGTGTGTGTGTGTGTGTGTGTGATTAAATAAAAAGAAGACAAGAGGAAAACTGTATGTAACTCGCCTATGCGTTTCGTCCTGTAGGGCATTATCAAGGCAAAAAACGAAATGAGCTTTATTCCAAATTACGTATCTATAAACAAACAGTGTTGGCAGCTATAAAAAAATTTAAAATTTGCGCCCCGAATTTTTCCCAATCTCACCTTTGCTTATGGAAATTATACTAAAACAGACTAACATACATAATAAAAAGTCCAAGGAAAACGGTTAAATTCCCTTCATTTTAACATCTCGTGACATTGCACTACACATGAAGGTGTTCTAAAACTAAAATATTCTGTTAATCTTTTTGAATGATTTGTGAGCGTTTTTTTATAGTTGCCAAAACTGATTACAGATACGTAATTTGGAATAAAGCTCTTTTCGTCTTTTTGCCTTGATAAAGGCCATCACAGGACGAAACGCGTAGGCGATTTAAATACAGTTTTCCTCTTGTTTTCTTTTTATTTACCCATCCTGTCCTTAATCTCAGATCATAACTGAGTATGTTTTTACACACACACACACACACACACACACACACACATATATATATATATATATATATATATATATACTAGCAGTATAGCCCGGCGTTGCTCGGGTGTAATGAAAGCTTTAAAACAAATCCATGATACTAGAGCTCAGACTCTTTGGACGTTGGCACGAAAGACTAAAATGTTTCCAGTTAAACCGTAGACAGAAAGAAAAATGAATGGATGTAAGTCAAATTTTCATTTCCTGGTATCGATTTATATATATATATATATTGATTTTCTGCACTATTGTAAGAACTGCAACGTTGAAACATGTTAATATCGTTTTTTTTATGTCTTTGTCTATCAGTGTACCAAATTAAACCGATTTTTTCGATTATCGATTTTCGATATTTATCGAGGGTACTTCGACACAAAACCTAGGTAAAAACACTCGCAGACGCTTATAGTACAACTGTGTAAACTTTCAAGAAAATCGGTTCAGCCGTTTCGGAGTCTATAGGTAACGGATACACACACTCAGACGCACACACACACACACAGACAAAGTTCCATTTATAAATAAGTTTAGATTAGATTAGATATACAAGGTGTCCCAAAAAATGTAAACATACTTTAAATAATTGTAAAGTCAGTGTTTATTAAAATATATATCATTTTCAAAATTAAATAAAATCTACAACCATTATTTTATTGTTTTGTCAATGCCTGCTTTCAATCTGACGTCCGTTCTGGTCCAAGCACTGCTGGCAAGGTGAAGCAATTGAATCGCAAACATCATGAAACAATTCCTTTGTTATTTGTGTGCATTCTTGCTCAATGGCTGTTCTAAATTCAGCGACTGTTACAGGTTTGTTAGCGTAAACTTTATCTTTCAGATATTCCCATATAAAAATGTCTCGTGGTGTGATGTCTCGTGAAGGCGTGGGGTACTCTACGAAACCTCTTCGTCTTGGAAAGATCCCATCAAGGAAGGATCTAACATTGCAATGGTGATCTGTTAATGCCCCATTTTCTGAAAATAAAATGCCTCATCTTCAAAGTCCATGCTAATGTTTGGCATGGCAGACTGTGGCCGTATGTGTATACATTTTTGGGGACACCCTGTATATATATATATATATATATATATATATATATATATATATATATATATAATCATCTGCAAACTGTCCTGTTTCGTTGTATCACGGCTCATCAGTACAGTTAAAAAACCGATTGCTTCTAGGCAAGATAGACACTGCTCAAAAAAATTAGAGGAACACTTCGAAAACACATCAGATCTAAACAGGGAAAATGATCTAGAATATATTTCCTGACAATAAGTAGATGATGTATTAGTAACAAAATGATGCTCAGTTGTTTGTGTGGCCCCTACGTGCTTGTACGCATGCCTGACAACGTCGGGACCTGCTCCTAATGAGACGATGGATGGTGTCCTGGGGGATCTCCTTCCAGATCTGAACCAGGGCATCACTGAGCTCCTGGACAGTCTGAGAGACAACCTAGCGATACCGGATAGACCTAAACATAATGTCCCAGAGGTGTTCTATTGAGTTTAAGTCAGATGAACGTGGGGGCCAGTCAATGCCATCAATACCTTCATCCTCCAGGAACTGCCTGCATACTTTAGCCACATAAGGTCGGGCATTGTCGTAGATCAGGAGGAACCCACGTCCCACTGCACCAGCGTAGGTTCTGAGAATTGGTTCAAGGATTTCATCCAGGTACCTAATAGCAGTCAGTGTGCCATTATCTAACCTGCAGAGGTCTGTGCGTTTATCCAGTGATATGCCTCCCCAGACCATCACTGACCCACCACCAAACCGGTCATGCTGAATAATGTTGCAGACAGCATAACGTTCTCCACAGCATCTCCAGCCTCTTTCACATCTGTCGCATGTGCTCAGATTGAACCTGCTCTCATTGGTGAAGAGTACAGGGCGCCAGTAGCGTAGTTACCAATTCTGGTGATCTATGGCAAATGCCAATCGTGATCTACGGTGCTGGGCAGTGAGCACAAGGTCCTCTACAGGAAGTCGGACCCTCCGGCTACCCTCATGAAACCTGTTTCTGATTGTTTGGTCAGAAACATTAACATCTGCTGGAGTTCATTTTGTAGGGCTCTGGTAGTGCTCATCCTGTTCCTTCTTGCACAAAGGCGCAGATATCAATCCTGCTGCGGATTTAAGGATCTTCTACGGTCCAGCTCTCCTGGAATAACTACCTGTCTCCTGGAATTTCCTCCATCCTCTTGAGACTGTGCTAGGAGACACAGCAAACCTTCTTGCAATGGCACGTATTGATGTGCCATCCTGGAAGAGTTGCACTACTTGTGCGACCTCTGTAGCGTCCAGGTACCGCACCATGCTATCAACAGAGTTGATCCAAGACAAATGAAAAACTACAACATCAGAAAGCCAGTCAGTAAAAAATCAGCCAAAAAGAGATGAGAAGGGAAAATAAGTATCAGTAGCCTCAACCATTCCTGTATTTTTTTGGGGGGGATGTCTCATTGTTGCCCCTCTAAAGCACCTGTTGTTGATTCCATAAACAACAAAGCAGCTAAAACAGATTAATGACCTCCTCTGCAACTTAACTGACCAGATCAATAACCCAAATAGTTTGACAGATAGGTTTCTATATTCTGATGAAAAAGTTTTCCTCTAATTTTTTTGAGCAGTGTATATATATTCGAAACATATATTTAACAGACAATGAATGTCTATTTTGTTTAATCATGAGCCGTTCTAAACATCGTATTTGGGGTTTAATTTCAGATGGAAATAAAGAAAAAAAATAAGATATATATATAGTCGTCCGCAGACAGATCGGTTTCATTGTATCAATGTTCATCAGTACGGTTAGACATCCGACTGCTTTTTACTCAGAATTGAAACCCGACCGAATTGGCGTCAGTCGGCAAATCCACCTCTGAGCTATGGGGGCTCGGTAGAAGGAGGCCAACTTTTAGCGTGTGATATATCATGTAAACATACGCCAGTAGCCGGAGTGCACTAATTCATAACTGAATGAACGGTGCGTAGATGCTAGAGTAGCTACTGTTTTTTAAAAGTCTACCGTAATTCCAGAGTGCTCAATCAGGGTGTAAATAGTCTTCTGTAGGCAGATCTGTTTCATCGTATCACAGCTCATCAGTACGATTAGACATTATATATATATATATATATATATATATATATATATATATATATATATATATGAACTTATTTATAAATGGAACTTTGTGTGTGTCTGTGTCTCTGTGTGTGCGTTACCTATATAGACTCCGAAACGTCTGAACCGATTTTCTTGAAAATTTACACAGTTGTACTATAAGCATCTGCGAGTGATCTTAGCTAGGTTTTGTGTCGAGGTACCCCCGATAAATATCGAAAATCGATAATCGAAAAAAATCGGGTTATAGAAGAAGTGGTCCGATTTTAATCAAATTTGATACATTCATAGACAAAAACATAACAAACGATTTTCAGAAGTTTCAAGGTTGCAGTTCTTACAATATGGCAAAAAATCGATAATATATATATATATAAAAGGCAAGATGTTTGTGTGAGTGTCTGTTTATCTGCCTGTATGTCTATATTTTTTCAGCCCTTTTATTTTAGTTTTTGCTTTGGGTTTGGCTCTAAGTAGGTATAATTGTAGTTCTTAGTCTCAGCCATGATATCATTTACTCAGAGGACTTATTTAGCCTTCGAAATTCAGTTTACGACGAATAAAACTTATTTGATATCGATACAAGGAAATCAAAATTTGACTTACATCCATTCATTTTTCTTTCAGTCTACGGTTTTACTTTAAATGGAAACAACTATTGCTTTTTAGTCTTATCCACACTTTTTGGAACTGCTGATAACAAACAATCGGTGCTGAAGTTCGCCATGGATCGCATGGGGAATTCGGTTAAAAGACTACAATCTACATATTTAGCTGCCTCCCCAGTTGAGACCAAATGTGGCATAAGGCTTTTTCAATATTTGCAATCCGAGTCATATAGCTCGAGCAAAAACTGAATGTTTAGTTTTCTCCAGACGAGACTCTAACCCTTCAGCGGAGTCTCGACTGGGTTAGTCATTTCTTGAAGGCAAGAGAGTCCGACAATGGGAAAAAAAAAGCTTCCGAGCGATGTTAATCACTAAGCGACAATCTAGCCACCCCCCCCCCTGCACAATATTCTTCAACGTCTGTATGAGGATGCGGACATACTCAGTAATGTTCATAGTTACGTATATAACATCTTATTTTCATGTTAATAAGTCTTCTACGGATGTTTGTGTCATGAGATTTTCGAGGAATGGGCACATCAGATCAATCGAAAAGAACTTTCATGGGTTCAATATCTACAGGAGTATCGTTCACCTCAACTACATGCCTACATTTTATTTTATTACAGTGTCTTTTATGCAGTACGAGCAGTTTATGCCCTGTTTCTCCCGGGTAGTTTCGGGAATAATAAGAATAAAAACATACGATGAATTTACATAGCAAATACTTACACAACGTCCACCCTCGTCACCTTTATAGATATAGATTAGCCCGTTTCACCCGGTTCCAATTTGTCCTGCCACTTAACTCATAGCTGGAGTGAGAAGAGATAGATTATATTACATTATTATATTAAGTATAATTAGTGGGGGATCAGTTTATTACTTCATAACAATAGAAAACCGGTTCCCCACTTTATGCCCAGCAGGTGTTTTATTTTTGTTTCCATCTCTTATATTAATTTAATCAGTTAAGTGTCATACGTGATATATGCTTTGAGTGATCATGTCTTGAAAGAGACATGACTGACTAGGCAGAAGATTATCCCGCAGTAGGTTGCCATTACTTTCTGCGGTAGACTGGTTGACAACCAAGGCTAGAGAACCCAGTCTGTCCTGTTATTTAACCCATACTCAATGGTATTTGCGTGTAAGTGAATGCGGGGAATTCAAATGGAATTCGAACTCGGCTCCCGGATTTCTCGTTCGAAGCCGATATCCACTGCATCACGACGCACATCAGTCAGGGATACTAAAATCAAACAGATACAAAAATTTAAATAGCTAAGAAGATTTCTAAGAAAGGACAGAAAGTATGACATTGAGATCCGAAGATGTATTGATATGGCCAAGACGTATTCCAGAAACTGGGTAGATGAAGGGGAGACACGAAGCAGCAGAAATGTTGTTCTACAGAAGGATGCTGAGGATACCATGGTCCGATCATGAAAGCAACAACGAGGTTTTTTAGTAAATAGAAACGAAAGCGAAACTTATACTAAACATCAGGAAAGACAGTTAAAATTTCTGGGACTAATATTGAGGAAGGAGGGCTTTGAGAATTTGATACTCACAGGGCGGATAGAGAAAAATAGAGACAGTAGAAAATAAGTTGTGACATACTTGATTAAATTTAAATTATAGTACGTTCGAAATAAGGTGACGATTTGGACGCGATAAATTCGACTGGAATTACACAATCCATTACTCTACCATGCCACCTGATAAGCACACATAATAATAAGGAAGAAAGAAGAGTTAGATTCATGCCTTTCCCAAGGGTATTAGCAAGTAAGGCAATGTAATGAATTCAACTGGAATTCTCCGATTCCTCAATGCATAACTCTACCGTAACTCTTAATAAGCACACATATTAACGAAAGAAAAGTTGAATTCATGCTTTTCCCCAGGATATTAGCACATAAGTGAATGTAATGAACCCGACTGGAATTCGAACTCGGCTCTCTGATTCCTCAATTTATTACTCTACCGTGCCTCCTGATGAGCACACATAATAATAAAAGAAAGAGTTGTATTCATACCTTTCCCAAAAGTATTAGCACGTAAATGAATGCAATAAACCCGACTGGAATTCGAACTCGGCTCTCCAATTCCTCAATCCATTATTCTACCATGCTTCCTGATAAGCACACATAATAATAATAAAGAAAGAAGAGTTGGATTCATGCCTTTTTCCAATGGTATTAGCACGTAAGGCAATGTAATGAATTCAACTGGAATTCGAACTCGGATCTCCGATTCCTCAATGCATAATTCTACCGTAACTCTTAATAAGCACACATATTAATAAGAACGAAAGAAAAGCTGGATTCATGCCTTTCCCAAAAGTATTAGCACGTAAGTGAATGTAATTAACCCGACTGGAATTCGAACTCGGCTCTCCAATTCCTCAATCCATTATTCTACCATGCCTCCTGATAAGCACAAATAATAATAATAATAATAATAATAATAAAAAAGAAAGAAAGAAGAATTGGATTCATGCCTTTTCCAAGGGTATTAGCACGTAAGGCGATGTAATCAACTCAACTGGAATTCGAACTCGTCTCACCGATTCCTCAATCCATTACTCTACCATGCTTCCTAATAAGCACACATAATAAAAACTAAAAGAGATTTGGATTCATATTTTTTTTTTTAAAGTTTATTAGCATGTAAATGAATGTAATTACCGCGACTGGAATTCGAACGCGGATTTCTTAGTCCAAACCACTACTCCTTAATCCACCGAATAATCTGCAAATCTGTGGCACTTTTACTAAGATCCTCTTTCTTCGTAATTTATAACACAATTTCTATTCTTAACGGCTATAAATTTTCCGTTATTTTTGTCAGCACCTCCCAAAGAAAAAAAACTAAAACGAAGAAATAAATTCATTCGATGAAAGAATTCTCATATCATTCACCTGTCAATGAACTTTCTCTCTTTATTCGCAACCTTCTTACCTCGTTAAGTTAAATATCGAGTGAATGAAATGTTTTCGTTTTTTCCGGTTCCAAATGCTTCTAAATCAGTTCGAAAGTGAGAAACGTTCTAGATTTTGATTTATTCCAATCTCTCCAGCGATCTTGTCGATGAAACGTGTAGCTTCTGGTTTTCAAGAGATCGTTCTAAGTAGAACGTCGTTTTTACGAACGAAGAACCACGTCAAGATCTTGAGATTTATTTACAAAAAAAAAAGAACCCAAGAAAAAGAAATCACTAAGTGAATAAAATTACCTGTCGCTTTAAAGACATATTTAAAAGAGATCAAAGGCATAAAATTTCGGATCACGTAATAAATTAGGTAAAAACGTACGGTGTCAGATGGCAAGATAAGGAGACTATTAAAGATTACTTTCACTTTCACTTTCATTTTCGTTTTCGCCATCAGTTTCACTTTCAATGAATTCTTTTCTGTTCTTTCTCTGATGCACGTTAATGTTATTATTAACCATTTCCTTATATCGAAACATTCAGTCTTCATTGACCTAGCTGTCAGTAAAACAAGAGTTACGCGTTTCTTCAAACTCTGACCATCAGAATGGGATTAACGTGTAGTCTCTGGTATTTTTTTTTTTAATCATTTCACCCCGAGCAAGACAGAAACGCCACTGATGTGCAGGGGGTTACATAAATGTAGAAAGATTAATTAGAAAAGAGTGAGGAGTACAAGCTAGTTAGAAAGGAACAATAGAAAGCTGAGAAAGCAGGTGCAATGACAGATACATGGGCGGAGAGAAAGTGAAGATTATACAGGGGAAGGGATAGAGCTAGAGTCCAGTGGTTAGTAGGTGAGTATTAACTTTGCTTTTAAATTTCTGGAGGTCGTAGCCGTCAGGAAAGCAAGAATACGGGAGTGAGTTCCACAGGCGGGAAGTGCGAGAGAAGAAGCTGCAGGAGTAGAATTGTCGTCTGCATTTGGCTAACCTGACTGTGAATGGGTGGGACCCAGTTGCCAGTCTGGTTGCACGAGTAAACACCTGTTGAGGAGGCATCAGTGACTTAAGCTCGTCCGAGCAGAAGCCATGAAAGTATTTATAGAAGAGACAGAGGGAGGCCACATTTCGACGATGAGAAAGTGGCTGCAGTCGAGTCGCCAGATCAGTACCTATCACATTGCAGACTCTCCTTTGGAGCTTGTCAAGAACACTGAGGAGAACGGCAGGGACACCTGACCATAAATGGCAGCAGTACTCCATGCACGGACGGATGGTTGACTTGTATATATGCAGGATGAGCAGATACACTACATTTTATCTTTCTTCGGTCAGAACGAAACTCAGTTCTGTCTACGGACAGAGTGCAACTGAGAATATAACTGACAGGTGTGCTGTCGCGGAATAGCGTCTCCTGCTGCAATACGTTCCTTATTGTACGAGGGTCATTCAATAAATGTAAATTTTTCGGTATAAGTACTTCTAATACAGATAGAAGCTTACTTTTTTTTCAACGTAGTCTCCTAGAGATGTGCGTTGTGGTACAGTGGATATCGGTTCGAAACAAGAAACCGGGGAGCCGAGTTCGAATTCCAGTTGAATCCATTGTATTCACTTACGCGCAAATACCCTTGGGAAAGTTATTAATCTGTCTATTCCTTCGAGTTATAGGTTAAATAGCAGGACAGACTGGGTTCCATAGCCTTGGCTGGCAACCAGTCTACCGCAGAAAGCAATGGCAACCTACTGCGGGATAATCTTCTGCCCAGTCAGTCATGTCTCTTTCGAGACATAATCGCCCAAAGCGTGTATCACGTATGGCACTTAACTGACTGATTTGAATATAATAGTTGAAAACATAATTAAAACTTCCACTGGGTAAAAAGTAGGGGATCGGTTTTCTATTGTTATGAAGTAATAAACTGATCCCCCATTAATTATACTTAATATAATAATGTGATATAATCTGTTTCTTCTCCCTCCAGCTATGAGTTAAATTTCAGGACAGACTGGGTTCTATAGCCTTGGTCGGCAACCAGTCTACCGCAGAAAGCAATGGCCAGCTACTGCGGGATAATCTTCTGCCCAGTCAGTCATGTCTCTTTCGAGACATGATCGCCCAAAGCGTGTATCACGTATGGCACTTTAACTGACTGAGTCTCCCAGCAGTGTCACACACTTTTCCCATCTGTGCACAAGCTTCCGCATTCCCTCAGCGTAAAAATCTTTGGACTGATGTGTCAGCCAATCGCTCACGGCACTGTTGACTTCATCGTCACTTTCAAACTTCGTGCCTCTCATGAACGCTTTTTCAATGGACCAAACAGGTGAAAGTTTGAAGGGGCAAGGTCTAGGCTGTAAGGGGAATGAGGGAGCAGTTCCAAGCCCAGCTCGTTGATGCAGTAAGCATTTGTCTCACCAACCGGCAGCTGACCTTCAAGTCGGCAAGGTCATCATGGATGATTTTAGCCTCCTTATTGATGTTTTCAATGTATGAATCTGGGTTTTTTGTAAGATTTAGTTAATTCTTCCTTGATCTTTATTTCGTATATCTTTGGGTTTATTTGGTATATATTGCTGGATTTATCTCCTTTAATGAGGATTTTTTTGTGTTTGTTTTTAGTTTTTCTTTACTTCGGTATTTAGTAATTTCTGGAATTTGTTTTTGATTTTTTTTTTAATTTTATATTTTCTAAAATAGAAATCACCTTGCATAAATGCCATACATCTGCCGATCCAAGCAAATGGTCTTCTTGGAAATCGCATCCCTTTCCCTTCATATCACATTACCTGTTTCCCATCTTGTTTCTTGAGACGAGCATTCAGTTCCATGAGTATCATACATATATATGTAAACATTCTACCCTTGATTGAGTTGATTGGATCTGCTTGCCCTACAACTCTCTTGTGTACCACTATGTGCCATTTCAGTCTAGATTTTGATCTACAAGTCTTGTAAACAACACATTTATTTTATACAAATATCTTCGTTCTGAATTAGAGCAAGTTTTCGAATTCGCCATCTTTCTCTCTTGGCTCTTCTCCAGCTCTATGTCATCCTTCTACGTAATTGTTATTCATTCTAAACTTATTTATAAATGAAACTTTGTCTCTCTCTCTCTCTCTCTCTCTCTCTCTCTCTCTCTGTGTGTGTGTGTGTGTGTGTGTGTATCCGTTACCTATAGACTCCGAAATGGCTGAACCAATTTTCTTGAAAATTTACACAGTTGTACAATAAGCGTCTGCGAGTGTTCTTAGCTAGGTTTTGTGTCAAGGTACCCCCAATAAATATCAAAAATCGATAATCGAAAAAATCGAGTTATAGAAAGAGTGGTATGATTTTAATCAAATATAATACACTCATAGACAAAGACATAAGAAACGATATTCAGAAGTTTCAAGGTTGCAGTTCTTAAAATAGTGCAGAAAATCGATGATACATATATATATAAAAGGCAAGATGTTTGCGTGTGTGTCTGTTTATCATCCTGTATGTCTGTATTTTTTTCAGCCCTTTTATTTTAGTTTTTGATTCGGGTTTGGCCCTAAGTAGGTATAATTGTAGTTCTTAGTCTCAGCTATGATACCATTTACTCAGAAGACTTGTTTAGCCTTCAAAATTACGACAAAAAAACTTATTTGATATCGATACGAGGAAATCAAAATTTGACTTACATCCATTCATTTTTCTTTCAGTCTACGGTTTCTCTTTAACTGGAAACAATTATTGCTTTTTAGTCTTTCGTGCCAACGTCCAAAGAGTCTGAGCTCCAGGACCATGGATTAGCTTTAAAGCTTTCATTACACCCAAACAACGCCGGGCTATACTGCTAGTTCATTCTAAACCTGAGCTATTTCTATCTGTTTGACTCTAGTCTAAACCAAACCGAAGTCTACCTTCAAATATTGAGATGACAAGAAGTCAGTTACTTTTCACTCAACGGACCTATGCAATCTCCTTGAACCTACTTTGTTCTTAATTTTCATCAATAACCTTTCTGATAACATGAGTTCCTAACTTGGAATCTATACTAAGGACACAACCATTTATTCCTGTCTCGATAAGAATTCCTATGAAATTGGCAGGTGAGCTAAAAAACGATCTGCAAATTTGTTGTTAATAGATGAGTATTTTAGTGCAATGGATATCGGCTCAGAATGAGAAATCTCCACAATTTGAAAGGCTGTGATACTTCTAGATAGATTTTTGAACTTTAATTGTTCCCTGAATGGCCATACTTCTAGATCTATTTGCAATAAATCATGTGTCCCTACAAGTATTTCTTAATAAGAAAGGCCCGGTTCGTTAACCTTTCAAGTAGGCAATGATAACTCCTGCAGTTCACACATCTGGAAGTATAATGACCTAATTTTGACATAACCCAATTTAACACATCGTAAGGGAAACAGCCTTTGAAACATGTGACCTTTTAATGATATGTCTCTTATAATTTTCCAAAAGAAAATGTCCAGTTTAACTTTAAATTTTCCTGAATGGCCATAATTCTACATCTATTTGCGATAAAGCATGTGTCCCTAGAAGTCTCTATCCTTGAACGAATTTCGTTCTTAATTTTCATCAACGGCCTTTCGTGATTACATAAGTTCTGGACTAGCTATCTATGCTGATAACACAACCATTTACCCTTGTCTCAATAATAAGCATGACGATCAGTTGTAATACCGATACCATCACAATTGACGGATGAGAGAACTGGGATATTTTTGGACCTGCCTCGGGTACACGCGCTCGGCACAGCACATTAAAATCATCGTGTGTCACATCCTGCTAGCGTATAGTGTAGTATTGTTTTCCTCGAAAATAATAGCAAAACTATTAGCAGTTTTCATTTTCAGGAACCAATCGGCATTTATTCTAAACCCGACTGATACCTAGATGTTCGACTCTAGTCTAAACCGGATATCTATCTATCTTTTGCGAGTCTACACCCGACCAATGTCTACCTTATTGATTCGAGATTAAACCAGACCTATGTCTATTTTTTACTCCGACCGACCGACACGTTTGTGCTAATCAATTGAAACAAAACAAATTATGTCTTCTTAGGATCTTTCACACTTTTCCTGATCACGCATACGTCGTCTCTTGGTGTTGTTTTTCTCCTTCGGCCATTTTCGTGTACGTTTTTAACTGATAGATATAGTCTGTTTCTTTGCCTTGATGACACGACTGACAGTTGAACGTCTGACACCAACAATATCCGCGATTTCTCTGTAAGGCTTGCCAGTGTGTTCGTGCAGCGTTACAATTTTCGTACGCTTCCTTGAAGTAATGTTCATCGCAGACAATTGTCGTAAGACGACAGAAATGTCTCGGCGTGATAAATGTTTCATGCAATCACGGATCATACGACCCGAAAATAGATTCATATTCCTGTAAACCACTGCAAATAATCTAATCTGGAGAAAAGTAGAAATCGATTACAC
Source organism: Ascarosepion bandense (assembly GCA_037127315.1). Taxonomy (NCBI): domain Eukaryota; kingdom Metazoa; phylum Mollusca; class Cephalopoda; order Sepiida; family Sepiidae; genus Ascarosepion; species Ascarosepion bandense. The sequence continues at coordinate 300,384 of JBBBDQ010002203.1, forward strand.
CCTGTCACTCGAGTGGGTCAAAAAACTGACCGTATGATGAAACAATAGTCAAAACAAACTATCATTTTTATTCTGGTATAAACCTAAACTATGCCTCGCTTTTTGATCTCGTTTTTATTCTCGTTTAAATTCAAGCTATGTCAACATTTTCGTTTCTAGTCTAAAGAAAAAATATGTCTATCACTTTGTTTCGAGTTTAAAACTGTATTGGTTCCAACTTTTTCACTCTTGTCATATGTTTATCTTTTTGACTAAGGTAGATCAATATCTAACTTTTGTTTCGAGTTTAAACCGGACAAAATTCTACCTTATTGACTCTAGTCTAAACCAGACCAATGTCTACCTTATTGAGCCTAGTCTGAACCTGACTAATGCCTGCCTTATTGAATCTAGACTAAAGAGGACCAATAACTACTTTATTAAATCTAGGCTAAAGCGAACCAATATCTAACTCATTGACTCTAGTCTAAACTGGACTGATGTCTACCTTACTGAATTTAGAGTAAACCGAACCCATGTCTAACTTATGAAATCTAGTCTAGAACGGACCAATATCTACCTCATTGATCTAGTCTAAACCAGACTAATGTCTACCTTATTAACTCTAGCCTAAACCTGACCAATGTCTACATTATTGACTCTAGTCTAAATCGGACAAATGTCTACCGTATTAACTCAAGTCTAAATCGGACCAATGTCTGCCTTATTGAATCGAGACTAAACCGGGCCAATGTCTACCTTACTGAATCTAGTATGAACCGGACCAATATCTGTCTTTTTGGTTCTTGCCTAAATCCGAGCTATATCCACCATTATGACTCTAGCATAAATTTGATATATATCTAACTTCTCGACTCTAGTATAAGCCTGACCTATGCAAACTTTTAGTTTCTCTTCTTAATCTGACCCATGTCTACTGTTTTCATTAAGTATCCAAATTGGACTGGTCTTTACATTTTTAACTCTAATTTAAACCTTAAGTCTGTCCACTTTTTTTAAAATTTAGTGTCAACTGGACCAATGTTTACCTATTTATTGTGAGCTGAAAATGTAAAGGTATTCAAGAGAAGATGGCTACTGACATTGCATTTAATTTTTTACTGATTAAAGATGGCTTGAAATCATGTAGCCGGAAGTGAGTTCCACGAGTGAGAAGTGAGAGAGAAGAAACTGTTAGCATAGAACTTACGGCTTACATCTGGCCACCTCAAGTATAAATTGATGAGATCACAAAGTCAGTCTTGTACTGCCCTTAAGTACAATAAGTCTAAGTATAGCGAAGAGCAATGATCTCAAAAATATGGTTCATGAGGACATCATTAATTCCAGTTGTAGTTGGACTCCTCGGATTAATTAGAAAAGGTTCTGAGAGATTCATAGAATGAGGTTCCTAGTAGCCGTACAAAAAAAAAAACAAAAAACAAAAAACAAAACAAATATATATATAGTAGTGTGCAAAAGTATTAGGACAAGATCTATTTTATCTTTTATTAGGCGTCAAAATAAAGTTTAAAATCACCCCCCGTCCTAACACTTTTGCACACTACCGGTAGTTTGCAAAAGTATTAGGACAGAAGTGATTTTCCTAAAACCGTCAATGAAATTCAAATACAGGATGAAAAGCCAAGTAAATTGTTATTAAATATTGATTATTTTAAACTAGGTGTAAAAGAAATGTATTAAAAAGAAGTTACATTTAATTTTTCCTATTTTCTATTAAACAAGTTATTTTAAAACTACTCATTATTCTATTATACTTGGATATGACTGACTTTTTTCTTATTTCTTATTCCCCCTCTCAAATTGATAAATCTAATGTTATTTAGCTAGACACATTTTGGGAACAAATACAAGCTGCTTGGCAGGAGATACCATTAGATACATTGAAGAAGCTTGCGATGTCAATGCCTGACAGAATGAAGGCTCTGATCAAAGCAAAAGGCTATTATACTAAATATTAAATTTATTTTGTAACAAGTATTTTTTCTTGTTAAAGCATTTGTTGAGTAAATCAAATAAAATTACTTTAATTAATTTTTTTGTTTTCTGTCAATATACCTCATAAAAGATAAAATAGTTCTTGTCCTAATACTTTTGCACGCTACTGTATATATATATATATATATATATATATATATATATATATATATATATATATATATACTAGGTGCGATTAGTAAATTGTCGCAATTATTTTAGTATTTCAAAGCAAAAGGCTATTATACTAAATATAAAATTTATTTTGTAACAAAAGTTTTTTTCTTGTTGAAGCATTTGTTGAGTAAATCAAATAAAATTACTTAAATTAAATTGTTTATTTTCTGTCAATATGCCTCATAAAAGATAAAATAGTTCTTGTCTTATTACTTTTGCACAGTAATGTATACTCACAAGTACAGCTCACTCATCACGAAGAGCTTTATCTATATAAAATGGGGGTAGTCTTTGTTTTTCTTACGAAAAGGATCAATGGAAAATGTGACTTTCGTTGTGAATCGGAAGGAAATATATATAAAACAGAAATAAAAGAAAATAATAATAATAATAATATTAATATTAATAATAATAATAATAATGACATAATCACCATTCTATGGGATTACACCATCAACACAGAAAAGTTTAAGCGAATAGGCCGGACATTTGTTAAAAAAAAACAGAAAGAAACAACTTGCCTATTAATTGATATGGCTTGTCCAGCGGATTGTAACATAACAAGCAAGGAATTCGAAAAACTGTCAAAATATAAAGACCTGGAAATTGAAATAGAAAATTATGGAAATTGGAAACAAAAATCGTGCCAGTGATAGCAGGCGCACTTGGAATGATTAAAAATGGAACAAAACAACACATTGAAAGAATCCCTGGAAACCGAAGCTTAAGAGATATACAAAAGAATTATCTTATTAAGTACAGCCCACACACGAAGGAGAACTTTGTCTATGTAACGCTAGGGATGTTAAGGGAGATATGAAAAAACATGAAACAACACACCAGGGCCTGCTTTAGGTCTTCCTGCAGACTTGGTAGGCAGTGCGATTATTGCAGAAATCAAAATATGATGAAAAATGAAATAATAATAATAATAATAATAATAATAAACAGTTAGTAGATTCTGTAGAAAAGCAGAACGGAAGCCAAGAGCCGACTATTGCGGCAAAGAATATGAAAATGAAAGCCAAAGATAAAGCTCTTGAACAGATGAAATAGCGCTGGCAAGACAAACCTCTGCATGGCCAATATCCAGTACGTGCCAATAAATCCAATGTTGACAAAGTTAATATTCATCGATGGTTACGTGCATCTGGATTAAAGTCCGAAACTGAAGGCTTTATTCTTGCAGCACAAGACCAAAGTCTTTTCACGAGAAACTTTCAGGCAAATATTATGCATAATAATATGGATCCAAAATGCAGGTTTTGTGATAAACACCAAGAAACAATAGACCACCTAATCTCAGGCTGTTCTGTGCTTGCCCCAAATGAATATAAAAATCGCCACGATAGAGTTGGGCAATATTTACATTGGGCAATATGTAAACATTATGGAAAAGCTGTAGGCAAACACTGGTATGAACATCATCCAGCACCGGTTACAGAAATAGAAGATGTAACCATTCTATGGGATTACACCATCTACACAGACAGAAAAATTGAAGCAAACAGGCCAGACATTATTGTTAAAAACCAGAAGGAGAAAACTTGTCTATTAATTGATATGGCTTGTCCAGCGGATTGTAACATAGCAATCAAGGAATTTGAAAAACTGTCAAAATATAAAGACCTGGAAATTGAAATAGAAAAAATGTGGAAATTGAAAACAAGAGTTGTGCCAGTGATAGTAGGTGCACTTGGAATGATAAAAAATGGAACAAAACAGCACATTGAAAGAATCCCTGGAAACCCCAGCTTAAGAGATATACAAAAAATTGTCTTATTAAGTACAGCCCACACACTAAGGAAAACTTTATCTATGTAATGCTGGGGATGATAGGGAAGATAGAAAAACATGAAATGGAGTCATAACACGCCACTACCTGCCTTAGGTCTCCCCGCAGACTTGGTTGGTAGTGAGACCAAAGCAGAAATCGAAATATGATGAAAAATGACATAATAATAATAATAATAATAATAATAATAATAATAATAATAATAATTTTAAAGACTTTAAATATATACAAGATATCGCCCGTCATCATCAATTTCATCAAACAGTGCATGTCTATATATGGAAAACAACCCTTTACCTCAATCATATAAATGGAACCTATAAGTCTGATGAAATAAACATCAAAAGAGGTATATTTCAAGGTGATTCTTTATCTCCCTTACTATTCTGCATATCATTAATAGCACTAACCAGTCAACTTAATAAGACAGAATGTGGTTATAAAATAGGCCAAAAGAAAATAAGCCATCTATTTTACATGGATGACTTAAAGTTATATGCTAAGAATGATAATGAGCTGGAAGGTCTTCTGCAAACTGTAAAATGCTTCAGCGAAGACATTGGAATGAAATTTAATTTGAATAAATGTGCTAAAGCTACAGTTTTACGTGGATCAATACAAGAAACATCCTCAATTAGCCTAGACCCTGCTGTAACAATAAAAGAATTGAAACCAGAAGAAGCTTATAAATACCTAGGTGTAAATGAGAGCGAAAACATTCACCATAAAAAAATGAAAGAAATAGTGCGTAAAGAGTACTATAGAAGGCTACGAATGATATTAAAAACTGAATTAAATTCACAGAATAGAGTTATGGCCATTAATAGCCTTGCAATCCCAGTTGTCCAATATAGCTTCAACATCTTAAACTGGACTCTAAACGACATCAGGCGAATGGATGCTAAAACAAGAAAGCTTCTTTCTAAGCATAGGATGCATCACCCAAAGGCTGATGTAGACCGTCTATACATACCCCGTAAAGAAGGTGGAAGGGGTCTTATTCAGCTGGAATTGTCATACAAGACAACAACTATTGGCTTACTAACATACATAGAAACAACAAAGGATTGGATGATACAATTAGTAAGGCAACATGAAGAAAGAAAGAAAAAATATTCAATAATAAAAGAAGGCAGTAAATACAAACAAGAATTACAGTTAGTAGATTCTGTAGAAAAGCAAAACAGTAGCCAAGAACCAACTATTGCGGCAAAAAATATGAAAATGAAAGCCAAAGATAAAGCTCTTGAAAAGATGAAACAGCGCTGGCAAGACAAACCTCTGCATGGCCAATATCCAGTACGTGCCAATAAATCCAATGTTGACAAAGTTAATACTCATCGATGGTTACGTGCATCTGGATTAAAGTCTGAAACTGAAGGATTTATACTTGCAGCACAAGACCAAAGTCTTTTCACGAGAAACTTTCAGGCAAATATTATGCATAATAATATGGATCCAAAATGCAGGTTTTGTGATAAACACCAGGAAACAATAGACCACCTAATCTCAGGCTGTTCTGTGCTTGCCCCAAACGAATATAAAAATTGCCACGATAGAGTTGGGCAATATTTACATTGGACAATGTGCAAACATTATGGAAAAGCTGTAAACAAACACTGGTATGAACATCATCCAGCACCGGTTACAGAAATAGAAGATGTAACCATTCTATGGGATTACACCATCTACACAGACAGAAAAATTGAAGCAAACAGGCCAGACATTATTGTTAAAAACCAGAAGGAGAAAACTTGTCTATTAATTGATATGGCTTGTCCAGCGGATTGTAACATAGCAATCAAGGAATTTGAAAAACTGTCAAAATATAAAGACCTGGAAATTGAAATAGAAAAAATGTGGAAATTGAAAACAAGAGTTGTGCCAGTGATAGTAGGTGCACTTGGAATGATAAAAAATGGAACAAAACAACACATTGAAAGAATCCCTGGAAACCCCAGCTTAAGAGATATACAAAAAATTGTATTATTAAGTACAGCCCACACACTAAGGAAAACGTTATCTATGTAATGCTGGGGATGATAGGGAGGATAGAAAAACATGAAATGGAGTCATAACAACACGCCACTACCTGCCTTAGGTCTCCCCGCAGACTTGGTTGGTAGTGAGACCAATGCAGAAATCTAAATATGATGAAAAATGACATAATAATAATAATAATAATCAACGTGTATACACTAAGATAAGAATGAAACAACGTAATGGGACAATTAGAAGAAAAAATCACCATAAACAGAATTAAAATAAAATAATTAACGCCTTAGTTGTGGTTGTTATACGTTTTGAAATAGAAAAAAAAAAGAAAGAAAGAAGGACTAGAAAGAAAAAAAGAAAGAAAGAAAGAAAGAAAGAAAGAAAGAAATACTGAAGAGAAAAAAGTTTAAAATATTAAAGTAAAAAAAAGTAAGGAAGAAATTTAAAATATTGAAAAAAAGAAAGAAAGAAAGAAATAAAGACGAAGAAAGAAAGAAAGAAAGAAAGAAAGAAAGAAAGAAATACTGAAAAAAATAAGTTTAAAATATCAAGGTAAAAAAAAAGAAAGAAATTTAAAATATTGACAAGAAAGAAAGAAAGAAAGAAAGAAAGACTGAAGAGAAAAAAGTTTAAAATATTAAATTAAAATAAAGTAAGGAAGAAATTTAAAATATTGAAAAGAAAGAAAGAAAGAAAGAAAGAAGAAAAATGAAGGAAAGAAAGAAAAAGAAGGACTAAGAAAGAAAGAAAGAAAGAAAGAAAGAAAGAATAACTGAAGTGAATGAACGGATTTTAAAATATCTAAAAGAAAAAAAGAGACGTAACTCGAACTAAAAAATAAAGTAAATAATCCATAAATTTAAGGAGCGAATTTCATGAACAACTCAAAGACAAATACAGTTACGGGATCAAAACGAAGAAATTTAAACAGAAGAAATGCAAACCGAATTGAGTTCCCCGTTCAATGAGCTGGCATCATGGAAGCAAAGTTTGAGATCAAAATCTGGAAACTTTTAGGAAATCTCTTACTCTCCAGTGATTTGTCCGTCGAAGAATCGCAATTCTCTCTTGTTGGATGGAATCAGTCACCAAAATTGACACGAATCGATTGGTGCGTGCGCCGATGTGTACGGATAGGCGTCCGTGTGCGTCTACGTGTGTGCCTATGTCTGTCTACCTGAAAGAGAGAAAGAATTAGGCGAAGATACTTGTTAACGACGACGTTGGCGGGGAGCATTGACGAAAAACAGGAAAAAGGAGTCTGGAAGCTGACGATGATGTCTACCTGAAAGAAACAACGCCATCTCTACGGACTTGCCGAAATCGGAAGCCCGACATAAAACGATTCTCTCAAGAGACTGAAGCACAAAGGATCTGGAAAAAGAAAAAGTAAAAGCAAAAACTAACAGAAAAGAAATGAAGAGCGAAGACTACAAAAATTTTAAAAAAAAACTCCAATTCCAAAATATTCTACATTATAAAAAACAAAGAATTTGTACACAGAAAATAACAATAAAGCTCTTTAATTAATTTTTAAATCTGCGTTTTGATACAGTGAATTTCGACTAGGAACGACAAATCGGGGATCCGAGCACGAATTCCAGTTGAATTCCTTGCATTCACTTACGCACAAATACCTTTGGGAAAGATATTAATCCGTCTTTCCCTCTAGTTATGGGTTAAATAAGAGGAAAGATTGATTTCAGTCCTTGGTTGGCAATCAGTCTAGTAAAGTAACCTACTGCAGGATAATTATCTACCCAGTCAGTCATGTCTCTTTCGAGACATGATCGCCCAAGCGTGTATCACGTATGGCACTTAACTGACTGACTGAATATAACAGAAACATGATTAAGGCTTCTACTGGGCATAAAGTGGGTGATCGGTTTTCTATTGTCATGAAGTAATAAACTGATCCCCCACTAATTACTACTTATTAATAGAATAATATAATTCACCAGTCTACTGCAGAAAGCAATGGCAACCTACTGCGGATAATCTTCTGCCCAGTCAGTCATGTCTCTTTCGAGACATGATCGCCCAAGCGTGTATCACGTATGGCACTTAACTGACTAACTGAATATAACAGAAACATTATTAAGGCTTCTAATGAGCATGAAGTATATGATCGGTTGTCTACCACAGAAAACAATAGCAACCTACTGCGGGATAGCCTTCTGCCCATTCAATAATGTCTCTTTCGAGACATGATCGCCCAAGCGTGTATCATGTATGTAACTGACTGACTGAATATAACAGTTGCAAACATAATTAAAGCTTCTACTGGGCATGAAGTGGGGGATCAGTTTTATATAGTTATGAAGTAATTATCTGATTCCCCATTAATTAAATTTAATATAATAATGTAATATAATCTACCTATTCTCCCTCCATCTATGAGTTAAATGGCAGGACAAATTGGGTTGTATAGCCTTGGTTGGCAACCAGTTTATCGCAGAAAGCAATGGTAACCTACTGCGGGATAATCTTCTGTCAAGTCAGTCATGTTTTTTTTCGAGACATGATCACCCAAGCGTGTATCACGTATTGCATTTAACTGACTGACTGATTTCATATTCATTTTTTTCATACAAGTCTTTTCTTTTCTTTTTTCTTTAATCTTTTCACTCCCAAGCAAGGCGGTACCGCCACTGATGTACAGGGGGGCTACATAAGAGAGTTAAAGGCGGAGGAAAGTGAAGAGAAAGACGAACCTGTTACAGGGGATCTCAGAGAAAGAGCAAGAGAAGAACGTGAACACAGGTGTGAAGACAGTTACGAAGGTAGAGAGAAAGGAAAAGAACAAGATACACGGGGTGATGTAGAAAGAGTGAAGAGGAAGACGAACCTGTTACAGGGGGTGAAAGAGAAAGAGCAAGAGAAGAACGTGAACACAGGAGTGAAGACAGTTGAGAAGGTAGAGAGAAAGGAAAAGAACTGGATACACGGGGTGATGTAGAAAGAGTGAAGAGGAAGACGAACCTGTTACAGAGGGTGAAAGAGAAAGAGCAAGAGAAGAACGTGAACACAGGAGTGAAGACAGTTGCGAAGGTAGAGAGAAAGGAAAAGAACAAGATACACGGGGTGATGTAGAAAGAGTGAAGAGGAAGACGAACCTGTTACAGGGGGTGAAAGAGAAAGAGCAAGAGAAGAACGTGGAAACACAGGAGTGAAGACAGTTGAGAAGGTAGAGAGAAAGGAAAAGAACTGGATACACGGGGTGATGTAGAAAGAGTGAAGAGGAAGACGAACCTGTTACAGGGGGTGAAAGGGAAAGGGCAAGAGAAGGACGTGAACACAGGAGTGAAGACAGTTGAGAAGGTAGAGAGAAAGGAAAAGAACAAGATACACGGGGTGATGTAGAAAGAGTGAAGAGGAAGACGAACCTGTTACAGGGGTGTGAAAGGGAAAGGGCAAGAGAAGGACGTGAACACAGGAGTGAAGACAGTTGCGAAGGTAGAGAGAAAGGAAAAGAACAAGATATGGGCGGGGTGATGTAGAAAGAGTGAAGAGGAAGATTTTGAACCTGTTACAGGTGAAAGAGAAAGAGCAAGAGAAGGACGTGAACACAGGAGTGAAGACAGTTGAGAAGGTAGAGAGAAAGGAAAAGAACTGGATACACGGGTGATGTAGAAAGAGTGAAGAGGAAGACGAACCTGTTACAGGGGGTGAAAGAGAAAGAGCAAGAGAAGAACGTGAACACAGGAGTGAGGACAGTTGCGAAGTTAGAGAGAAAGGAAAAGAACAAGATACACGGGTGATGTAGAAAGAGTGAAGAGGAAGACGAACCTGTTACAGGGGGTGAAAGAGAAAGAGCAAGAGAAGAACGTGAACACAGGAGTGAAGACAGTTGAGAAGGTAGAGAGAAAGGAAAGAACAAGATACACGGGGTGATGTAGAAAGAGTGAAGAGGAAGACGAACCTGTTACAGGGGGTGAAAGAGAAAGAGCAAGAGAAGAACGTGAACACAGGAGTGAAGACAGTTGAGAAGGTAGAGAGAAAGGAAAAGAACTGGATACACGGGGTGTGATGTAGAAAGAGGAAGAGGAAGACGAACCTGTTACAGGGGGTGAAAGAGAAAGAGCAGAGAAGGACGTGAACACAGGAGTGAAGACAGTTGAGAAGGTAGAGAGAAAAGGAAAAGAACAAGATACACGGGGTGATGTAGAAAAGAGTGAAGAGGAAGACGAACCTGTTACAGGGGATGAAAGAGAAAGTGCAAGAGAAGTGACGTGAACACAGGAGTGAAGACAGTTGAGAAGGTAGAGAGAAAGGAAAGAACAAAAGATACACGGGGTGATGTAGAAAGAGTGAAGAGGAAGAAGAACCTGTGACAGGGGGTGAAAGAGAAAGTGCAAGAGAAGGGACGTGAACACAGGAGTGAAGACAGTTGAGAAGGTAGAGAGAAAGGAAAAGAACAAGATACACGGGTGATGTAGAAAGAGTGAAGAGGAAGAAGAACCTGTGACAGGGGGTGTAGAAAGAGAAAGGGCAAGAGAAGAACGGGAACACAGGAGTGAAGACAGTTGAGAAGGTAGAGAGAAAGGAAAAGAACAAGATATACGGGTTGATGTAGAAAGAACTGGAGTTAAGTGGGTAAGAGATGGGAATTGACATTGCATTTAAATTACTGGAGATTGTAGCGTGAGGAAAGCAAGTATATGGAAAGGAGTTCCACGGACAGGAAGTGCGAGAAAAGAAGCCGCTGGAGTAGAATTGTCGGCTGCATTTGGTTGATCTAACTGTAAGTGGGTGGGACCTTGTTGCCAGTCTCGTTACACGAGTACATTTTTGTGGAGGGGCCACCAGTGACATAAATTCGCCGGAGTAGATGCCTTGAAAATATTTGTAGACAAGACAGAGGGAAGCCTCGTCTCGCCGGTGAGAAAGTGGCTGGAGTCGAGCTGCCAAGTCCGGGACCTATCATGCTACAGCTCCTCCTTTGGTGCCTGTCGAGAACACTGAGATGAACAGAAGGGTCGCCTGACCAGATATGACAACACTATTCTATGAAACATCTGAATATCGTTTCTTATGTCTTTGTCTATGAGTGTACCAAATTTGATTAAAATCGGACCACTCCTTCTATAACCCGATTTATTCGATTATCGATTTTTGATATTTATCGGGTGTACCTCGACACAAAACCTAGCTAAGAACACTCGCAGACGCTTATAGTACAACTGTGTCAATTTTCAAGAAAATTGGTTCAGCTGTTTCGGACACACACACACACACACACAAAGTGACATTTATAAATAAGTTTATATATATATATATATATATATACTTTAGAAATTTTTTTAGATATTCTACAATTTCATGGGTAATACGTATTTCGCAACAAACCCACATGATACAACAGTTAATATTGAAAATAATCTAGAAAATTATTTTTGTTTCTGGATTATTTTGAATATTAACTGTTGTTTCATTTGCGTCTGACGAGCAGCAGGGTTTTTTGTGTTGGGGAAATAGGCCTCACCCATGAATTTGTACAATATCTAAAAATTTATTTATTATTAGATTATATTACTTTGTTAAATTAAATAAATTTAACAGTGAGTTCTTTTCAGTTCGTCTCTATCGGACTTTACCTGACTTAAATACCAAATATTCTACGTTATATATATATATATATATATATATATATAATCAAAAATATTCGCGCGTTGACATCGCTACACACCATTCGAATATGCCAACCGAATGAGTGTGTATGTGTGCAACGGCACACATATACATATATATATACCGAACCCCGCACGATTCGCATGTGTATGTTTATGCAAACCCCAGTGACCGAACGCGCGTACGTGTGTATGTGTGTGTGTGTGTGCGTGTGTGTGTCCTTGCGCGCGTTGATGGGTGTACAAATATATATATATATATATATATATATATATATATATATATATATATATATGTCTGCGTCTGTCGTGACGACAGATTTTCCCCCACTTCCACAAAAATACACGAATATGACCAATTTTTTTTTTAATTAATCAGTTTGTCTGACGATCGCAAAAGCGTGAAACCCAAGGTTACAAACTCACACCTATCTATATATCTATCTATCTATCTATCTATATATATATATATATATATATATATATATATATATATATATAACGAGAAAAGAAATAAGAAACAAAAGACAAAAAATAAAGATAAAAGAATGAAAAAATTAAAGAAAGCGAAGGAAAAAGAAAGCGAAAACAAGAAAGAAAAAAGGAAGAAAAAGAATCAAGAAAGAGAAGAGGAAGAAAAAGAAACAAGAAAAAAGAAATTGAAAAAGAAAGAGAAAAAGAACAAAACAAAGAGAAAGAAAAAATAAAACAAGCAAAAAAAGAAATTGAGAAAGAGGAGAAATAAAAGAAAAAGAATGAAAAACGAGGAGAAAGAAAGAAAGAAAGAAAGAAAGAAAGAAAGAAAGAAGGAAAGACTAGAGAAAGAACAATGAATCGACGAAAGAATGAAGGAAAAGGAATAGAAAGAAAGAAAAACGAAAGAGAGAAAGCAAAATAAAAAGAAAGAAATAAGCAAAAGAAAGAAAGGAGTAGAAAGAAAGAAAAACGAAAAAGAGCAGAAAGAAATGACGAGAAATAGAAACAAATAAACAAACAAAAGAAGAGAAATGAAATAGAAAGAATAAAAATTTTTTTTAAAAAAAAGGGAACAAAATAAAGTGAACGAAAGAAACAAACAGACAAAAGAATGAAATTAAGAATGAAGTAGCATGAAAAAAGAAAAAGAAAGAGAGGAGAGCGAAAGAACAAGGAATAGAAAGAAAGAAAGAAAGAAAGAAAGAAAAAGAAAGAAAGAAAGAAAGAACAAGGAATGGAAAGAAAGAAAGAAAGAAGAAAGAGAGAGGTGAAAGAACAAGGAATGGAAACAAGCAAACAAGAAAGAAAGAAAGAAGATAAAAAATAATAAAAAAGAAAAAACAAGAAATGGAAAGAAGCAAACAAACAAAAAAGAAAGAAAGAAAGAAAAAGAAGAAAGAAAGAAAGAACAAGGAATGGAAAGAAAGAAAGAAAGAAGAAAGAGAGAGGTGAAAGAACAAGGAATGGAAACAAGCAAACAAGAAAGAAAGAAAGAAAGAAAGAAAGAAAGAAAGAAAGAAAGAAAGAAGATAAAAAATAATAAAAAAGAAAAAACAAGAAATGGAAAGAAGCAAACAAACAAAAAAGAAAGAAAGAAAGAAAGAAAGAAAAAGAAGAAAGAAAGAAAGAACAAGGAATGGAAAGAAAGAAAGAAAGAAGAAAGAGAGAGGTGAAAGAACAAGGAATGGAAACAAGCAAACAAGAAAGAAAGAAAGAAAGAAAGAAAGAAAGAAAGAAAGAAAGAAAGAAAGAAAACGAAAGATAAAATAACAAAAGAAAGAAAGAAAGAAAGAAAGGAGCAAAAAGGCAGAAAAAAGAACAAAGAACGGAAAGAAGCAAACAAACAAAAAAGGAAATAAAAAGAAAGAAAGAAAGAAAGAAAGAAAGAAAGAAAATAGGACAAAGAAAGAAAGAAAGAAAGAAAGAAAGAAAGAAAAAACCGAGAGAGAAAAAGAATGTGAACAAAATTAAATAGAAAGAATTATCTTTATCATTTATTTTTAATAATCTATCAGAGATCAATTGAACCTCATCGTAAATCTTCCTTTCTTCTTTTTTTTTTCTCTTTTTTTTCCTTCTTCTTTGAGACAGCCGGGCCAAAATAGCCGTCCTCTGTCCGACTATCGACTAATCCGGAATCTCGGATTGAATTTCCTCAAATTCGCTACAAATATCTTGCTAACGTGGACCGCTTATTTTCAATTAAACATTTTTATACAATCTCCGTTCCTTTGTGAAAATGGTTGATAGATTTCAAAATAGAACATCGTCTTTGATATATTATCTTTCTCAACTTGCTACTTTAATGCAATCCACCATCTTGGCACTAAATTGAGCGAGATAAATAAAATAAAGAAGTAAGATAAACATTTGCAATGGTAACTAAAATATTTCATCTCCCTTATTCGCCGCAATTTTCAATAATTCTTTTTCGTTTTTACATTTCAAATTTGTTAGTAATAATTGGAAAAGATTTTAAACCTTTGCTTCGATGAAATAAGAGAAATTTACCAGAGGCAAAAAAAATCTTAAAATTCAATATTTACTCGTCGAAGTATAGTAAGGTACAAGGCCAAATCCGGAATTAGATTTGATTTGTCCTTCACTCATATGCCAGAGTGAATGTCTTGTATTTTTTTCTTTACAGTGATGCACACACTCTGTACAAGTCCCCGGGTGTAACAGAAAGTAGAGAGGTGTACAGTACGAGGCACTGTTTATGTAGATGTATGGAGAAGACGGTAAATCCTCGACTTGAGCAAATGAGATTGTAGCGATCAAGGAAGCATCATCCTGGGAGTCGATTCCAAAAAAACAACGGTTCTAGGGGAGACGCTGCTTCTCGTTTTCACATTTCTACCATCCATCTATCCATCCGCCTGTGCATTAAATACTACTGCCATATCTGGTCGGATGCTCCTGCTATCCACCTAGGGGTCCTTGACAAAATCCAACGGAGAATCTGCAATGTGATTGATCCCGACTTAACAGCCCAGATACAGTCACTTTCTCACCGGCGCAATGTGGCTTCTCTATGTCTCTTCTACAAATACTTTCACGGCTTCTGCTGTGATAAACTTAGCTTACAAGTGCCCCCTATATATGAATTTACTCGATCAACAAGGTTAGCAACTAGGTCCTACCCTTTTACTGTGAACCCAATAAGATGTAAACGCAAATTCTAATCCATCAGCTTCTTTTATCGCATTTCTCGCCCGTGGAATTCCCTTCCATTTATTTGCTTCCCCGACAGCTACAATCTCCAAGAATTTAAATATAAAGTCAATAGTAATCTCCTCTCTCACTGACTTGCATCCTCTCTCTCATGCTCCTTTCTCCGTCCACTCCCCTCTCATCAGTATCCTCGTCTTTCTCTTACCCACTTCTTGACACCCCCTGTATTCTGCCACTCCTTTTCATATATTTCCTCCTATGTAAACCCCTGCAAAACAGTGGCAGTAAAATGCCTTGTTTTGGGCGTTATGATTATAAAAAAAAATTCTATACTATTATAATGTGGATTTAGTGTGGGGGATCAATTCTACATTTAAATAATATATAAATTGATCCCTCACTTTATGTCCGCATTCATCCTTCTCTTACCCACTTCCTGAGAGCTCCTGTAACCTGTCACTCTTTCTCATAACTTTCCTCCTATGTAACCCTATGCAAAACAGTGGCAGTAAAATTCCTTGTTTGGGGTGATATGATTATAAAAATATATCTTCGTAATAATTGGAAGAGATGTTAAACCTTGCTTTGTTAAGAGAAATTTACCAAAGGCGAAATAGTAATCTTAAAACTTAATATTTACTCAGCAGATTATAGTAAGCTTCAAGGCCAAATCCTGAAATGGATTCATTCTGCTTCGTCTTCCAACTTAGTGCCTGTGTGAATATCGTCTGATTTTTTTTCTTTTCTTTTTTGATGAAAGAAAGTGCTCGACTGGAATTTATATCCCTGTAATGAAATGAGGAAGAGTGACAGTTTTGTTTGGTTATTTTGTTTACCGGTATATCAACTACTATGTATTATTTGATGTCCAGAAAGAAATGGGGTGGGGATCTTAACCGTGAGGGTTATAATTAATAGAACTATAAAATGTACTTTTTCTGAAACCTTTTCCATGAAAAAAATTGATAGAATAGCTAGATGCTTACAGCATCTAGCTATTCTATCATCTTGGGGAAAGTGGTTGCAGGGTAGAAAATAATTCATCTTTGGGGAAAGTGGTTGCAGGGTAGAAAATAATTCATTTTTCACAAGAACGCTGAAACGCATTTGGACCCTAAAAATATTGTCAGTCAATTAAATGGCATGCGTGATACACGCTTTGGGCGATCATGTCTCGAAAGAAACATGACTGACTGGGCAGATTATACCGCAGTAGGTGGCCATTACTTTCTACGATAGACTGGTTGCCAGCCAAGGCAGAACCCAATCTGTCCTGCCATTTAACTCATAGCTGAAGACAGAAGAGACAGATTATATTACATTATTATATTAAGTATAATTAGTGAGGGATCAGTTCATTACTTCATAACAATAAAAAAACGATCCCCACTTTATGCCCAACTTTATGCACTTAACGCAGTCAGTTAAGTGCCATACGTGATACACGCTTGGGCGATCATGTCTCGAAAGTGACATGACTGACTGAGCAGAAGATTATCCCGCAATAGGTTGCCATTACTTACTACAGTAGACTGGTTGCCAGCCAAGGCTATAGAATCCACTCTGTTCTGATATTTAACTCATAAATGGAAAGAGAAGAGATAGATTATATTACAGACGCTTATAGTACAACTGTGTAAATTTTCAAGAAAATCGTTTCAGCCGTTTCGGAGTCTATAGGTAACGGATACACACACAGGTACACACGCACACACACAGACAAAGTTCCATTTATAAATAAGTTTAGATAGATAACATTCAGAAAATGTAATTGAAATATTTTTTTAAAAGTTTCTGTTAATTATATTCTAGAGATAAAATGCAAGAACATCAGTTAAGAACTCTAAAACGAGGTCAGAAGCTTCGCACACCGAAGTTGATTCATAGCACGAAGATTGCAATATAAAGTGTAAATTACATACGAAAGTAGATACATGACACGTAGTTCGACATACAAAGTGTAAACCGAATCACACATTAATGTCCTGCTATAGAAATTCACGAATAAGAATATCAAACCATACAACCGGAGCACCGGACCAGATGTGGCAGCAATATTCTAAGCACGGACGAATGGTAGACTTATAAATATGTAAATTAAAAAAATTGTCTAGTAAAACATAGTGGACAAACTTTCTTAGTGAGCGGACAAAACAGTGGATTTAATATTGTATTTCCACTTTATATCAGCTGAGAATGTTAACCGGAGAAAACACAACATTTGCATGATTTTTTTGTGATCTGGGATTATTAGCAGGGGCACCGGACCATATCTGACAGAAAAGGGATGCTCAATAGATATATAAGATAGATTTAGAGAAAAATTGTCTTGATCTGTACAGTAAACCAACTTTCTTAATATCTGACAATAAATTCCACATTGTCCTTAAAATTTACTAGCAGTATAGCCCAGCGTTGCTCGAATGTAATGAAAGCTTTAAAACTAATCCATGGTCCTGGAGCTCAGACTCTTTGGATGTTGGCACGAAAGACTAAAAAGCAATAGTTGTTTCCAATTAAAGCGAAACCGTAGACTGAAAGAAAAATGAATGGATGCAAGTCAAATTTTGATTTCCTGGTATCGATATCAAATAAGTTTTTTGGTCGAAAACTGAATTTTGAAGACTAAATAAGTCCTCTAAGTAAATGGTATCATGGCTGAGACTAAGAACTACAATTATAGCTACTCAGAGCCAAACCCGAAGCAAAGACTAAAATAAAAATGGCTGAAAAAAAAACAGACATACAGGCAGATAAACAGACACACACACAAACATCTTGCCTTTTATATATTTTGTTATTGATTTTCTGCACTGCTATAAGAACTGCAACCGTGAAACTTCTGATTATCGTTTCTTATGTCTTTGTCTATGAGTGTATCAAATTTGATTAAAATCGGACCACTCCTTCTGTAACATAATTTTTTCGATAATCAATTATCGATATTTATCGGAGGTGCCACGACACAAAACCTAGCTAAGAACACTCACAGACGCTTATAGTATAACTGTGTAAGTTTTCAAGAAAATCGGTTCAGCCGTTTCTGAGTCTATAGGTAACGGACACACACACACACACATACACACACAGAGACAATGTTCCATTTATAAATAAGTTTAGATTCAGAAAAATGAGATAAAATATAAATAATACAAATACTAAAATTTATACAAAATTCAAAATTATATGTATAGAATTTTTTTTTTTCTAAAGAAGCTTAATGCAAATTTTAGTTTATTTGGAGGTGTTATTATTTTTAGGATTTACAGCAACATAAAAGAACCTAACCCATACTGTTTAAAAAATAGAGGCAACATTACATTATAAACCATATACCCATATAACAAAAACTAAAGGTACCCATATAACAAAAACTAAAGGTACCCATATAACAAAAACTAAAGGCACCCTTATAACAAAAAAATACATATATCAATCTCTGCACATATATAAATCTACCATCCTCCCGTGTTGCACATATATAACTCTACCATCCACCTGTTTATTGAATACTGCTGCCACATCTGGTCGAGTTCCCCTGCTATTCTCCCCGGGGTTCTTGACAAAATAATCACCGGCGTGACGTGGCTTCCATGTGCCTTTCTATAAATACTTTCACGGTTTCTGCTCCGATGAACTTAGATCATTGGTGCCGCCTAGATATGAATTTACACGAGATAGTAGATTAGCAACTAGGTCCCACCCTTTTACAGGGAAACAGATAAGATGTAATCGTAATTTCTACTCCAACAGCTTCTTTTCTCGCGCTTCCCGCCTGTGGAATTCCCTTCCACATGCCTACTTTCCCGACAGCTACAATCTCCAGGAGTTTAAATGTTTAAATGTAAGGTCAATAGACACCTCCTATCACACTAACTTGCATCTATTCTCCCAACACTCTCACCATCTACCCAGCCCTCATTCTCGGTATCCTTACCCGTCTATCACCCTCCTTCTGACATTTTCTATATTTAACCATCCTTTCTCACCAATTTCCTCTCCATGTAACCCCCTGCGCAATAGTGGCAGTGAAATGCCTTGCTCGGGGTGAAACTGTTGGGGCGTTCTCCACCGTTGTCTACAATAATGGACTGTTCCAAGCACTACATAAAGTAGTAGTGATGATACCTGGGGGAAGACCTCGACGAGTCAGTCGAGTATTTCCGGTAGTGAACCGGAAGTATGCTATTGGTCAGACTCTTACGTCACAATACGTTCTACTAAACCCTTGTTCCTGTATTCTACTAACGACCTCTTTTGTGAATATTACTCTTCCTGGTAATATACCAATTTACTACAATTCCGTTCTTTGTATTTCTTCCACAATAATTCTGTACATAACAGAAACGATTATGAAAAAATAAAATAAAATAAAAAAATAAAAGTACCCTTATAACAAAAAATAAAGGTAACCCTAGAGCCAAAAATAAAATAACCCATGCAACAAAAAGTAGCACTTCAACAAAAATAAAGGTACCACTACATCAAAATATATACGTATCCCTACATTAGAAAATTAAGTTAACCCTACCTAAAAAAATAATATTATTATTTAATCATTTCACCCCAAACAAAGCGTTAACACCTCTGATGTGTAGGGGTTTACTTAAGAGAGTTGAAGTGTTAGGCAGGAGGAGAATGAAGAAAAAGACGAACCTGTTTCAGGGGGTGAAAGGGAAAGAGCAAGAGAAGAACGTGAACACAGGAGTGAAGACAGTTGCGTAGGTAGAGAGAAAGGAAAAGAACAAGATACACGGGGTGATGAAGAATGAGTGAAGAGGAAGACGAGCCTGTTACAGGTGATGAAAGAGAAAGAGCAAGAGAAGAACGTGAACACAGGAGTGAAGACAGTTGAGAAGGTAGAGAGAAAGGAAAAGAACAAGATATACGGGGTGATGTAGAAAGAGTGAAGAGGAAGACGAACCTGTTACAGGGGGTGAAAGAAAAAGAGCAAGAGAAGAACGTGAACACAGGAGTGAAGACAGTTGAGAAGGTAGAGAGAAAGGAAAAGAACAAGATACACGGGGTGATGTAGAAAGAGTGAAGAGGAAGACGAACCTGTTACAGGGGGTGAAAGAGAAAGAGCAAGAGAAGAACGTGAACACAGGAGTGAAGACAGTTGAGAAGGTAGAGAGAAAGGAAAAGAACAAGATACACGGGGTGATGTAGAAAGAGTGAAGAGGAAGACGAACCTGTTACAGGGGGTGAAAGAGAAAGAGCAAGAGAAGAAATTGAACACAGGAGTGAAGACAGTTGAGAAGGTAGAGAGAAAGGAAAAGAACAAGATACACGGGGTGATGTAGAAAGAGTGAAGGGGAAGACGAACCTGTTACAGGGGGTGAAAGAGAAAGAGCAAGAGAAGAACGTGAACACAGGAATGAAGACAGTTGCAAAGGTAGAGAGAAAGGAAAAGAACTAGATACACGGGGTGATGTAGAAAGAGGGAAGAGGAAGACGAACCTGTTACAGAGGGTGAAAGAGAAAGAGCAAGAGAAGAACGTGAACACAGGAGTGAAGACAGTTGAGAAGGTAGAGAGAAAGGAAAAGAACAAGATACATGGGGTGATGTTAAATTAACTGGAGTTAAGTGGATAAGAGATGGGTATTGACTTTGTATTTCAATTCCTGGAGGTTTTGAAGGTAGAGAGAAAGGAAAAGAAGATGCACGAAGTGATGTAGAAAGGATGAGGGAAGGACTGGAGTCAAGTGGATAAGAGATGGGAATTGACATTGCATTTAAATTCATTGAGGTTGTGAAGGTAGAGAGAAAAGAAAAGGAGATACACGGGGTGATGTAGAAAGAAAGAGGGAAGGACTGGAGTCAAGTGGATAAGAGATGGGAATTGACATTGCATTTAAATTCATGGAGGTTGTGAAGGTAGAGAGAAAAGAAAAGGAGATACACGGGGTGATGTAGAAAGAAAGAGGGAAGGACTGGAGTCAAGTGGATAAGAGATGGGAATTGACATTGCATTTAAATTCCTGGAGGTTGTCAGCAAGTAGCCATGAAAATATTTATAGAAAAGACAGACGGAAGCCACATCCCGACGATGAGAAAGTGTCTGGATTCGAGATGCCAGGTCAAGACCTATCACATCACAGATTCTCCTTTGGAGCCTGTCGAGAACACTGAGACGAACAGCAGGAGCGCCTGACCAGATATGACAACAGTATTCTATGCACGGTCGGATTGTTAATTTGTATGTGTGCAAGATGGAATCAGGCGGAAAAAACCTTTTTGGCCCAACACAGTGACCCAAACTTCCTAGTAGTGAATTTAGCGATTGATTCAATGTAATGATTCCACTTGAGGTCGGAAGATTGGGAAAAGCCTAAGGAGGCGCAGTATATTGCTTTCAGGGAGACTTGTTTGATCCATTCTTATGGGTTGCAACAGTGATTGCCTGTGATGGTTGACAGATAGAAGTATCGTTTTAGAAGCACTGAAATTTACGAGTCACTTCTTACCCCAGTCCACCACTGAGTGGAGGTCCTTTTCAAGAACAGCAGCAAGGTCCTGTTTGGTCGCCTCGCCAGATTTCTTACTTATGCGGTAGAAGTTTCAAGGTTACAGTTCTTACAATAGTGCAGAAAATCGATAATATATATATATATATATATATATATATATATATATATATATATATATATAAGGCAAGATGTTTGTGTGTGTGCCTGTTTATCTGCCTGTATGTCTGTATTTTTTTCAGCCCTTTTATTTTAGTTTTTGCTTCGGGTTTGGCACTAAGTAGGTATAATTGTAATTCTTAGTCACAGCCATGATACCATTTACTCAGAGGACTTATTTAGCCTTCAAAATTCAGTTTACAACGCAAAACATTTGTTTGATATTGATACCAGAAATGAAAATTTGACTTACATCCATTCATTTTTCTTTCAGTCTACGGTTTCGATTTAACTGAAAACAACCATTGTTTTTAGTCTTTCGTGCCAACGTCCAAAGAGTCTGAGCTCCAGGACCATGGATTAGTTTTAAAGCTTTCATTACACCCGAGCAACTATACAGCTAGTAAAAAATAAAAGTTCCATGCAATAAAAAAAGAAAGATAACCTCCAACAAAAAAATTAAAGAACCCCTTAAATAAATAAAAAAAACAAGTTGGCGCTCCCCGTTGTTTCTTACCTGTGTCCTACATGAAGTGATCAAATACAAATGGAGAAATTGTAGTTTTGGTTTAAAAAAGTAACTATAAAAAGATGAAATGAATAGACTTATCTTACTAACATTCTCGTCATTTAAGTTGTACTTCCCATAATAAAATAATCACTTATTAAAAGACGAGTTATAATTTTGGTCAAAATTCCGTCAGTCAGTTAAGTGCTATACGTGACAGACGCTTTGGGCGATCATGTCTCGAAAGTGACATGACTGAGTGGGCAGAAGATTATCCCTCAGTAAGTTGCCATTACTTTCGGCGGTAGACTGGTTGCCAGCCAAGGCTATAGAACCCAATCTGTCCTGCCATTTAACTCATAGCTGAAGTGAGAAGAGATAGACTATATTACATTATTATAATAAGTATAATTAATGGGGGATAAGTTTATTACTTTATAACAATAGAAAACGGATCCCCCACTTTATGCCCAGTAGAAGTTTTAATTATGTTTCCAACTATAATATTCAGTCAGTCAGTCAAGTGCCATATGTGATACACGCTTTGGGCGATCATGTCTCGAAAGACTACTAAAATAATGTTAGTACATTTCAATTTGAATTTCAAATTGAAATGTGCTAAAATTATTTTTTAAATATTTCAAATACTGCTGATACATCTTGTCGGGTGCCCCTGCTATTTACCTTGACAAAATCCAACCTTGACAAAATACAACGAAGAATCTGTGATGTGATCGATCACGCCCTGGCAGCTCAGATGCAGTCACTTTCTCACCGGCTCAATGTGGCTTCCATGTGTCGTTGCTACAAATACTTTTACGGCTTCTGCTCAGATGAACTTACCTCACTAATGTCCTGTATGTATGAATTTACAAGAGCTACTAGATTAGCAACCAGGTCGCACCCTTTTACTGTGAAACCGATAAAATATATACAGCAATTTATACTCTAATAGCTTCTTTTCACGTACTTCCCACCTGTGGAATTCCCTCCCATATACTTGCTTTCCCGACAGCTACTATCTCCAGGAATTTAGATGTAAGGCCAATAGACATCTCTTATGTCACTAACTCGCATTCATTCTCTCAAGCTCTTTCTCCATCTACTCCACCCCTATCCTCGGTATCCTCATCCGTCTATTACCCTCCTCCTGATATTTCCTATAACTAACCCCTCTTTCTCATCACTTTCTCCTATGTAACCCCCTGCGCAACAGGGGCAGTAGAATTCCTTGCTTGGGGTGAAATGATTTTTAAAAAAAGTTAAACTACTCATCGCAGCGTTTGATTTCTCTTAGAAAAGCAAATCCTGCTTATTTATTTTTATAATATTAACTGAAAAAACATAAAAGTCATCACAAATTCTGATACTTAAAATGTTTTCATTTTAGTTTTTAATATTTAAATTTTAAGAAGATATTAAATTAAAACTAATTTCCTCAGGGAGATATCTTTTAAAGGTTCTAGGAAAATTCCATCTTGGAAGATTGCCTGCCGGAAAATTTTTTTGTGGGGAAAATTCCCATTGCGAAAAATTGCCAGTGCGGAAAATTGCCATTGACAAATTAAAAGATTGAACACAGAGAATCTAGTTTTAATAAACATAACTTAAGTAAAATAATAATTTCTCCTTTTAT
This sequence comes from Ascarosepion bandense, assembly GCA_037127315.1. NCBI lineage: Eukaryota > Metazoa > Mollusca > Cephalopoda > Sepiida > Sepiidae > Ascarosepion > Ascarosepion bandense. The sequence goes on from JBBBDQ010002203.1 coordinate 323,879, forward strand.
AACGACTAGCGCGTCGTGGTGCAGCGGATATCGACTCGGAGTGGCAAATCGGGTAGCCGAGTTCGAATTCCAGTTAAATTCCTTTCATTTATTTGCGCACAGATGCCTTTGGGAAAGGTATTAATCCGTCTCTTCCCTCCAGTTATGGGTGAAATAACAGGACAGATTAGGTTTTATAGCCTTGGCTGGCAACCCGTCTACCAAAGCATTGGCAGCACAGTCAGTCATGTCTCTTTCGCGACTTGACTGAATATAATAGTTGGAAACATAATTCAAATTTCTACTGGATATAAAGTGGGGGTTGCTTCTTTGTTGTTATAAAGTATTAATCTGATCCCCCACTAATTATACTTAATATAATATAATTTATCTCTTCTCCCACCACTTACGGGTTTAATAATAGGACAGATTGGGTTCTATAGCCTTGGCTGGCAACCAGTCTACCGCAGAAAGCAATGGCAACCTACTGTGGGATAATCTTCTGCCCACGCAGTCATGTCTCTTTCGAGACATGATCGCTTTGGGCACTGACTTGTGAATTTTTCTTAGTTGGGTTTTTTCACAATGCTTTTAGTCGTTAGAATCCACTTTTGCGGGTGTGCAATTTTAGTTTAGGTTTTTCCCAAATGCTTTCAGTCACAGTTCGGGTTTTTCTAAAATGTTTTCGTCGTTTGAATTTTAATTTGGGTTTTTCCCAAAATGTTGGTTGATGGATGATTTAGGATTTGTATCGTATAAGTGGGGAAGTCAGAGAAAGGGCAAGAAAAGGATGAAACACAGGAGTGAAAACAGTTCAGAAAGTAGAGAGGAAAGAAAAGAACAAGATATACGGGGTGATGTATAAAGAACTGGAGTCAAGTGGATAAGAGATGGGAATTGACATTGAATTTAAATTCCTGGAGGATGTGAAGGTAGAGAGAAAAGAAAAGGAGATACACGGAGTGATGTAGAAAAGACGAAGGAAGGACAGGAGTCAAGTGGGTAAGAGATGGGAATTGACATTGCATTTAAATTCATGGAGATTGTGAAGGTAGAGAGAAAAGAAAAGGAGATACACGGAGTGATGTAGAAAAGACGAAGGAAGGACAGGAGTCAAGTGGGTAAGAGATGGGAATTGACTTTGCATTTAAATTCCTGGAGGTTGTGAAGGTAGAGGGAAATGAAAAGAAGATACACGGAGTGATGTAGAAAAGACGAAGGAAGGACAGGAGTCAAGTGGATAAGAGATGGGAATTGACATTGCATTTAAATTCATGGAGGTTGTGAAGGTAGAGAGAAAAGAAAAGGAGATACACGGAGTGATGTAGAAAAGACGAAGGAAGGACAGGAGTCAAGTGGATAAGAGATGGGAATTGACATTGCATTTAAATTCATGGAGGTTGTGAAGGTAGAGAGAAAAGAAAAGGAGATACACGGAGTGATGTAGAAAAGACGAAGGAAGGACAGGAGTCAAGTGGATAAGAGATGGGAATTGACATTGCATTTAAATTCCTGTAGGTTGGGAAGGTAGAGAGAAATGAAAAGAAGGTACATGGAGTGATGTAGAATGGACGAGGGAAAGACTGGAGTCAAGTGGATAAGAGATGGGAATTGACATTGCATTTAAATTCATGGAGGTAGTGAAGGTAGTGAGAAAAGAAAAGAAGATACACGGAGTTATGTAGAAAGGACGAGGGAAAGACTGGAGTCAAGTGGATAAGAGATGGGAATTGACATTGCATTTAAATTCCTGGAGGTTGTAGCCGTTAGGAAAGCAAGTATATGGAAGGGACTTCCACCGGCGGGAAGTGCAAAAAAAGAAGCGGATGAAGTATAATTGTCGACTACATTTGGTTGATCAAACTGGAAATGGGTAGGACCCAGTTGCCAGTCTGGTTGCACAAGTAAACTCATGTGGCAGGGACACCAGTGACTTAAGTTCGTCAGAGCAAAAGCCATGAAAATATTTGTAGATTAGACAGAGGGAAGCCACATCCCGTCGGTGAGAAAGTGGCTGGAGTCGAGCCGCCAAGTCGGTACCTATCACATGAAAGATTCTCTTTTGGAGCCTGTCTAGAATACTGAAATGAACAGAAGGGGCGCCTGACCTTATATGACAGCAGTATTCTATACACGGAGAGATGGTTGATTTAAGGATTATTTATTGCTTAAAAATATTTCTTTTTTTTAACACAATAAAATCTTAAACAATTAAATCGAAAGCCAATGTATAACGATCAAAAATGGATGAACGTACATAGAGGGAAGACTTTCTGAATTTAGAATTTTAAAGGGCCGTATTCATGGAGAACTGGAAGAACCGAGTTCGAATTTCAGTTGAATCCGTTGCATTCATTAACGCACTGTTGACTCTCCCTCAAGCTATGAGTTAAATAGCAGGACAGATAGAGTTCTATAGCCTTGGTTGGCAACCAGTCTACTGAAGAATGTAGTGGCAGAAGGTGGTAAAATTTTCTGCCCAATCAGTCCTGTCTCGAAAGATGGCCGGACAAATTCGGTTCTATAGCCTTGGCTGGTAACCAGTCTACCGTAGAAAGCAATGGCAACCTACTGCGGAATAATATTCTGCCTAGTCAGTCATGTCTCCTTCGAGACATGATCGCCAAAAGCGTGCATCACGTATGGAACTTAACTGACTGACTGAATATAATAGTTGGAAACATAATTAAAACTTCTACTGGGAATAAAGTGGGGGATCGGTTTTATATTGTTATGAAGTAATAAACTGTTCCCCTGCTAATCATACTTAATATAATATTGTAATATGATCTATATGTTCTCTCTTCAGCTATGAGTTAAATGGCAAGACCAATTGGGTTCTATAGCCTTGGCTGGCAACCAGTCTACCGCAGAAAAACATGGCAACCTACTGCGGAATAATCTTCTGCCCAGTCATGTCACTTTTCGAAACATGATCGCCCAAAGCGTGAATCACGTATGGCACTTAAATGACTGACTGAATATAAAAATAGGAAACATAATGAAAACTCCTACTGGGGATAAAGTCGGGGATCGGTTTTATATTGTTATGCAGCAATAAACTGTTCCCCTGCTAATTACACTTAATATAATAATGTAATATAATCTATCTGTTCTCCCTTCAGCTATAAGTTAAATGGCAGGACAATTTGGGTTCTATAGCCTGGGCTGGCAACCAGTCTACCGCAGAAAGCCATGGCAACCTACTGCAGGATAATCTTTTGCCCAGTCAGTCCTGTCTCTTTCGAGACATGATCGCCCAAAGTGTGTATCACGTATGGCTCTTAACTGACTAAAAGCGTATATGACAGACACACAACGCAGAAATAATTCAGCATCTTACAAACAATAAGATCTAGCCGATCTCAGTGGCACCACACACGCGGATGAAATCAGCATCCGTCGGGCTAGTGTAACCAAAGCGGGCCTTGACAGACTAAACATCCAGCCTTGCGATGTAACCAGGTTTGCTATGTCACGTCAGTTTTGATCCCTTTGGTCACTGGTACACCCTCCATAAGAATTTACTCGGGCAACCAGACTAGCAACAAGTTCCCACAACCAAATGCAGACGATCATTCTATTCTAACAGCTTCTTTTCTCGTACTTCCCGCCTGTGGAACTCTCTTCCATATACTTGCTTTCCTGACGGCTCCAACCTCCAGGAATTTAAATGCAATGCCAATTCTCATCTCTTAAACACTTAACTCCAGTTCTTTCTACATCACGCCGTGTATCTTGTTCTTTTCCTTACTCTCTACCTTCACAACTGTCTTCACTCCTGTGTTCGCGTTCTTCTCTTGCTGTTTCTCTTTCACCCCCTGTAACAGGTTCGTCTTCCTCTTCACTTTTCTACATCAACCCGTGTATCTTGTTCTTTTCCTTTCTCTCTACCTTCGCAACTGTCTTCACTCCTGTGTTCGCGTTCTTCTCTTGCTGTTTCTCTTTCACCCCCTGTAACAGGTTCGTCTTCCTCTTCACTCTTTCTACATCACCCCGTGTATCTTGTTCTTTTCCTTTCTCTCTACCTTCGCAACTGTCTTCACTCCTGTGTTCGCGTTCTTCTCTTGCTATTTCTCTTTCACCCCCTGTAACAGGTTCGTCTTCCTCTTCACTCTTTCTACATCACCCCGTGTATCTTGTTCTTTTCCTTTCTCTCTACCTTCGCAACTGTCTTCACTCCTGTGTTCGCGTTCTTCTCTTGCTGTTTCTCTTTCACCCCCTGTAACAGGTTCGTCTTCCTCTTCACTTTTTCTACATCACCCCGTGTATCTTGTTCTTTTCCTTTCTCTCTACCTTCGCAACTGTCTTCACTCCTGTGTTCGCGTTCTTCTCTTGCTCTTTCTCTTTCACCCTCTGTAACAGGTTCGTCTTGCTCTTCACTCTTTCTACATCACCCCGTGTATCTTGTTCTTTTCCTTTCTCTCTACCTTCGCAACTGTCTTCACTCCTGTGTTCACATCCTTCTCTTGCCCTTTCTCTTTCACCCCCTGTAACAGGTTCGTCTTTGTCTTCATTCTCCTCCTGCCTAATACTTACACTCTCTCATGTAACTCCCTGCACATCAGTGGCGCTGACGCCTTGTTTGGGGTGAAATGATAAAAAAACGACATTTTTGTAGGGAAGAAAGTAATACGTTTTTTGATTGCTGATTAAATCTAAGCAACAAATCTGCACATTTGACCCAAATATTGAAATGGTCTTCGAAAACCGGAACACTGTAATAGTTTTATACTGATATTCCCGTAGAAATAGTGTAATTTCAAGAGATTTTGCAATATGAGTTCTAGTCGGAAATAAAGCAAGTAATTGCCTTCTTTGGCAAAAGTTTATTCTTTCTTAATAAAAAAAAAAAAAGATTTACATGATGCTATTTGCAAATACTAAAAGGCAAGATAATGTTTATTCAAGACTAATTGCTTTTTCTACTCAGTTAGGAAGAGGCGTTTTTTTTGTTTTGTTTTTTCGAATTTCGAATTTTAATTTGATTTCAAGGCTTCTATGGAAAATGTCCAATCAAAATGGCTTTCGTTCATTTCGAGGGGGAATGTTTTATTTTAATTGCTGAGGAGGAGAATCGATGAATAATTCTTTGAAATCTGGAAGAAAAAGAGAAAGAAACAAGCAAACAAGGACTAGAAAGAAAGAAAGAAAGAAAGAAAGAAAGAAGATTAGAGCAACAAAACGAAAGAAAGAAAGAAAGAAAGAAAGAAAGAAAGATTGTATAAAAAGCAGCCAAAATAGGGAGGGCGATTGAATGTAAAGAAAGAAAGAAAGAAAGAAAGAAAGAAAAAAAGAAAGAGAGAATGAAAAAAAGAAAGAAGGACCGAAGAAAAAAGGACAAAAAAGAGAGACGCTATTTAACTTATTTGGACTATTCTCTTCACCTTTGTTGCCATTTTTACAACAAAGATGGGGACAATAGTCCGAATAATGTAAATAATGTAAATACTACATCATATAGTATAGACAAAAATAGAGAGGCTAACTGAATTTAAAAAGAAAGAAAGAAAGAAGAAAAATAAAACAAAAAGAGGGAGTTCCATTGACTTCAAAGAAAGAAAGAAACAAACAAACAAAAAAACAATTAGCAAAAATAGGGTGAGCGATTGGATGCAAAGAAAGAAAGAAAGAAAGAAAGAAAGAATAAACATACATACATACATACATACATAGATTAGAAGAAAGAACAAAAGAAAGAAAGAAAGAAAGAAAGAAACATACATACATACATACATAGATTAGAAGAAAGAACAAAAGAAAGAAAGAAAGAAAGAAAGATACATACATACCTACATACATACATACATACATACATTAGATTAAAGAAGAAAAGAACAAAAGAAAGAAAGAAAGAAAGAAAGATACATACATACATACATACATAGATTAGAAGAAAGAACAAAAGAAAGAACGAAAGAAAGAAAGAAAGAAAGAACAAAAGAAAGAAAGAAAGAAAGAACAAAAGAAAGAAAGAAAGAACAAAAGAAAGAAAGAAAGAAAGAACAAAAGAAAGAACAAAAGAAAGAAAGAAAGAACAAAAGAAAGAAAGAAAGAAAGAAAGAAAGACGGTAGTTGAAGTACGAATCATGAAAAGCAGAAGATTGAAGAAAAGAAAGAAAGAAGTTACAAGGAAGAGACGGAAATAAGGAAAGAAAAAGACAAGCATTAAAAAGGAAGAAAGAAAGAAAGAAAGAAAGAACCGAAAAATGCACAGAAAGAGAAAAAAATTGAATGAAAATAAGAAAGAATGAAAATAGCCCGAAAACGAAAAGAAATTGACGAAAAAGAAAGATCAAATGGAAAAAATGACTCCATAGCAGAAGAGGTTGAGTTAAAAAGCAAGAAAAAATAAATTTAATTAAAAAAATTAATGCAAAATTGAGAAATACAGAAGGAAAAAAGAATGAATGAAAAGAAAGGAAAAATAATGTATAAAGAAGCAGGTAATCAGTCAAGTGCCATACGTGAAACATGTTTGGGCGATCATGTCTCGAAAGAGACATGACTGACTGGGCAGAAGATTATCCCACAGTAGGTTGCCATTGCTTTCTGCGGTAGACTGGAACCCAGAACCCAATCTGACCTGTTATTTAACCCATAACTGGAAGGAAGAGACGGATTAATACCTTTCCTAGGGGTATTTGCGCGTAAGTGAATGCAATGAATTCGGCTGGAATTCGAACTCGGCTCCCCGATTTCCGTTCCGAGCCGATATCCAATGCACCACAACGCACAACCTGCACCACAACGCACATCCTAAGCAGGTAATACATTTCAAAAAAATTATTCTTTTATTCAACGAACATCTAAACTTATTTATAAATAGAACTTTGTCTGTGTGTGTGTGTATGTGTGTGTGTGTGTGTGTGTCCGTTACCTATAAACTCCGAAATGGCTGAACCGATTTTCCTGAAAATTTACACAGTTGTACTATAAGCGTCTGCGAGTGTTCATAGCTGGGTTTTGTGTCTAAGTACCCCCGATAAATATCGAAAATCGATAATGGAAAAAATCGGGTTATAGAAGGAGTGGTCCAATTTTAATCAAATTTGAGACACTGATAGACAAAGACATAAGAAACGATATTCAGAAGTTTCAAGGTTGCAGTTCTTACAACAGTGCAGAAAATCGATATATATATATATATATATATATATATATATATATATATATATATATATATATATACAAGCTTTCATTACACCCGAGCAACGCCGGGCTATACTGCTAGTATGTTTATAAATTTGGGTTAAGCACAGAAATAAAAAAAAGAGGAGTGCTTCTCTGTAGATAACAACATATTTTATCAAAGACAATCTTAAACTTCTACTTTCTTAGACGATGGAAATCAAAGAGAGTTTCGGCTTTTATTTCTTTTGGCGTCGGTCAGTCAGTTAAGCGCCGTACGTGATACACACTTTGGCGGTCATATCTCGAAAAAGACATGATTGACTAGGCAAACGATTCTCCCGAAGTAGTTTGCCATTTTTCCTGCGGTAGACTGGCAGCCAACCAAGGCTATAGAACCCACTCAATCCTGCTAGTTAATGCATAGCTGGATAGAGAAGAGACAGGTTTCATTGTATTATTATATTCTTATATATAATTAGTGGGGGATCACTTTATTACTTCATAACAATAGAAAACCGATCCCCCAACTTATACCCAGTAGAAGTTTTAATTATGTTTCCAACTATTATATTCATTCAGTTAAGTGCCATACGTGATACCCGCTTGGGCGATCATGTCTCGAAAGAGACATGACTGACTGGGCAGAAGATTATCCCGCAGTAGGTTGCCATTGCTTTCTGCTGTATATTAGTTGCCAGCCAAGGCTATAGAACCCAATTTGTCCTGCCATTTAACTCATAGCTGGAGGGAGAAAAGATAGATCACATTACATTATTATATTAAGTATAATTAGTGGGGGATTAGTTTATTACTTCATAACAATAGAAAATCGATCCCCCCTTTATGACCAGTAGAAGTTTTAATTATGTTTTCAACTATTATATTCATTCAGTCAGTTAAGTGCCATACGTGATATATGCCCCAGGCGATCATGTCTCGAAAGAGACATGACTGACTGGGCAGAAGATTATCCTGCAGTAGGTTGCCATTGCTTTCTGCGGTAGACTGGTTGCCAGCCAAGGCTATAGAACCCAATCTGTCCTGCCATTTAACTCATAGCTGGAGGGAGAAGAGATAGATTATATTACATTATAATATTAAGTAACATCGAGCCTGGTCAGTATTTAAATGTGTGACCATTTGGGAATACCAGGTGCTGTAAACGTAAGGACCAAGAATGGTCCACCGATCCTCCAGGTTTTGGTGTTTGGTGCTAACAACCCTGCCCCGTAAAAAAACAGTTTGTTACAAAAAGTTGCTGTCCTATGCACCATTTGGTGTGATGGATAAATGAATATGATGATTATATTATGTATAATTAGTGGGGGATCAGTTTAATACTGCATAACAATATAAAACAGATCCCCCACTTTATGCCCAGTAGAAGTTTTAATTATGTTCCCAACTATTACATTCAGTACCATACGTGATACATGCCGGGTGATCATCTTTTTTTTCGAGACATAACCGACTGGACAAAAGATTTTTCCACAGTAGGTTGCCATTACTTTCTGTTGTAGACTGGTTACTAACCAAGGCTATGGAACCCCATCTATTCTGTTATTTATCTCATAGCCGGAGGGAAGAGACGAATTAATACCTTTCCCAACCAAGTGTATTGCGCGTCAGGAAATGCAACGAATTCTACTGGAATTCGAACTAGGCGCTCTGATTTCTGGTTCGGAGCTGATAGCTAAACTTTTCCGTAATATCGGTCCTCCTATATGGCAGCAAATGCTGGACAATCTCCCCACATATGAAAAAGAAATTAGCGGCAAAAGAAAACATTACTGAAATGTTTTGTACAATATCGGTCCTTACCACATAAGAATGAGTCAAGAGGAAAAAGAAACAAAAATATGCGGAACTCTGATGCAATATTCAGTCAGTTAAGCGCCATACGTGATACATGTCTCGAAAGAGACATGACTGACTGGGCAGAAGATTATCCCGCAGTAGGTTGCCATTGCTTTCTGCGGTAGACTGGTTGCCGACCAAGGCTATAGAACCCAATTTGTCCTGTTATTTGACTCATAGGGAAAGGGAAAAGAAATCTATTATATTATTGTGTAGTAATTAGTGGAGGATCGGTTTCCTATTGTTATGAAGTAATAAACTGACCCCTCACTTGATGATCAATATAAGCCTTAATCATTATTCCAACTATTATATTCAGTCAGTCAGTTAAGTGCCATACATGATACACGCTTGGGCGATCATATCTCGAAAGAGACATGACTGACTGGGCAGAAGATTATTAGGTTGCCATTGCTTTCTGCGGTAGACTGGTTGCCAGCCAAGGCTATAGAACCCAGTCTGTCCTGCTATTTAACCCATAACTGGAAGGAATAGATGGATTAATACCTTTCCCAAGGGTATTTGCGCGTAAGTGAATGCAATGAATTCGGCTGGAATTCGAACTCGGCTCCCCGATTTCTCGTTCCGAGCCGATATCCAATGCACCACAACTCACATCCGTTCAGTGGAAGTTGAATAATTTCCTCAAAGAGGAAGAAGTGTCGTGAGGCGAGGGAAACAAAGAAAAGACTAAAAAACTGTGATATAATATCACTTCTTCAATGAATGCTTGACAAACTCCTCACAGATTAAGTAAAAGTTTGAAGTAAGACAAACACAAAAAAAGCATACTGAACTGATATGTAATATCAGTCTTCCTATATGACCGTGAATACTGGACAATTTCTTCACATATAAAGAAGAGACTTGAAGCAAAGGAAAGGAACAAGAAAAAGTACTGAATAGTCGTAATATTAGTTTTCCTATATTGAAGTGAATGCTGATAATACAATGGACCAAAAATGTGAGGAACAACAAAGTTCTAGTGAAAATGAAACATAATGGAATCGTTTGCTTAACACAAGACAGAAAATATAGTAATTTCTCAGCCAAAAAAATATTTAAAAAATGGCTTAAGAATTTAACATTCGCAGAACATATTAAAGACAACAGTTGATTTTTTAACGTCTAGACGACTTCATATTAAGGATGAATCAAGCATTTCCTTTGCTCAATATCTCGTAGCAAACTTTTTCTCACTGCTTAACCTACCCATCTCAATCTTTTCACATCATGCTAAATCTGTACATAGCTACCCACCTTGCTTGGTAGCTATCACAGATCACATCAGTTCACACTCCACCCACGTCTATTGAACAGGTTAAGAGGCTCATCCCTTGTTCCCTGTTTAGGATGTGGTTTCCGGCTTTATCTTTTCCAATCTTTTCATTATTACGTAGCCCCCTGCACATCAGTGGCGTTGCCGCCTTGTTCAGGGTGATACGATTAAAAAAAAATCCGTTAATATATATATATATATATATATATATATATATATTGTCTGTATTTTGGCAGCAATTTTTCATTAATGCAGGTTTCATTGAATAATATAGACAAGTTTTGTCTATTCATTTTGTGTAGGATCCGTTCGTACCGTCTGATATACTTGATGCTGATATCGTTGAAAGACTACAAAAAATCACAGTAATTGTTGATTTTTTTTATCGGGTCTAAGCTTTCGGCTCACATAAGCCATTATCAAAGAGTAAATATTAACACACAGTAAACATAGAACATTTAAGTTATTAACAATAAAGAGAATTAAATTGAAGAGACAAGTCCATCCCTACTGTGGCTGATGGCCGCAGGCAGTGACAAAATGGTGACGTTGTGGTCCCTGATCCGATTACAGGCATTTGAGTATGTTCGTTGAGATATCAAAATTTATCATATTCAATTACTATGATTGTTGTTGTCTTTCAACGATATAATCATCAAGTATATCAGACGGTACGAACGGATCCTACACAAAATTAATAGACAAAACTTGTCTATATTATTCAATGAAACCTGCATTAATATATATATATATATATATATATATGTGTGTGTGTGTGTGTGTGTGTGTGTGTGTGTGTGTGTAAATTGAATACATGGATCAAAAACATATGGAAGGACGGTTCTAGTCGTAATCCGAGTTTCACGTTCAATTAAGAGTGGCGGAATCAGAAGCATCACGGGAAAAATAAAAAAGTTAATTTTATTAAAAGCCGCAAATAACCACAACTACTCAGGGAAAAAAAAGGCAAAGATCCTCCCCCACGCACTTCCATATGTATATATATATATATATATATATATATATATAGTGCATCGAGGCAGCAAATAATTTTCTAAACATATACTGTTAAATATAAGAGACAATGAATGTCTATTATGTTTAATCATGAGCCGTTCTAAACGTCGTATTTTGGCTATGATTTCAGTTGAAAATAAAGACAAAAATTCTCCAACATTTGGATAATTTTTTTATTAATTTGCTTCTAAGCTTTCGACTCACATGAGCCATCTTCAGAGAGGTTATTAAGACGGTAACACAATAACATCCACCATCACCGACGATTTTATTTTGTGTTGACATAAAACTCCGCTAGGCAACGGCAATAGTTACCAAAAGTAACAAACGCAGTTCGCAAATTTGCAATGCGGTTCTATGACGTCACATCGCCTAATAGCGCAAAATGTCAACAAAACCATGTATTCAAATGCAATGTAATGTGTTTTGACAAGATTTGAGCGTGATTTTATTAAGTGTGGGTTGTTTGGATTTAATGTACATGGCCTCCAATATCTGTTATATCTATGTGTTATCAAAGCCAAAATGCAACGTTTAGAACGGCTCATGATTAAACATAATAGACATTCATTGTCTCTTATATTTAATATTATATATATATATATATATATATAAAACTGTAAATTTGTCTTTAAACACGTCTCGAAAACCCACCGAGTATAAACGCGGAGGGGAAAAAATGGAAACAAAACAAAGAAACGAACTAAGCACTTGAACGCTTGAAAATTGTCTATTAAATTAGCTTTATTATTATCTTTAAGCGTTGTAATCCCCCCCCCTTTTTGTGAATAAAGTGTAACCCCCCCTCTTCTTGAGTGTTCACTGTCTTCTGTTTTGTTCATGTGATTGCGGAGTTTCTTATATCTTATCGCCTTATTTTAGCCTGGTTAGCCAACTTGCCCTGAAGATCCAATTTGGTGAAACCTTGGGAGGTTCGTTGGCTCTCTAGGTTAGCTACTATATATATATAGTACCGATCTGGGAAAACTTTGTTAGACCAAAATTAGTGACAGTTAATGGACTACTGACTAGGACGCTGTGTCACGCTGGCCTTCTGCAAAAGCTACAGTGCTTTGGTATATCGGGACATTTGTTTCACTTAAACAACTCGTTCCTTTCGAATCGCGTAATGAAGGTCATATTGAACGTGCATGCTTCCAGATCTTATCATACGAATGCAGGCGTTCCTCAAGGCTCTGTCATGGTCCTACGCCTTTTCTAATTTTCATCAACGACCTCCCTGTTGTCACCAGATCCTAAGTAGGCATCTACGCTGAAAACACCAGCATTTACTCCCCCCGCCTCGTTAAGTAATCTGTCGATGCTGGCAAAAAACAACCCTTGCTGCTACTCTTGAAAAATAGTCTTAGTCAGTGGTGGACTCGGGTAAATTTTAATTCTTCCAAAACGAAGTTGCTATCCTTTAACCACCACAGACAATCTTTCCTACCCGCCATCATCATGGATCACGCTAGTCTTCCTGAAAGCAATACACTGCGCCTCCTCGGCCTCGCTCTCTCAGCTGACTTTAAAGCGGAACGACTACATTAAATTAATAGCTAAATTTACTGCTAGGAAGGTCGGGTCCTTGTTTCGGGCCAGTAAGTATTTCTCTTCTGAATCCATCATGCACAAATATAAATTTAACATCCGCCCGTGAATTAAATACTGTCATATCTTGTCGGGTACCCCTGCTGTTCATCAGTGGGGTTCTCGACAAAATCCAAAGAAGAATCTGCCATGTAGTCAATCCCGACTGGCGGTTCGACCTCTCTCTCTCTCTCTCTCTCTCTCTCTCTCTCTCTCCGACGACGACGACGACGAAATGTAGCTTCCCCTGCCTCTTCTACAAATACTTTCACGGATTTTGCTGCGACAAGATTAGTTCCTTGTTGCCCCATCTGCACGAATTTTCTCGAGCTACTAGTCTAGGCCCTACCTTTTTACTGGGAAAATAATCAAGTATAACAACAACTTCTACTCCTCCAGCTTCTTTTCTCGCACTACCCGCTTGTGGAAGTCCCTTCCGTATTCTTGCTTCCCTGACAGCTACAATCTCCAATTGTTTAAATGCAACGTCAGCTGTTATGACTTATCCCCTTGACTCCCATTCGCCTTCTCAGTTTACACTTCCTCTCACGCGACTCTTTTCTCAACAATGTACCCGTCCTTCTCTTACCCATTCTCCGACATCTGCTGTTACCTGTTCTTCTCTCTCTTCTCTCTCCTATTATGTAACCCCCTGCACACCAGTGGCTGTTCTGTCTTGTTTGGGATGAGACGATTCTAAAAATAAATAAATACAATAAATAAAAGTAAAAGGTTGATGTCACCTTCAGTATTCCTACTTTACAGTTTCGTAAGTCGATCTCGTCCACTTTTCAAGGGCTTTTCGCAATTTTGACAATTTTTTACTGATATGATGAAAAAACACTTAAAAACATAATACGTAGAATTGTTAAACCAATAATAATAATAATAAAATTATGCTCATCATATATTATAAAAAGATTTAAAACAATTGACCTCATAGTCTCTAATAACGCTACAACCACACAACTAAATCCTCTACAGAAAACCAATGTAGTGCATCAATTTATATGCCCGATCAGAGATTGTATCTCTGATACTAAAAATAAACCCACGACATATATTGGTTTTACTACAACCACGCTCTCCCGTAGACTCACCTGTCACCTTTCTGATCAGAGCACAATTAAACAACATTTCTTAGAAAAACATAACCAGGTAGGTAATATCAGACAGATTTTAGTCAACAATACAATAATACTCACTCATAAACATAGTAAAAAGAACCTTCAAAAAAAGAACCTTATTGGAGGCCATCTACATTAAATCAAAACAACCCACACTTAATAAAATCACATTTCAATCAGGTCATAACACATTACATTGCATTTAAATATATGGTTCTGTTAACATCTCGGTCTCTCACGTGGTGTGACGTCATTGAACCGCATTACAAATTTACGACCTGCGTCTGCTATTCCATGACTGTTATCTTTGCTTAGCAATGTTTTATGTCAATACAAGATAACTTCATCTTTGGTGGTAGATGTTTTTATGTTAACCTCTCTGAAGATGGCTCATGTGAACCGAAAGTTTAGAACCAGCATAATAAAAATATCGGACCATTTTTTACTTTATTTTCACCTGAAATTAAAGCCAAAATACGATGTTTAGAACAACTCATGATTAAACATAATAGACATTCATTGTTTCTCATATTCAACAATATATATTTAGAAAATTATCTGCTGCCTCGATACACTATATATATATAACAATTCTAAAACATAAAGACGAAATCAAAAAACGCTCACACACACACACACACACACACACACACACACACACACACACACACACACACACACTTACATACACACATGCACTCACTCACACCAAATTCAAAATATCGTCAAAGCAATAAAAACAACCAGCTGACCAATAGAAGACAATTACGGAGAGACTTGTAGATAAGGAAGACGCCTGGAAGATAATTTTAACGTACTAATGACGGAACCCAGAACCAAAATATAAGAAAAATTAAGGCAGAGACGTTATTTCATATTAAATCGGAAGTAAGGCCTATCTGCGAACCATCATCATGAAATAACTTGTCTGCCTTAATTTTTCTTCCACAGAAAGTAATGTCATCCTACCGTAGCAAAAAATCTTCTGCTCAATCAGTCAAGTCTCGACAGAGACATGATCGTCCTATTGTAAGCCACGTATGAGATTTAACCAACTGACTGAATACAATAATTTGAAGCATGTAAAGCTTCTTTTAGGTATAAAGTGGGAAATCGATTTTCTGTTATTATGAATTAATGAACTGATGTCCCTCTGATTACTGCTTATTAATATAATAATATATAATCTATCTCGTCTTCTCCCAGTCATGGGTTAAATAACAGGACATTTTGGGTTCTATAGCGTTGGCTGGCAACCAGTCTACAGCAGAAATGAATGGCAACTTACTGCGAGATAATTTTCTGGCTAATCAGTCATGTCTCTTTCGAGACATGATCGCCCAAAGCGTGTTTCACGTATGGCACTTAACTTACTGACTGAATATAATAGTTGGAAACATAATTAAAACTTCTACTGGGCATAACGTGGGAGATCGATTTTCTATTGTTATGACGTAATAAACTGATCCCCCATTAATTATAATTAAAATAATAATGTAATATAATCTATCTCTCCTTCCTCTAGCTATGAGTTAAATTGCAGGACAAACTGGACTCGATAGCCTTGGCTGGCAACCAGTCTACCGCAGAAAGCAATGGCAACCTACTGCGGAATAATCTTCTGCCTAGTCAGTCATGTCAAAATGACATAATGGCCCAAAGCGTGTATCACCTTTAGAACTTAACTGATTGACTAGGTTGATAACAAGGTGTCATCATTTTATAGTTGAAATAGCCGGTTGTAACTTGTTGTTGCCAAATCTTCGTCGCCATGTTGTTGTCGCCTGCTAGGCCAGGAAGAAAGACACGGAAACAAGACGTTAGGTTCAAACAGTGTATTAGAATAACAATATCCTATATATAAAGGAAAGTGTTAGTAATAAGCAAATAGAATTGTAAGTCCGAACGGTATAGTTACGCTGCGTCTTGACTATCTCACGACTGCCTCACAGCAGCGACCCCGGAATCACTCGGGTTACTATTTATTAGCAGAAGGAAGAGTTCATTCCACGTAGAAGGGCACTGCAACATAACCGTAAGTTCGATACTAGTAGTATCGTCTACTGCATTTCTTGCTTGTAGAATTCTGTGTTCAAAAGGGTCTACATGACACTTTGCCAAACAAAACGTCGCTATCAGGTTGCTACTTTATCGATATTTCCATGAAAAATATGTTGATGGACCTCATTTCTTAGTTTAATCATTTCAGATATTTACAGCCATACCATGTACCTAGGGTTGAAACATCATCATCATCATTTATCCATCACACCCAATGGTGCATAGGGCAGCAACCTTTTGTTGCTGTTTCTGTAACAAACTGTTTTTTACGATGCAGGGTTGTTAGCCCTGCACCCAACGCCCAAACCTGGAGGACCGGTGGACCATTCTTGGTCGTTTCGTTTACAGCACCTAGTATTCCCAAACGGTCACCCATTTAAGTACTGATCAGGCTCGATTTTGCTTAACTTCGGTGATCGGACGTGAACCGGTGCATTCAACACGATATAGACAGGGTTGAATAGTCCCCTTATATTCAGTTGGTAAGAAAGAAGTTCAGGCAAAAAATAAGGCTTTCCAGGTCACAAGAATGTTAACCTCTTCAAGTCTGGTCCTGGGTATGACAATAAACTACATCCGGCAGCAAGGCCTCAGATTGGGAGGTTGTGAGGAGCATGGAACCACAACTTAATTGCTGTTGTTCTCAGGTTCACCCTAACCCGGAGTAATAGCCCCTGTTAGGATCCCAGCTATGGGCAAATATTTAACCCTCAAACTGGGGTCAACATACTATGAAAGTATAAATATACACTTTTATAGAAATATATGCATAAAAATAGATGTTTTAGAAAAGTATACATTTTTGAAGCAAAAATATTACCAACAATACATTTTTTAAGGAAACATTATTACCATAACACATTTTTGAAGGAAAAAATATTATCAGCAATTTTCTTTAATACAAAACTAGAAGACATTTTCAGTTTTCTAAAATAAAAAAGAATAAAAACAAAAATTTTCATTAAAATCTGACTAAATCAACTATCTCACTATAACTGAAAATTCAAAACCAAAACAAAAAAAAACCCTTAAGACCCTACCTTTTTGACATTAAATAACCCACAGAGGTGTTGATATGCCGTTAAACAAAACTCAAACTCAAACTCTTCAAATCTAATATCAGTCGTTATCTATCTTCATAGTTTGTAATTATGTTCTCCATAGAACTAACACTAACTTGAGTGGTTCTTAATTATTAGTTATGGGGGAACAACAACACAAAACAATGTATTTTTTTATAGTTGTTTATGAAATTGTTTTGGTCGCTTTTCAATGCAGGGTTAGTTTGCCGGCAGCCATTTAAGCGAAGACGCCTTTTCGAAGGTGTTTTGTTCGTCGGTAATAACAACTCTGTTATTTCCTGGCCTCAGTTACAACCCCAACTGCAGACGACATGGGCACAACGTCCGAAATGCAAATTATGCCTGGTTTGTTAGGCAATAGGGGCTAATAAAAAAAAACCAACAAGTAAACAATATCTTCTGGTTTCGGAATATTAAAAAGGGAATTCTTTTTACAGGATCAAATCAGAATGCAAAAGATTTATCAAAAAAAAAAAAAAAGAAAAAAGGGGTCGAAATGAAGAACTAGAAAAAGGGAGACAAACGAAAGAAAAAAAACAACAATTAGAAAAATGAAAATAAAATAAATCAAAAGGGGTAAATAACGAAAGAACGAGAAAGAGAAAAAGAAATAAAATGAAAGAAAGAAAGAAAGAAAGAAAAAGAAAGACAAAGTACAAGAAAAATAAATGAGAATTTGAAAACGAAAAAAAGAATAAATAAAAAAAATGAATGAAATAAAGAAAGAACAAGAGAAAGAAAGAGCGTAAATAAAAAAGAACGAGAAAAAAAAACCGAAAGAAAAAGCGAACAAACGAAAGAACAAATAAATGGAAGTATGAAAGAAAACAATGAAAGAAAGAAAAGAAGAAAAGAAAAAGACAAAGAAAAAAGAAAATTAAAAGAAAGGAAGATCGAAAGAAAAAATAAAAGGATGAATGAAAAATAAAACGAAGAAAAAACCAAAAGAATGAATGAAACAAAGAAGAAATGAAAATGATTGGATGAAATGATGAAGTAGAAAAAGAGAGAAAGAAAGAATGAAAAATAGAAAGAAAGAAAGAAACGAATGTATGAAACAAAAGAAGAAAAAATGAACGAGAGATAGAAAGAAAGAGAAAAAGCTTCCGAGTTTGAAAAGAACCTCCAATCCTTGGCGGACTGGGGTAAGAAATGGCTCGTGAATTTCAATGCTTCCAAAACGAAGCTACTATTTATTAACCATCACAGACTATCGCTTCTGCCCCCCATTAGCATGGATCAGGCTAGTCTCCCTGAAAGCAAAATACTGCCTCTCCTCGGGTTAACTCTCACAACAGACCTCAATTGGAATGACTCTATAGAAACCATAGCTAAGTCCGCTGCTAAGAAAGTCGGTTCTCTTTGTTGGGCCAGGAAGTTTTTTCCACCTAAAACAATCCTGCACATATCTACCATCCCCCGTGCATTGAATACTGCTGCCATATTTGGTCGGGTGCTCCTGCTATCCACCTAGGTGTCCTTGACAAAATCCAACGGAGAATCAGTAATGTGATAGATCCCGACTTGGCAGCACAGATACAGTCACTTTCTCACCGGCGCAATGTGGCTTCGCTGTGTCTCTTCTACAAATACTTTCATGGCTTCTGCTCTGATGAACTTAGCTCACTGGTACCCCCTATATATGAATTTGCTCGAGCCACAAGATTAGCAACTAGATCCCACCCTTTTACTGTGAAACCAATAAAATGTAAACGTAACTTCTACTATAACAGCTTCTTTTCTCACACTTTCCGCCTGTGTAATTCCCTTCGGTTTACTTCTCTGACATCTACAATCTCCAAGAATTCAAATGTAAAGTCAATAGTCATCTCCTATCTCACTAACCTGCATCCTCTCTTTCATACTCCTTTCTCCGTCCACTCCACTCTCATCAGTATTCTCATCCTTCTCTTAACCACTTCCTGACACCCTCTATAACCTGTCTCTCTTACTCATAACTTTCCTCCTATGTAACCCTCTGCACAACAGTGGCAGTAAAATGCCTTGCTTGGGGCGATATAATTAAAAAAAATATTAAAAACATGAAAGCAAATCAAACATGATATTGTTTTCCCCGAAACGTGAATATGAATATACGAACACGTTTATTTAAGTTTTTGCTGCGCCCTGTGCTGGTTTCACTAGAATCTAGTAGTAGTGAGTTCAATCCTTAGTGGGTTAATTTTTTTTAAAAAAGGGGGCCTGTTTTTATCGTTATTACATTATTCGGACTATTGTCCTCGTCTGTGTTGCCATTTATACGACGTTTCGGCTGTTGTACGCTGCGGCCTTTTTCAGGTGTTAGTAATTTCGAACCGAACCCTTTATTAAAATCACTGGGGTAAATCATTCTTATTTCTTGCCTTCGACCTCTTCTAGTAGTCATGATTTATCTCCCTCTCACTCTGCAAGTTACTTGTTCACCACTTCTGTAGCCTGGTATTGAACTCACAACACTTAGGGTCAACTAACCAACGTCTATATCCACTGGGTCAACTGAAGTTTTGAGAATTAACACTAAGAGCAGCTAATCAAAATTGAGCTAATATTTTTTTTATTTTTGCACTTCCATTATCTGAAATATATACGAAAAAATGTTATTTAGACTGAAGTACAATTTGAATATCAATGGCGCGTCTATCAAACGATAGAAAATACCAAAATATTCTTTACATCAACCTGTTCAATTGCCCAACCCTCACATAACAGTTGAAATCATGAACCGCTGGGCGATATAACTCAGGTTGGGAAAATCTGCTTTGGATTCGCACGTGAGAAACGAAGAAGTGCTAAGGAAATTGGAAACAAAACTGACAATTGGATTTAGAATCAAAAAGAGGCAGTTGTAATTTCTAGAACAAATAAAGAGAAAAGAAGGCTTAGAGAATTCGATAATCCCAGAACATATTAAAGGCAAGATTGTAAAAAGATGTTTTTCTACTCTTTCATTCCCAGTAGTTTTTTAATTGGATAAAATTGTCAATTCCTCCCCCACCTTTTAAACAGGAGTAGAGATTTATCCCTTGTTTCCTGTTTAGGATTGGGTTTTCCTCTTACTTTACTCCAAGTAAAATCTTACCTGGGCAAAAAATGTGTAAAACTGTTCATTGCTCCCAGGTCTTTTGAACAGGAGCAGAGATTTATCTCTTCATTTCCGTTTAGGATTGGGTTTCCAGTTCCTTCTAAAGTCTTTTCATTCTCTTTCACTCCCAGTAGCCTCTTACCTGGGCAAAAAGTGTGTAAAACTATCCATTCCTCCACAGTCTTTTGAACAGGAGTAGAAGTTTATCCCTTCTTTCCTGTTTAGGATTGGGTTCCCTTCCCGGTTCCTCCTAAAGTCTTTTCATTCTCTTTCACTCCCAGTAGCCTCTTACCTGGGCAAAAAGTGTGTAAAACTATCCATTCCTCCACAGTCTTTTGAACAGGAGTAGAAGTTTATCCCTTCTTTCCTGTTTAGGACTGGGTTTCCGGTTCCGTCTAAAGTCTTTTCATTCTCTTTCACTCCCAGTAGCCTCCTACCTGGGCAAAAAGTGTGTAAAACTATCCATTCCTCCCCAGTCTTTTAAACAGGAGTAGAAGTTTATCCCTTGTTTCCTGTTTAGGACTGGGTTTCCGGTTCCGTCTAAAGTCTTTTCATTCTCTTTCACTCCCAGTAGACTCTTACCTGGGCAAAAAGTGTGTAAAACTTCATTCCTCCCCGGTCTTTTGAACAGGAGTAGAGGTTTATCTCTTGTCTCCTGTTTAGGATTGGGTTTCTTGTTCCTTCTAATGCCTTTTCATTCTCTTTCACTCCCCATAGCCTCTTACCTGGGCAAAAAGTGTGTTAAACTGTCCATTCCTAGTTCTCTTCCAGTAACCGCTTGAGTTTTAGTGGCATTAACGCAATTCCCGGGTTGAGTTTGTTAAAAAATAAGAGAGACAAAGGAAACCTGAGTGTTTACCATCAATCTGGTGGAAAGGAGTATCAGAAAAGATATGTGGATGGATGGGAAGTTGTGGACAACCACCATCACCTACGTCCTGAAGGGCCATGGTACGTAAAAGAAGAGACAGATCAGGAGGTAAAAGGAGAATAAAAAAGGAGTAGCAGAAATTGGGAAATGAGACGGACAGATCAAATGATACGGTTCCACAGACAATAGAAAAAAGAAAAGTCTCCGTTGCTAATAACCTATGAACTCTCTTTCAAAAAATCATTTGGCTTTTGGAAGTGATCGCTTCTGAACGGGTGGTGACAGGTCTTCAGATGACAACAGGGAAAAAAGAAAAAATCGGCAAGTGCTGAGAGGTAAAACGATAGCTATCTGGTGTGAATTCTTTTGAAATGGTTGGCACGAACAGAATTTTTGGAAAAAAATATCTAACACTATAAAGAATTTAAAGACAGACGCATCTATTTTATGGCTATGACAATTTTCAAGTAACTTATCTTGTCATTTTCTTGAATGAAGTACACGACAAATGACAATATATATATATATATTCAATATATTTAAATACCAGTATCTTTTAATCTAACCGTGGTTTACTGTGGTGTCACATTTGTTTTCTGTCAGATCGTTTTGAGAACATGGTCTTCAGATGGAACTTCCTCCTTATTAATGGAATACAAATAGAACGAAGGTAATTTGAGACTGCGTAGTTTTTTATACAAAAGTTATGGTTTAGTGATGCAAGCAGCTGTTGAGATTTCACTCGCCCGATCAACTCAGTCGATTAAAAATTTAAATTGCTTTACTCACCAGCGATCGATTAAAAATCTCATAGAAAAAGAAAATCTGATTTCTTTTACAACCCAAAAGTATGCCATTGATGTTTCACAAGTTCTTTAGAATGACCTACAATGACATTATTGAACTCTTGGCTTTTATCGTCCCGGTCACTGTAAACATTCGTTTAACTAACGCTTCCAGAGTGGAGCCAAACTGTCTCTGCCGCCCAGATTAAAGACGCTCCCAGATTTTTAGAAACTCATTTGGAAAAATATTATCCTATATTTCCTCCCCGCTTACGAAAAGTAAAAACGAACATTTGAATGAAAGAAAAAAATACGCATACGCACCGAAAAAAATTATACAAGTAAGTAATTGTTTTTTATAGAAATCGATGAGAAAATCAAATTTGTAATTTTTTATCATCTATGAGATGGAGGTTGTAGCCAAACAGAAGAAAGAGACTACGAATTTAGGTACCTCCACTCAATTGCCAAAAAATAAATAAAAGATTATCATGATGTTAAAAACTTAATAAAAATAAAGTTATATCATCAAAATGTTTATGCTATTATTAAGAAGAAAGGTCAAATTTTGTTGTTATTATTTTAATTTTTTTTTAAAATCCTTTCTAACACGTTCAAAATATTAATTAAAATTTCATTTTTTGTTTTCCGTCAGCGATTCACGCTCTGTTTACGTAAGGCGACTATTAAGAAAATGGAGTCGGTCGAGTAAAATAATTTTGGGGCGGGTAAATTTTCCTCGATCTCGACCGCCGGTCGAGTGAATTCTTTTAAAATTTCAAAGGCTGGATACAAGTCTTACTAATTAACCCATACCTGGAGGGTAGGTTAACTGGGTTAATAGCTTTTTGACGAATCTAACGAGAACAGGAACTCGACTTTACGTTCAATAATTTCCAGACATTATTCATTACAGCACGCATACATCCATGCTCACAGCACCTGATATCACAAATGGTCACCCACTGACCATGCTAGACCTTGCTTAACTTTGCTGATTATACGAAAAGCCTAAACTTAGTTAAGATTGTAATGGATGGAGAGAATCCTCTTGGGAGTCACTTGAGAAAATATTGTCTGAATTGGATTCCCTTCTTACTAATATAATACGAGCAGAATGAGGATAGGTTGTCTCTGTGGACATTGCCTAGTGGATCTTAGCTGTAAAGGTCTGAACTAGTGGAACTTGGGTAAATGAATTGTTGGTTAGAAAATAATTCATCACCCAAAAGGCCGCGTAAGTGCTTTTGAACCCAGTCAAGGCTAGAATGCGAGAATTGAGTAGTACCTGCCAAGATATGACAGTCAGACTCCAATCTTTGATATAATCTCAGTCTCGTAAAGAAAGAGCAGGGCAGGGAATTTTGACCATTTTTCCGGCGTTTTCAGCTATGAAGCGAGTATAAATATATAACTCTTCAATAATTATTTGAGTTTTCCCCGCGCATATATATAACACGATAAAATTTACCCTACCCACTAAATCTCAGCTATTCGCCGATAGCTTAGTGAGTAGGAACTCCGACTAAAAACGAATCGGTCGAGTTTCGATTCGGCTGGAAGCAAGTGGATATATATAGGCTAAAAAACAAAAATTATTTATGACTTAAACTAATATATATAGATATATATTTTCTATGCTTATATTTTTAAATAAATTCACCTCAAGCAAGGTGTTAAAGCCACTAAGACACAAGGGATTACTGGGAGCGAAAGAGAATGAGAAGACTTTAGTAAGGACAATAAAAGAACAGGCTTCAGCAAGACAGAAGATGGCGATAATGCCACTAAGACGCAAAGGGTTACTGGGAGTGAAAGAGAATGAGAAGACTTTAGTGAGGAGAAAGGACAATAAAAGAACAGGTTTCCGAAAAACAAAGATGGCGATAATGCTACTAAGGTGCAAGTCCCAGTGACTTCACCACTCCTGTAGTCTGGTATTGAACTCACAACTTTTTGGGTCAACTCACTGGAACTAACCAACTTCATTTATACCCACTTGAACTTACCAAGGTCTATAGCTGTTGGGCCAGTGGTTATAGATGTTTTTTCAGTTCCACTGACTTGACCCAAAGAGTTGTGAGTTCAATACCAGGCTACAGTAGTGATTAAGAAATACCTTAGAAGAGTTAAAGTAAAAGGGAGATAACTACTTGGCTACCAGAAGTGGCATCACACATGGAGTTTGTATAGCGCTCCTTCTTCCTCATTTAAAATCCTTCAAATATTTTCTTATTCTTTTTTTCCCTAATTAAAACATCTCGTCTTTTTCTTCTTTTTTTACATGAATTTAAACTTTTTTCTTCTGCTACCACAATTTATTTTTCTCGTTTTCTTTCTTTTTTCTTCTTCTACTTGTTCTTCTTCTACTTGTTCTTCTTCTCCTTTCTCGTCTTCTTTTTTATTTCTTCTTCTTCTTCTTCTTCTTCTTCTCTTTTCTCTTTTTCTTCTATTTGTTAATGTTCTTCTTCTCCTTCCTCTTCTCCTCCTTCTTTTCATCTTCTTCTACTTATTCTCTTTCTTTTACTTATTCTTCTCCTTGCTCTTGTACTTGTATTTGTTCTTCTCTTCCCTCTTCTTCTCCTCCTTCCACTCTTTATTATTCATCTCGCCCTCCTTCTCTTTTTTCTTTCTTCTTCTTCTACTTTTTCTTCTCTTTCTTTTTTCTTCTTCTTCATCTTCTTCTTCTTCTTCTTTTTCTACTTTTTTCTTTCTTCTTCTTCTTCTACTTCTTCTCCTTTTTCTTCTTCTTCTTTTTGTACTTCTTCTTCTTCTTCTCTTCTTCTTCCTTTTCTATTTATTCTCCTTTTTCTTATTCTTCTCCTTTCATTTCTTTTTTGTTCTTCTTCTCTCCCTCTTTTCCTCTTCCTTCTTCCTCTCCTTCTTCTTCAACTTCTCCTCCTCCTTCTACTTTTTCTCTTTCTTTTTCTTTTTCTCTTTCTTATTCTTTTACTTTTTCTTCTTTTTCTTTTTTCATTCTTCTTCATCTCCTTTTTCTTCTTCCAATGTGTTTTTGTTCTTCTCCTCCTCCCTCTTCTTATCCTCCTTCTTCCTATCCTTCTTCTTCATCTACTCCTCCTTCTCCTTTTTTGTCATTTTCTTCTTCTTCGATTTTTTTCTTCTCCTCCTTCTTCTTCTTCTTTTTTTCTCTTCTTTTTCTCTTTCTTCTTCTTCTCCTCCCGCTTCTCTTCCTCCTTCCTCTTCTACTTCTTCTTCTTTTTCTATTCTTTTCTTCTTCTTCTCTTACTTCTTCTTCTTCTTGTTCTTATTCTTATTCTATTTGTTCTTGTTGTTCTGCTCCTGCTTCTTCATCTCCTCTTTCTTCTTTCCCCATTTCCTTCTTCTTTTTCGTCGTCTTTTCTTTTTCCTGCTTTTATCACTACCATAAGCTGATCAATCGAGCGGAAAATTTAATTGTTCTCTTTTTCCAACAACTACAAACTTCCCCCCAAATCCTTATTCGAATTCACCGATTCACGTAAACAGATTTGACCTTACAACAAACAACCAGTTTATATCTCTGCAATTTAATCTATCTTCTCCAAATCCCTTTCGGTAATATTCCCGCCAAAAAGACGCCATCTTTAATTCCACGGTTCAACATATTTTTTGCCATGATTTACGTTTCGTCTTAAATAAACGAAAATATATATTTATTTAAATTCTCGTTGCATTAATGTAGGTATGAATTAAGATTCATTTCAGGTTGATTTAGGGATGGAGAAATGTTTAAATGCACTCGAGAGTTAGAAGAAAGAAAATTGTGGCCATGTTTTCTTTTCCAGGCAAGACCCATACTTATAAAATCCCCATCGCTCCCAGTTGGGCATAGACCCTCACCCACCCTTTGAAGTTATTTAAGGCCAGAAAATACGAGCCTTTGAAGATATTTAAAGCTAAAAAATATTTTTACATTATCAGATTGTTTTTGAGATAATGCTGATTTTGTGATATAATTACTAATTGACCCATAGGTGAGGGTAGAGACGATATCAATTCATACAGAATCAGAATTTGACAAACAAACAAGAAATTATAGTGTACATAAAGTGAGAAATCAATTCTAAATTACAATCAGTATATAAACTGATCCCGCACTTTATGGCCACGGTTGTTGCTATACATTTATATTCCAGAGACAGTAAAAGACATACATGTGTAGCTAATCAGTATTTCACTGATTGATTCGTTTTCTACGGCTTATCAACAGACAAGAAATTATATGGATAGCAAATGGGGAATCAATTCTACATCACAATCAATATATAAACTGATCCCTCACTTTGTGGTCACGGTAGTTTCTATACATTTATATATTACAGAGATTGTAAATAATTCTAAAAGACACGCCTGTATTTCATTGACTGATTGATTAGTTTTCTACGGCTTATGAACAGACAAGAAATTATGATATGGATAGGAAATGGGGAATCAATTCTACATCACAATCAATATATAAACTGATCCCTCACTTTGTTGTCTCGGTAGTTTCTATACATTTATATATTACAGAGATTGTAAATAATTCTAAAAGACACGCCTGTATTTCATTGACTGATTGATTAGTTTTCTACGGCTTATCAACAGACAAGAAATTATATGGATAGAAAATGGGGAATCAATTCTACATCACAATCAATATATAAACTGATCCCTCACTTTGTGGTCACGGTAGTTTCTATACATTTATATATTACAGAGATTGTAAATAATTCTAAAAGACACGCCTGTATTTCATTGACTGATTGATTAGTTTTCTACGGCTTATCAACAGACAAGAAATTATGATATGGATAGGAAATGGGGAATCAATTCTACATCACAATCAATATATAAACTGATCCCTCACTTTGTGGTCTCGGTAGTTTCTATACATTTATATATTACAGAGATTGTAAATAATTCTAAAAGACACGCCTGTATTTCATTGACTGATTGATTAGTTTTCTACGGCTTATCAACAGACAAGAAATTATGATATGGATAGGAAATGGGGAATCAATTCTACATCACAATCAGTATATAAACTGATCCCTCACTTTGTGGTCACGGTAGTTTCTATACATTTATATATTACAGAGATTGTAAATAATTCTAAAAGACACGCCTGTATTTCATTGACTGATTGATTAGTTTTCTACGGCTTATGAACAGACAAGAAATTATGATATGGCTAGGAAATGGGGAATCAATTCTACATCACAATCAGTATATAAACTGATCCCTCACTTTGTGGTCACGGTAGTTTCTATACATTTATATATTACAGAGATTGTAAATAATTCTAAAAGACACGCCTGTATTTCATTGACTGATTGATTAGTTTTCTACGGCTTATGAACAGACAAGAAATTATGATATGGATAGGAAATGGGGAATCAATTCTACATCACAATCAGTATATAAACTGATCCCTCACTTTGTGGTCACGGTAGTTTCTATACATTTATATATTACAGAGATTGTAAATAATTCTAAAAGACACGCCTGTATTTCATTGACTGATTGATTAGTTTTCTACGGCTTATCAACAGACAAGAAATTATGATATGGATAGAAAATGGGGAATCAATTCTACATCACAATCAATATATAAACTGATCCCTCACTTTGTGGTCACGGTAGTTTCTATACATTTATATATTACAGAGATTGTAAATAATTCTAAAAGACACGCCTGTATTTCATTGACTGATTGATTAGTTTTCTACGGCTTATGAACAGACAAGAAATTATGATATGGATAGGAAATGGGGAATCAATTCTACATCACAATCAGTATATAAACTGATCCCTCACTTTGTGGTCACGGTAGTTTCTATACATTTATATATTACAGAGATTGTAAATAATTCTAAAAGACACGCCTGTATTTCATTGACTGATTGATTAGTTTTCTACGGCTTATCAACCTTTCTGCACGTTATTTAAAGTCAGAAATATTTTTTAGATTATAAGAAATCTTATGAGTCATAATAATGATTTAGCGATAAAAGTGTAATTAATTAACTCATAGATGGGGATAGGAGAGTAGGATTTTTGCCTAATCAGAATTTGATAAACATGAAATCATAATTATAAAGTGGGTGATCAATTCGACATTATCAGTGTATAAACTGATCTCTCACTTTGTTGTCATGGTAACTACTATACATTACTAATAAACAAGAAATTTCAATGCAGATATAAAGTGGGGGAACATTTCCATATTAAAATTAATATAAAAAATGATCCCTCGCTTTGTGGCATAGTAGTTTTTCGACATTCATATTCCAGAGACTGCAAATAAATCTAAAAGATATGTATGTATTTTATTGATTGATTGATTGGATTTTTACGGCTTATCAACCTTTTAGCAAGTTATTTAAAGCTAGAATGTATTTTTAGAGTCGAAGAATTTTTTGAGACAATAATGATTGACAATTAGAATTAGAATTTAGCAATCTTATTAGAATTAGAGATTAACAATTCAGTGCGTTTTTCATTGTTTGTAATGAAATTTTCTTGTCTCTCAATACTCTGGTTAGCTATTAAAATATGCCAGTATGCCTTCATTGTCGAACATTCTGTCCTTTTGTCGCAGAAACTACAAGTGTTTCATCCTGATGTTAAGTATAAGGTTTCCTTTTTGTTTCCCTTTTCTCCAAACCCTTGTCATTGCTCACATGTTCGGTCCATTGTATCCTCAGCATCCTTCTGTAGAAAACAAAATTTCTGTTGCTTTGAGTCATTCCTTCATCTTTGATGAGATCGTCCATCATTCAATGCCATATAGGAGGACATATATCACATAACAGTCCAGTACTCTTTTCCTTGTTTCTGTTGCTTTGAGTCATTCCTTCATCTTTGATGAGATCGTCCATCATTCGATGCCATATAGGAGGACATATATCACATAACAGTCCAGTACTCTTTTCCTTGTTTCTGTTGCTTTGAGTCATTCCTTCATTTTTGATGAGATCGTCCATCATTCAATGCCATATAGGAGGACAGATATCACATAACAGTCCAGTATTCTTTTCCTTGTTTCTGTTGCTTTGAGTCATTCCTTCATCTTTGATGAGATCGTCCATCATTCGATGCCATATAGGAGGGCAGATATCACATAACAGTCCAGTACTCTTTTCCTTGTTTCTGTTGCTTTGAGTCATTCCTTCATCTTTGATGAGATCGTCCATCATTCGATGCCATATAGGAGGACATATATCACATAACAGTCCAGTACTCTTTTCCTTGTTTCTGTTGCTTTGAGTCATTCCTTCATCTTTGATGAGATCGTCCATCATTCAATGCCATATAGGAGGACATATATCACATAACAGTCCAGTACTCTTTTCCTTGTTTCTGTTGCTTTGAGTCATTCCTTCATCTTTGATGAGATCGTCCATCATTCGATGCCATATAGGAGGACATATATCACATAACAGTCCAGTACTCTTTTCCTTGTTTCTGTTGCTTTGAGTCATTCCTTCATCTTTGATGAGATCGTCCATCATTCGATGCCATATAGGAGGACATATATCACATAACAGTCCAGTACTCTTTTCCTTGTTTCTGTTGCTTTGAGTCATTCCTTCATCTTTGAGGAGATTGTCCAGCATTCGCTGCCATATAAGTGGACACATATCACATAACAGTCCAGTAATCTTTTCCTTGCTTCTGTGGCTTTGAGTCTTTCCTTCATCTTTGAGGAGATTGTCCAGCATTCGCTGCCATATAAGTGGACACATATCACATAACAGTCCAGTACTCTTTTCCTTGCTTCTGTTGCTTTGAGTCATTCCTTCATCTTTGAAGAGATTGTCCAGCATTCGCTGCCATATAAGTGGACACATATCACATAACAGTCCAGTACTCTTTTCCTTGCTTCTGTTGCTTTGAGTCATTCCTTCATCTTTGAGGAGATTGTCCAGCATTCGCTGCCATATAAGTGGACACATATCACATAACAGTCCAGTAATCTTTTCCTTGTTTCTGTTGCTTTGAGTCTTTCCTTCATCTTTGAGGAGATCGTCCATCATTCGATGCCATCTAGGAAGACAGATATCACATAACAGTCCAGTAATCTTTTCCTTGTTTCTGTTGCTTTGAGTCATTCCTTCATCTTTGAGGAGATTGGCCATCATTCGATTCCATATAGGAGGACATATATCACATAACAGTCCAGTACTCTTTTCCTTGTTTATGTTGCTTTGAGTCTTTCCTTCATCTATGAGAATATGTCCAGCATTTTTTTGCCATCAAGGAAGACAGATATCACTCAACAGTCCAGTACTTTTTTCTTTGTTTCTGTTGCTTCAGGTCTTTCCTTCATCTTCCAAGCGATTGTCTAGCATTCGCTGCCATATAGGAGGACAGATATCGCTCAACAATTCAGTACTCCTTTCTTTGTTTCCAGCGAAATATTCCTGCACTTAATATTGTACTCAGCTTTTGGAATGCATCCTTGGCCATACCAATACGACTTCGGATCTCAGTGTCGCACTTTCCGTCTTCTGTTAAAACACTTCCAAGTTATTTACATTTCTATGAATTTTTAATTTTAGTATCTCCGACCTGTAATTGGCATTATGTGCTCCTCTTTTGGTTGATTTTGAACTGCTACGTATGACCAGTAGTTAATGTAGAATATTCAACTTTACAGTTGGTTCTCAACAAAATATTTCTCTCAATAAGGAACTACGACAGATATAATATAAACTGCAAAAAAAAATATAGATAATAAACACAAATTTAAACAATGAGGCCAAGAAATAATTGAAAGGGTAAGAGACAGATAAAATACGGTAGAATGACATTTCTACTCAGCTTTAGGAATGCGTTCCTAGCCATGTCAATATGCCTTCAGATCTTTACATTTTCCGTCCTCGGCGGACCTGACACAAACTACCACCACGTTTAATTTCGTTGTTTTTCATTTTTTTTTTTTTTTTTTACTTTTTTCAGCTCAGTCCTATCGATTACCCACTTAGCTTTACGATTGACAAAACAAATTTTGAAAAAGTTCAATATTTAAACATTTTCTGGTGGCGGGGTCTGTTTCTTATACAACAAATCGAGCCTCCATTTTGAAACCTGTTGCCGTTAGGACCACAATACCGCCACCTTTAAATTTGTTCATTATCAAAAGTTAGGGACTTTTTTCAGTGTAATATTATCGTTTACACCTTAAACTTTACGAATGACAAAAACAAAACTGCAAAAATTTCAATATTTGAACAATTTTAGTCGGGTGGGTGGACCAGTTTCTCATACAACCTTATCGTGGATTGAAAATGGAGGATCAATTTAATTTAACGTTGTATGAGACACTGATCTTCCCCCAAATTTGTTTAAATATTGTAATTTTTCAAAATGTTTTTGATAATCGGAAAGTTTAAGCAACAATCGATAGAACTGCGAGGCAAAAAGTAAAAAAAAAACTGAAAAACAACGAAATTAAACGTGGTGGTAGTCTGCTTCAGGTCCACCCCGTATTCTGTTAGAAGACATCCCAGGTGTTTAGATCTCTGTAGCTGCTTGATTTCAGTATCCCCGACTTACAAGCAAGAACTTCTGGTGTTAGCAGGCAGTGATTGGTTAATCCTGATTGGTCATCCTGTGTTCACGTGTTAAATCCTACTTTTCCCCGCGCATATAAGAAAGGAACACAAGTGCTGCAAACCAGTTTAGGTGCGATCGTGAGCCAGCGATCGTGGTGACATGCGTATTCCTAACTCGAGCGAGGCCCCAGTTCAAGGTAGCTGAGGATATCTGTATAATTTTCACTCTTGGTTGCAGGTAGCAATCATTGGCGCGAATTTATTTCTTATAGACAAATGAATATGCAAACATATTTCCCAATACAAATTGCAATGGAAACTCAACAACTAATTCAAGAACTTTATGTATATTACTCTTCTTTTCAGAACTTTATTCCAATCAATCTTCCAATGAACATTTGAATTTCCTTAACAGTCTAAGAGAGAACACTCTTTCTCCCTCTATTCATTTTAATTGTATTATTTGTTAATATCTGTTTATTCTGTTTACTCTGGCTTTGTTTCTTATTTCCTGTGTCATGTGCCTGATCAATCGTGCGTCGTGTCGAATCCTAATATAAATCCACACAAACACAAATTTTATTATTTTTTTTCTTAGCCTCCCTGAGAGTAAAACACTACGCCTCCTTGGCCTCACACTCTCAGCAGACCTCAAGTGGAACGACTACATCGAATACGTTGATAAATTCACTGCCAAGAAGGTCGGTTCACTGTGCAGGGCCAAGAAGTTTTTCCCGTCTGAATCCATCCTGCACATATATAAATCTACCATCTGCCTGTGTATTGAATACTACGGCCACATCTGGTCAGGTGCCTCTGCTGTTCACCTCGGGGTTCTTGACAAAATCCAACGAAGAATCTGCAATGTGATCTATACCAACTTAGCAGCTCGGCTGCAGTCGCTCTCTCACCGGCCGGACGTGGCTTCCCTGTGCCTCTTCTATAAATACTTTCACGGCTTCTGCTCCGATGAACTTAGATCACTGGTGCTCCTACGTATGAATTTACATGAGCTACCAGATTAGCAACTACGTCCCACCCTTTTACAAGGAAACCGATAAAGTGTAAACGCAATTTCTACTCTAAGAGCTTCTTTTCACACATTTCCCACCTGTGGAATTCCCTTCCATATACTTGCTTCCCTGACAGCTACAATCTCAAGGAATTTAAATGTAGACATCTCTTTTCACACTAACTCGCATCCATTCTAACAAGCTCTTTTTCCATCTACTCAACCCACATCCTCGGTATACCCATCCGTTTATTAACCTCAACCCCTCTTTCTCATTATTTTCCCCTATGTAACCCCCTGCGCAACAGTGGCAGTAGAATGCTTTGCTTGGGGTGAGATGGTTAAAAAAAATATATATTGTAATGGACCTACAAACTAAAACTGAAAGCATTTACTTTTTTTTTTTTAATCATCTCACCCCAAGCAAGGCATTTCACTGCCACTATTGCGCATGGGGCTACATAGGGGAAGGTAAAGAGAAGAAGTGGATAGACATAGGGAATGTCAGGAGAAAGGTGACAGATGAGTAAGGATACCAAGGATGAGGGTTGGGCAAATGGGAAGAGTGTTTGATAGAATGGGAGCAGGTTAGTGTGTTAGGAGGTGTCTATTGACCTTACATTTAAACTCCTGGAGATTGTAGCCGTCGGGGAAGCAATCGTTTGGAAGAGAATTCCACAGACAGGAAGTGCGAGGAAAGAAACTGTTGGAGTAGAAGTTACGGCTGCATTTTATCGGTTTCACTGTAAAAGGGTTGGATCTAGTTGCTAATCTAGTATCTCGTGCAAATTCGTATTTAGGGGGCACCAGTGATCTAAGTTCATCGGAGCAGAAGCCGTGAAAGTATTTATAGAAGAGACACAGGGAAGCCACGTCTCGCCGGTGGGAGAGAGACTGCAGGCGGTCTGCCAAGTCGGTATCTATCACATTACAGACCCTCCTCTGAACCTTATCGAGAAGCCCGAGGAGAACAGCAGAGGCACCCGACCAGATATGGCAGCAATATTCAATGCACGGGCGGATGGTAGATTTGTAAATGTGCAGGATAGATTTAGACGGAAAAAACTTCCGGGCCCTACACAGAGAACCGACTTTCATAGCAGCTGATTTAGCAATGGATTCGATATAGTCATTCCATTTGAGGTCCGCTGAAAGTGTGAGACCAAGGAGGCGTAGTGTTTTACTCTCTGGGAGGCAAGCCTGATCCATGCTAATGGGAGGTAGGTGAGGTTGTCGATGATGGTTAATTGACAGTAGCTTCGTTTTAGAAGCATTAAAATTTACTATCCATTTCTTACCCCAGTCCAATATGGATTGGAGGTCTTTTTCAATCTCGGCTGCGAGGTTAGCTTTGACGCCTACACCAGATTTTTGTTGGAGGCGAGAGTAAACTGTGGTGTCATCGGCGTACAAACCTATTTGGGTTCTTATGGAATCAGGGAGATCATTAATATTTACTCGAAAGATTCATAAAAGTTACTGCACTTAAGAAACCTTTTTACTAAAACAGAATTTTTCAAGAGAAATATTTTTATAAATTTAAACCGAAAAGAGTACTGTTATCATGAGAGATTAAAAGAACTGATACTACACTTTGATCACTGTCAATGACCGAAGAATTAAAAAAATAGTATCTTGTACAGCACTGGCTGCTAGGTCAATAAATGTCAAATATTTTCTTATTGGTAAACGGTTTATATTACAATTACCATTAGAGATGAAGAGAACAGATATTACACTTTGATCACTGTCTGATGACCAAAGAGTGAAGAAAACAATATCTTGAGTAGCACTGTCTTCTTGGTCAATGAATGCCAAATGTTTTCTTGTAGGGGATCTGCTAATATTACCGTTACTATCTAAACTAATTTATAAATGGAACTTTGTCTGTCTGTCTGTGTGTTCGTTACCTATAGACTCCGAAACGGCTGAACCGATTTTCTTGAAAATTTACACAGTTGTACTATAAGCGTCTGCGAGTGTTCTTAGATAGCTTTTGTGTCAAGGTGCTCCCAATAAATATCGAAAATCGATAATCGAAAAAATCGGGTTATACACTCATAGACAAAGACATAAGAAACGATATTCAGAAGTTTCAAGATTGCAGTTCTATCCTTGGATGACTTATTTGACTCCGATATTGGAAATCGATACCCCGATATCTTAGCGGGTCTGATCAAAATCAGTTTTTCATCCTTGTTATTTTAGTTTTTGCTTCGGGTCTGGGTCTAAATATGTATAATAGTAGTTCTTAGTCTCAGCCATGATACCCTTTACTCAGAGGACTTATTTAGCCTACAAAATTCAGTTTACGACGAAAAAAAACAGGAAATCAAAATTTGACTTACATCCATTCATTTTTCTTTCAGTCTACGGTTTCGCTTTAACTAGAAACAACTATTGCTTTTTAGTTTTTCGTGCCAACGTCCAAAGTGTCTGAGCTCTGGGACCATGGTTTAGTTTTAAAGCTTTCATTACACTCGAGCAACGCCGGGCTATACTGCTAATTATATATGAGGAGAACTGATACTAGACTTTTATCACTGTCCGTTAAAAAAAATATCTTGTATAGCATTGGCTGCTCGGTCAATGAATGCCAAATGTTTTCTTGTAGCAAACTTCTAATATTGTTACCATGATATGTCCTCTTGACTTCACTTATATATATATAACGTAGAATACTTGGTATATTAATCAGGTAAATTCCGATAGAGACGAACTCAAAAGAACTCAATGTTAAATTTAATTTAACAGAGTAATATAATTTAGAAAAGATTTTAGATATTCTACAATTTCATGGATAATAGGCAAACGGAATAAAGCTGCTCGTCAGACACAAAAGATACAAGAGTTAATGATATTCAAAATAATCCCGAAAATAGTTAAATGGGAACATGAGCTTCTGTGTATAACTATTTTCGGGGTCATTTTGAATATTATTAACTGCTGTATCTTTTGTGTCTGACGAGCAGCTTTTTTCCTGCTGTGAAATACGTATTACCCATGAAATTGTAGAATATCTAATCATATATATATATATATATATATATATATATATATATATATATATATATATAATTCCAGGCGAACAGGACACAAGGCTTCATTATTTTGAGTGCCCTGGCATTTGTTTTATTATGGACAGTGCTCAATATAATGAGTATTATGAGTTAATTGTACATTGCGACACGGAAATTTCTATGTTTCGAGATAGATTCTCTTCATCAGGAAATGTTTGACGTTGGTTGTATAGATGATTTACATTTAAAAATCTTTTTTTTATGTCAATCATCTGCACAAACAACATCAACATTGACTGTATTATATATATATATATATATATATATATATATAGTGATGATCATCCACGTATACTGTCTTAATATGTATAGGAAAGAATATTAATAAAAAGTTTTGAATTTAAAAATGTACTTTTTTTGGACAGTATTTGTTTATTTTTATTTTAAACAAATACTGTCCAAAAAAAGTACATTTTTAAATTCAAAACTTTTTATTAATATTCTTTCCTATATTTTTATATATATATATATATATATATATATATATATATATTACATTCACAGTAACATCTTACGTATTAGTGTCTTCAACGCCTTGCTAGAGGTGAAATCATTTGAAAAAAATTGAATAGCTGAGAGTTTATATATTTCTTAACACGTTAGATGTTGTATGAATATCAGCATTCAATGAGTTATCTTAATAAATATTCTCATTATTTTTCTTTTCGGCCGTTATATTCTACGGGCTTATTCATGCTTTGAAAATTGTGCGATTAATGATTATAATCATTTTACGAGCCGTTTGAGCTGATGTTCTTGTATTTGTTGATCTTTTCTGTGGAGTCCTCCAGAATGTCTGACACTTTCTCAGACACGCCTCGGTTCTCTGGGTTTTCTGAACTTCCCAGACGGGCCAACCATCTCTCGGCGAGGCTGGCACAAGTGGATCTCTGCGTTGGAAAACGAAGGGAAAGATAATGCAAGTCGCCCAAAGGCGTCGGCAGACATCCAATTCCCACGTGTCTCTTTTAAAATAAATTACAAGACCCGATAAGCCAGTCATTGAAGAAAAGATATTAGTTCATGTGTTTCATTTCAGTACACATATAGCGCGACTATCGAGTAACCATCATAGTGGCATTTCATCTGGCGAATTCCCACAAGGCGATGCACAGATTGGAAGCGTTCACGGATCTTCTTCAGTTGACTGGACTCTTGGGAAACGGTAAGCCGAATGACTGATTGAATGATAATCAGAGATTCAAATGATAAATTAGAATGGCCAAGCCATAAAAATCAGCCATTTTTTTTTCTTTAAACAACAGATTGACAATTATTCTTTTTTGATGTGATGGTTTCACGGGGAATTATTTGTTTTTTATATGCTATATCCTCTCAGGAAGTTGAGGTTCTCCACAACATCCTACCTATTCCAGCTCTAATAATATTTGACCTTTTTCCGTCTCGATTAATATAAGTAGTTGATTCGCAGTCTTCCCCTGCTTCGCTTGTAAAACTATTCTTCGTAACGCCTCTGTTGTCTGATACTGAATTCAATATCTGTAAAAACAAATAGTCAGTTTAGGGCCATACCTTATACACGCTTGGGTGATCATGTCTGTTTCGAGACATTACTGACCGGGCAGAAAATTTTCCAGCAGTTGGTTGGCAATACGTTCTGCGGTTACCAACCAAGGCTATACAACCCAATCTGTCTGCTATTTAATTATATTTATTAATATCAGTCAGTTAAGTGCCATACGTGATACACGCGTTGGGCGATCATGTCTCGAAAAGAGAAATGACTGACTAGGCAGAAGATTTTCCCGCAGTAGGTTGCCATTACTTTTTGCGGTAGACTGGTTACCAGTCAAGGCTATAGAACAAAATTTGTCCTGCTATTTGACTCATAGCTGGAGTTAAAAGATATAGATTACATTACATTATTATATTAAGTATAATTAGTGGGGGATCACTTTATTACTTCATAACAATAGAAAATCGATCGCCTAATTTATGACCAGTAGAAGTTTTGATGATGTTTCCAACTATTATATTCTGTCAGTCAGAATATAATCACGCTTTGGGCGATCATGTCTCGAAAGGAAACATGACTCACTGGGCAGAAGATTATCCCGCAGTAGGTTGCTTTCTGCGGTAGACTGGTGAATTATATTATTCTATTAATAAGTAGTAATTAGTGGGGGATCAGTTTATTACTTCATGACAATAGAAAACCGATCACCCACTTTATGCCCAGTAGAAGCCTTAATCATGTTTCTGTTATATTCAGTCAGTCAGTTAAGTGCCATACGTGATACACGCTTGGGCGATCATGTC
Source organism: Ascarosepion bandense (assembly GCA_037127315.1). Taxonomy (NCBI): domain Eukaryota; kingdom Metazoa; phylum Mollusca; class Cephalopoda; order Sepiida; family Sepiidae; genus Ascarosepion; species Ascarosepion bandense. The sequence continues at coordinate 361,657 of JBBBDQ010002203.1, forward strand.
TCGAAAGAGACATGACTGACTGGGCAGAAGATTATCCCACAGTAGGTTGCCATAGAAAACGACTCGATCACTCAATGAAATACTGATTAGCTACACAAACAAGTCTTTTAGATGTGTTTACAGTCTATGGAATATAAATACAAAGAAACCACCGTGGCCACAAAGTGAGGGATCAGTTTATATCTTGTTTGTATTATGGAATTAAACATCTACTTTATATCTATATTAAAAGTTCTTGTTTGATCATCACATTCCGATTAGGAATTTATACACCGCTTCTTCCCCTCACCTTTGGGTTAATTAGTAAGATTAATATCACTATATCAATAATAACTCAAAACACTACTTTTACAATCTAAAAATATATTCTGGATTTAAATAACCTGAAATCGGGTAGATAAGCCGTAAGGAAACGAACCAATCTATCAATAAATAAAATTAGGGTCCATTTTTACGTTCAATTCAGTCAGTCAGTTAAAGTGCCATACGTGATACACGCTTGGGCGATCATGTCTCGAAAGAGACATGACTGACTGGGCAGGAGATTATCCCGCAGTAGGTTGCCATTGCTTTCTGCGGTAGACTGGTTGCCGACCAAGGCTATAGAACCCAATCTGTCCTGTTATTTAACCCATAACTGGAAGGAAGAGACGGATTAATACCTTTCCCAAGGGTATTTGCGCGTAAGTGAATACAATGGATTCAACTGGAATTCGAACTCGGCTCCCCGGTTTCTCGTTCCGAGCCGATATCCACTGTACCACAACGCACATCTGCACGTTCAACTCACTTACTATTAAATGTCGGGTTCCATTAATCCGGACACTAAATCAGGGTCTAGTTTGCAATTAAACTCATATGATAGATTAAACCCCCACTTTAAAACCATCCGACTCGATCGTTTTTTAAAACATGATTTTCTTTTTAAATCAATCAATTAAGTGCCATACGTGATTCACAAATGGGCGATCATGTCTCGAAAGAGACATGACTGACTGGGCAGAAGATTATCCCGCAGTAGGTTGCCATTGCTTTCTGCGGTAGACTGGTTGCCAACCAAGGCTATAGAACCCAATCTGTCCTGTTACTCGACTCATAGCTAGAAGTATAAGAGATGTATTATATTATTAGGTAGTAATTAGTGGGGGATCAGTTTATTACTTCATAACAATAGAAAACCTATCCCCCATTTTATGACCAGTAGAAGCATAATCATGATTCCAACTATTAAATTCAGTCAGACAGTTAAGTGCCATACGTGATACAAGTTTGGGCGATCATGTCTCAAAAGACTGGGCAGAAGATCATCCCGCAGTAGGTTGCCATTGCTTTCTGCGGTAGACTGGTTGCTAGCCAAGGCTATAGAAGCCAATCTTTCCTGTTATTTAACCCATAACTGGAAGGAATAGACGGATTAATACCTTTCCCAAGGGTATTTGCGCGTAAGTGAATGCGTAAGTGAATGCAATGAATTCAGCTGGAATTCGAACTCGGCTCCCCAATTTGTCGTTCCGAGCCGATATCCAATGCACCACAACGCGCATTTTTTTCGATACATTTCTGAAAAATGAATGTCATATTTGGAAGAAACCAACGCAGGATTTGTTTTTTAACCGCGCCCACTTTGCTACTGAATGTGTCCCAACGTCGAAGCTTAACGTAGGTTTAACTGCAATACCAAACAAAAATTAAGCAAAGCCCCACGGCGCTTCCTCTTTTGTAGACGCCCCAGGCGCCGGGTAATAACCCCATATCCACGGAAAGTACCCGAGTTTGGGCGTAATATTTCTTATACTTCCCCTACATGTTCCAGGTATGTTAAAACCAAAGCAAAGTAGATTTTAAAAATGCATTATCATTTAAAAAAAATAAAAATAAAAAAAGGTCTATTATTTCCATTTACCGAATCTGTGTTAAAAATATGTATCTTTTAAAATTCGACCGTCGACACATGTATTTATTTATTTTTTTTTTTTTTCCAAATCTGAGCATTTATTTATTTATTTATTTATTTTTTAGTTTGTAATTATAAATTTAAACAGAAAATCCTATAAATTTTCATTTTTTACCTGATTTTTACCGGATTCTTTTTTTATTCAAGGGAAATAATATCTTCGTTCAAAAAAAAAAATCATTTATGAAATTTCTTATGAATGAAAATGTTAATCAAACTTGAATTCGATTTATTTTTGTTAAAAAAAAAGAGTAAGAAAAATTTAAATTTAAATTATGTAACATCTACAGAAATTAAATTTTTCGTAAAACAAACTTAATAATTTTTTAAATTTTAGTTATACACTATTTTCTTTAACGATATTAGATTATTAATTTTATTTGTTAATAATTAAAATAGGATTTTAAAAAAGACTAAATTCATAAAGATGGTTTTAATTAAAAAAAATAATATATTTTCCGGAAAATAAATATCAAAATCAAAGAAAAAAGAAATTTTTGTAAAAAAATCCTCTAACTTAATCCAATGGCTTTAAAATATATCTTAAATGAAATAAAATAAATAGTAACATCTAATTCTATTTAATAAATAAATTGATAAATAAGTGAATAAAAATTGTAAATATTTTTTAATTTGATTTTTAAATTATAATTTGAATTTTCACGAAATAAAAAGTCTTTTTTTTTCTTTTTTTTTTTTACCTTCCCTTAAAAACCCTTAAAAACTGTTTTCTTTATTTGCCCGTTAAACTGGAGATCTGTAAATAATTTTTTTTTCTAGCCTGAAAGTCGAAATTTTTTTTTTATTATTATCGATTATGTTTAAAAAAGAAAAACAAATCAATTGTACGTTAGGAAATTGAACCCTTCGAAATCAGCCGGCAAGAAAACAAAAGGGAAGACAAACAGAGTTACCTCCCTTTAATTTACCCGTAAAAAAAAAAATAATTTAAAAATTGCCGGTTGGGTTTAAATGGGATATATGCTGTCAAGTCTGGTGTAGTGGTCTCTATCTTCTTAGGAATTTAAGATACCACCGAATATATGATACACCCCGACTCTACTACATTTAATTATACCATACTATGCTATTATCTACCTTTGATCCAAATCACAAGACCCAAATCAGTGTTTTCCTTTTATTAAAATCCATTTTTTTTTCTCGTCAGCTGGTTACCCCGGGGCCGGTGCAAGGGTCTCGTGACCACCCACCGAATATATTATACGGCCAAACTCCGAAACGATGATACGTGGGCTCCCACTCTAGTAGATCCCAATTATCATAAGGTAGGATTCATATAAAATACAAATTTTATTTTAACCTAATAATGGATCATATGGAATAAAGGTGAACAATTCAACTAGAAAAATAGAAAATAAATACAATGTATCTAAATAGAAATTAGAGACCTGTCATAATGGATCATTCCAGCCTATGTACAATAATGGATCATATGAAATATAGGTGAACAATTCAACTAGAAAAATAGAAAATAAATACAATGTATCTAAATAGAAATTAGAGACCTGTCATAATGGATCATTCCAGCCTATGTACAATAATGGATCATTTGCAAGATAGGTGAACAATTCAACTAGAAAAATTGAAAATAAATAGAATGTATCTAAATAGAAATTAGAGACCTGTCATAATAGATCATTCCATCGTTTGTGGCAATTTTTAATATCAAGTTGAGATTTTTCTTGTTAAACTAGAGTTGTACGTTGTGGTGCAGTGGATATCAACTCGGAACAACAAATCGGGGTGCCGAGTTCGAATTCCACGTAAATTTCTTGCATTAACTTAAGCACAAATACCCTTGGGAAAAGTATTAAACCGTCTCTTCCTTCCAGTTATGGGTGAAAAAACAGGACAGATTGGGTTCTATAGCCTTAGCTGGCAACCAGTCTACCGCAGAAAGCAATGGCAACCTACTGACAAGTCAGTCATGTCTCTTTCGTGACATGATCGCCCAAAGCGTGTATCAAGTACGGCACTTAATTGATCTATTCTCCCTTCAGCCATGAATTAAATGGCAGGAGAAATTGGGTTCTATAGCCATGGCTGGCAACCAGTCTACCGCAGAAAGTATTGACAACTTACTGCGGAAAACTCTTCTGCCCAGTCAGACATGTCTCTTTCGAGACATGATCGCCCAAAGCGTGTATCACGTATGGCACTTAACTGACTAAATATAATGTGTTGGAAACAATTAAAACTTCTACCGGGCATAAAGTGGGGGATCGGCTTTTATTGTTATGATGTAATAAACTGATTCCCCACTAAATATATTTAATATGATAATGTAATATCATCCATCTCTTCTCCCTACAGCTATGAGTTAAATGACAGGAGAATTTGGGTTCTACAGCCTTGGCATATAGAAAGCAATGGCAACCTACTGCTGAAAAATCTTCTGCCTAGTCAGTCATGTCTCGAGAGGGACATGATCGCCCAAGCGGGTATCACGTATGGCACTTAACTAACTGATAGGGAAATGGGTTCGGACAAAAATATCTGTCTTGTAACACCGGTTCCCGTATGGTCACTGAATCTTGAATGTGGATGTGGTTAAAGTAAAAAATTCACGATTTGGACGAAAAAAAAAAACCCCAAAAAACCAGAATGACGTCAAAATCAGCAACATTTCAAAACTTTCTGGGAAATAAGATTTCTAGAATATTCAATCCACTAGACGAAAATGAGTAAATAAATCTAAACTTATTTATAAATGGAACTTTCTCTGTGTGTGTGTGTGTGTGTGTGTGTGTGTGTGTGTGTGTGTGTGTGTGTGTGTGTCCGTTACCTTTAGACTCTGAAACGGCTGAACCGATTTTCTTGAAAATTTAGACAGTTGTATTATAAGCGTCTGCGAGTGTTCTTAGCTAGGTTTTGTGTCGAGGTACCCCCGATAAATATCGAAAATCGATAATCGTAAAAACCGGGTTATAGAAGGACTGGTCCGATTTTAATCAAATTTGATACACTCATAGACAAAGACATAAGAAACGACATTCAGAAATTTCAAGGTTGCGGTTCTTACAATAGTTGCGAAAATCGATAATATATATATATATATATATATATATATATATATATATATATATATATAAGGCAAGCTGTTTGTGTGTGTCTGTTTATCTGTCTGTGTGTCCTTTATACAAATCCACAATTTTTATCCGATTCTCACTAAACTTCACAAATATTCTTTAGGTTGAGTCTGAGCTCCAGGACCATGGATTAGTTTTAAAGCTTTCATTACATCCGAGCAACGCCGGGCGATTCTGCTAGTTGTTTAATAAACAGAGTGTCTGCTCAAACATGAGTATCCGATGGGTTGACGTAACAAAAATGTGTCAGGTTAAGACATTTTTAAAAAATCCGTCCCTTTCTTTAAAAATTGCTTTATTTTTATTTTTTAATTTTTCTACTCATGTCGCTCCAAGCAATGCATTTTGCTGACACTGTTTTGCAGAATGTTACATAGGAGGAAAAATATGCAAAAAATGACACTTTAGAGGGGGTGTCAAGAGGTGGTTAAGAGGAGGTTGACTGTGACCATAAAGTGAGGGATTAACTTATATATTGATTGTAATGTAGAATTGATCACCCACTTTCTATTCACAGTCTAATTTCTCGTTTGTTGATAAGCCACAGAAAAGGAAGCAATCAATGAATAAAATACTGATTAGCTACACATGCATGTCTTTTACAGTGTCTGGAATAAAAATGTATAGAAACAACCGTGGTCATAAAGTGAGGGATCAGTTAATATATTGATTATAGTGTAGAATTAATCCCCCATTTTTTATTTGCATTATGATTTCTTGTTTGCTGATAGATAAGCCGTAGAAAAGGAAGCAATCAATCAATAAAATACTGATTAGCTACACATGCATGTATTTTAGATTTATTTACAGTCCCTGGAATATAAATGTATAGAAGCAACCGTGATCATAAAGTGAGGGATCAGTTTATATACTGATTATAATGTAGAATTGATCCCCCACTTTATATTTACATAATTTCTTGTCTGTTGATAAACCGTAGAAAAGGAAGCAATGACTAAATAAAATACTGATTAGCATGCATGTCTTTTAGATTTATTTACAATCCCTGGAATATAAATGCATAGAATTTTTTTTATATAAACATATCGCCCCAAGCAAAGCATTATACTGCCACTGTTGAGCAGGGGGTCACATAGGAGGAAAGTTATGAGAAACAGTGACTGGTTATAGGGGGTGTTAGGAAGTGGCTAAGAGAAGGATGAGAATACTGATGAGAGTAGAGTGGACGGAGAAAGGAGCATGAAAGAGAGGATGCAGGTTTGTGAGATAGGAGATGACTATTGACTTTACATTTAAATTCTTGGAGATTGTAGCTGTCGGGGAAGCAAGTAAATGGAAGGGAATTCCTCAGGTGGGAAGTGCGACGAAAGGAGCTGCTGGAGTAGAATTTGCGTTTACATTTTATTGATTTCACAGTCAAAGTGTAGGACCTAGTTGCTAATCTTATGGCTCTAGTAAACTTATATATAGGGGGCACCAATGAACTAAGTTAATTTTCCTAGCTGCCAAGTTGGGATCGCTCACATTACAGATTCTCCGTTGGATTTTGTCAAGGACCCCAAAATGGATAGCAGGAGCACCCGACCAGATATGGCAGCAGTATTCAATGCACAGGCGGATGGTAAGAGACGGATGACTGGCCATAAAGTGAGGGATCAGTTTATATATTGATTGTAATGTAGAACTGATCCGCCACTTTATATCCACATTGTAATAGTATAGAATTTTCTTTTTTTTTTAATAATCATATAGCCCCAAGCTAAGTTCATCAGAGCAGAAGCCGTGAATGTATTTGTAGAAGAGACACAGGGAAGCCACATTGTCCCGTTGAGAAAGTGACTGTATCTGAGCTGCCAAGTCGGGATCGATCACATTACAGATTCTCCGTTGGATTTTGTCAAGGACGCCTAGGTGGATAGCAGAAACACCAGACAAGATATGGCAGCAGTATTCAATACACGGGCGGATGGTAGATTTTTATATGTGAAGGGTTGTTTCAGGCGGAAAAAAACTTTCTGGCCCTCCACAGAGAACCAACTTTCTTAACCGCGGGTTTAGCTATAGATTTACGTTAGAATACATATATCTATGTCAAGACTCAGGCTAAAATCTATTTTGAAAGGTCCTATTCTATGTAAATACTAGCAGTATAGCCCGGTGTTGCTCGGGTGTAATGAAAGCTTTAAAACTAATCCATGGTCCTGGAGCTCAGACTCTTTGGACGTTGGCACAAAAGACTAAAAAGCAATAGTTGTTTCCAGTTAAAGCGAAACCGTAGACTACAAGAAAAATATTGATTTTTCAATGTAAATCAAATTTTGATTTCCTGGTATCGATATCAAATAAGTTTTTTTCATCGTAAACTGAATTTTGAAGGCTAAATAAGTCCTCTGAGTAAATGGTATCATGGCTGAGACTAAGAACTATAATTATACCTACTTAGAGCCAAACCCGAAACAAAAAATAAAATAAAAGGGCTGAAAAAATACAGACATACAGGCAGATAAACAGACACACAAACATATATATTACCAATTTTCTGCACTATTGTAAGAACTGCAATCCTGAAACTTCTGAATATCGTTTCTTATGTCTTTGTCTATGAGTGTATCAAATTTGATTGAAATCGGACCACTCCTTCTATAACCTGATTTTTTCGATTATCGATTTTCGATATTTATCGGAGGTACCTCGACGCAAAACCTAGCTAAGAACACTCGCAGACGCTTATAGTACAACTGTGTAAATTTTCAAGAAAATCGGTTCACCCGTTTCGGAGTCTATATGTAACGGATACACACACACACACACACACACACACACATAAAAAAAAAACACACACACACACACACACACACGCAAAGTTCCATTTATAAATAAGTTTAGATAAATGTGAACATTCTGGAGTATTCTCTACCAAGCAACGATAGTCTGTTTCATGCATCAATAAACTCTTAAGTTAATCTTTATTACTTTTGCTTATGGGAAATAATGACCTCAAAAGTGAAAAAAATATATGCAGTCGAAATTTAATGTAAGTTTCTTTTTAATTATTTTTTTCTTTCATGTGATGAACTGCATTCCTCAGCTGACACACGGAATCTTTGCGAAACAGCTGTTGATAAGGCATCAGTCTTTTTCCTTTAATACATACATCAGTCACTCACTTAAGTGCCATACGTTATAAACTTTCTAACTAGGCAAAAGATTTTCACATCGTAGGTTGTCATTTCTTCCAGTAGTAGACTGGTTACCAACCTAGGCTATAGAACCCAATTTCTGCTGCCATTCAAGACAGTCAGTTAAGTCCCATCCGTGATACACGTTTGGGTGATCATGTCTGGAATGAGATATGAATGACTAGGTAGAACATTTTTCTTCAGTAGGTTGCTATATTTCTTGCAGTAGACTGGTTACCAACCAAGGCTATAGAACCCAATCTCTGCTGCCATTCAAGTTAGTCAGTTAAGTCCCATCCGTGATACACGTTTGGGTGATCATGTCTGGAATGAGATATGAATGATTCGTCAGAAAAATTTCCTACAGTAGGTTGCTATTTTTCTTGCTGTAGACTGGTTGCCAACCAAGGCTATAGAACCCAATCTCTGCTGCCATTCAAGTCAGTCAGTTAATTGTCATACGTTATACACGTTTGGGTGATCATGTCTTGAAAGAGATATGAATGACTAGGTAGAAATTTTTCTTACAGTAGGTTGCTATTTCTTCCTGCATTAGACTGGTTGCCAGCCAAGGCTATAGAACCCAATCTGTCCTGTTATTTAACTCATAGCTAGATTGAGAAGATATAGATTATATAACATTATCATAGTAAGTATAATTAGTGGGGGATCAGATTATTACTTGACCACAATAGAAAACCGATCCACCCCACTTTATGCCCAGTAGAAGTTTTAATTATGTTTACAACTGTTATATTCAGTCAGTCAGTTAAGTGCTATACGTGATATGTGCTTTGGGCGATCATGTCTCGAAAGAGACACGACTGATTGGGCAGAAGATCATCCCGCAGTAGGTTGCTATTTCTTCCTGTAGTAGACTGGTTGCCAACCAAGGCTATAGAACCCGATCTCTGTTGCTATTCAAGTCAGTCATTTAACTGCCTTGCGGGTTACACGCTTGGGTGGTCATGTCTGGAAAGAGATATGAATGACTAGGCACAAATTTTTCTTACAGTAGGTTGCTATTTCTTCCTGCAGTAGACTGTTTGCCAACCAAGGCTATAGAACCCAATATTTCCTGCTTTTTATGTCAGTCATTTAATTGCTGTGCGTGATACACGCTTGGGTGATCATGTCTCAAAAGATACATAACTGACTTGGCAGAATAGTTTTTTTTCCGCTGGAGGTTGCAATTACTTTCTGCGGTAGACTGGTTGCCAACCAAGGCTACAGAACCCAGTCTGTCCTGCTACTTAACCCATAGCTGGATGGAGAAGAGACAGACTGATACCCCTCCTAAGGGTATATGAGCGTAGGTAAATGCAACAAATTGAACTGGATAATATGTATAAATACTAAAAATCTTAATATTTCCCTCTAGCTTAACTTTGTCAGGTGTATTTCTGCTTACTAAAAAAATACTTACTTAATAAAACTGATTAGTAACCTGATCCAAATATTTCATCTCAAGAAAGGCAATAAAGCCACTAAGATATAAAGGAGTTACTGAGCGTGAAGTAATATGAAAAAAAAATCAGTATTAAACTGCTTGAACAATTAAAGCCGACAGGGCGGGATCAATAAGAAAAGCGGAATTAAGAAGACAGAAGATAACTATTGACATTGCATTTAAATTTCTGAAGATCAAAGTTGAGTGGAAAGAAGCCGGAAGAGAGCCCCACAAGCTAGGGAAGAGACTTCTAGCCTACAACTTATAATAATATGAGAAGAAGAAAACATAATTAAGGAGAGAGAACAATAAAAGGACAGGAATTAAGAAGACAGAAGATAACGATTGACATAGCATTTAAATTTTTGAAGATCAAAGTTGAGTGGAAAGCAAGAATCCGGAAGAGAGTCCCACAAGCGAGAGAAGAAACTGTCAGCATCGGACTTATAATAATATGAGAAGAAGAAAACATAATTAAGGTGACAGGTTGCAAACCAAGATTGTAGAACATAATCTGTCCTGCTCTTCAAGTCTGTCAGTTAAATACTAAAAAATAATCTCTTTTGACTCACTAGGCAGATTTTCCCGCGTTAGGTTGCCATTTCTTTCTGGGATAAATTGGTTGCCGACCAACGCTATAGAGCTATTATCTATCCTGCTATTTAACCCATAGCTAGAGGAAGAAGACATAAAATAATTTTGTTTATCAAGGGGATTTGTTCGTAAGAGAATGAAGGTAATTCCACCGGAATTCGAACTCGGCTCTTCGATTTCTCGTTAGCAAAACTCATATCTCTTGCACTACAAAGTACATATTCTAATCTGGTCTGTCAGTTAAGTGCCATACATGATACACGCTTGGGCGATCATGTCTCAAAAGAGACATGACTGACTGGGCAGCAGATTATCTCGCAGTAGGTTGCCATTGTTTTCTGCGGTAGACTGGTTGCCGACCAAGGCTATAGAACCCAATTTATTCTGTCATTTAACTTATAGCTGGAGGGAGAAGAGATTATAGTGTAGTATCTGTTCTTTTTTTTTTTTGTTTTTTGTTTTTAGTATGTGACAATTGGGAGTTCAATCCTTAGGCTGAGTAGTGCTATAGCGGGTTGCTTATCTATTCTTTTTCTGTTAGTAGTGGAGAGTCCATTCCAGTGAAGGGTAGTTGTATACAGTTGCAGGTTAACGGAAATTGGCCTTGTTGTAGATAGCCCACTATAAGTCATAAAATGATTATAAATCAAGAAAATCAAATTGAGTTGAAAAATAACGTTTTATATGTACACATACCAATTAAGGATTTTACAATTGAAGTAATACTTGAATATAGGTCCAACGGAGGTTAAAATGTTCATGGCAAATAAAATGCTGAAAGAGAATTAATGCTTAGTAATGTGGGGAGCGTGTTAGTGACAAATGTCTTTGATGTAGTCGCTCCTTAGGTCATTAAGTAGTTTTGAGATAGGGAAGAAAGGAGGAGAGGTGAAGGGACGAGCATAGTAGCCACTTGACTTGGTCAAGGGAGATATTAATTACTCTCGACTCTCACCGTCGGTCTGTCTGACGATGCTTTGTGTATCCGTTTTTTTATATCTTCTTTTTGGATCACAGCAGCTCATTTGGGATTTCACACTTGTATTTGGTTCTGGGCTTCCCATTGGCTGATAAATAAAATTCGCGTAGACTCACGAACTGGAAATTTAATATTTGATTAATTTTTATTTTTTAACCGGAACATATGCGCGAATCCACCTGCGCACCGACGACTTTTGGTCATTTGCTTTCTGGTCATGAAAGCACGAACATCCTGTCCATCGCTTTTGCTCGGTATCACCACAAGATAGATTTTATTACATTATTATATTAAATAATATTATTTGGGGATCAGTTTATTACTTCATAACAATTAAAATCCGACCCCCCCCACTTTAAGCCCAGTAGAAGTTTTAATTATGTTTCCAACTATCATATTCAGTCAGCCAGGTAAATGTCATACGTGATACATGCTTTGGGCGATCATGTCTCGAAAGATACATGACTGACCGGGCAGAAGATTTTCCCGCAGTAGGTTACTATTGTTTTCTGTGGTAGACTTGTTTCTAGCCAAGGCTATAGAACCCAATCTGTTCTGTTATTTAATTCATAACTGGAGGTAAGAGACCAAGGGTATTTGCCAAGGGTATTTGCGCGTAAGTGAATGCAAGGTTTACAACTGGAATTCGAACTCGGCTCCCCGGTTTCTCGTTCCAAGCCGATTTCCACTGCACAACGAGCGAAAAATTGTGGGCATGGTGTCTGGGCAGCTCATTGCCTCTGTATACCATCGCACAGGCCAGAAGATGTCACCTTAGTCTCACAAACAAAAGACTGCATGTTGAAATGACAGGATGCTACAATTAACCCGCGAGATAAATTAATTAAAATATATTAAAATATATTCAGTCACTCAATAATTGTTGTGGATAACGGGCGATGAACAGGACAAAATAATGAACAACAAAACCGATATGGAGATAGAAAAGTAGGTTATATTGAACATAATATACAAACTTGAACGCAGATCAGTAAATCCAGGAATACTATTAGTAAGAAATAAATATATACAAATCTTGATGTGAAGTCGTTGGAAATAGTATATCCGTGTATATTATTCTAGCTGAGTGGAGCTCAGAGCTAGTTTGACTTTTGATGCGGTAGTCTCTTGGTAACTTCGGTATCTCTCGGTAACTTACGTATCAGTTCCGGTACTCTCCGATAACTGGCACGGATCTCTACGAATACTCTCTCTTTCAACTCTATGGCGGCAACTGCTGTTCTCTCTATAGTAGGAGCATATGTATACTCGGTCGAGTCAGTTAGTTGTCAGTTAAATGCCATACGTGATACACACTTGGGCGATCATGTCTCGAAAGAGACATGACTGAATGGGCAGAAGATTATCCCGCAGTAGGTTGCCATTGCTTTCTGCGGTAGACTGGTTGCCGACCAAGGCTATAGAACCCAATCTGTCCTGCTATTTAACCCATAACTGGAAGGAATAGACGGATTAATACCTTTCCCAAGGTTATTTGCGCGTAAGTGAATACAATGGATTCAACTGGAATTCGAACTCGGCTCCCCGATTTCTCGTTCCGAGCCGATATCCACTGTACCACAACGCACATTAAAAATCATGTAAAAAGAGATCCCACAACAATAAAGATTAAAGTAAAGACATTATTTTTAAAAAATACTGGAAATAGCAGGACAGATTGGGTTCTATAGCCTTGGTCGGCAACCGGTCTACCGCAGAAAGCAATGGCAACCTACTGCGGGATTATATTCTGTCCATTCAGTCATGTCTCTTTCGAGACATGATCGCCCAAGTGTGTATCACGTATGGCATTTAACTGACAACTAACTGACTCGACCGAGTATACATATACTCCTACTATAGAGAGAACAGCAGTTGCCGCCATAGAGTTGAGACATGATCGCCCAAGCGTGTATCACGTATGGCACTTAACTGACTGACTGACTGACTGACTGACTGACTATATTAATAAACGATAAAGACAAATTATACCTTTTTGGAATCATTATGATCTCAGGACTAGTATTTGAACATGCAAAATGGATTTGTGTCCTGATGAGGAGGAACAGTTAAAAAATACAAATTTTAAGATAACTGATAAAAAATTAGTGGTTTTAAAAGTTTTTCATTTATATTGAGTTTAAGTATCAAAATCTTTGTGATTTATTTTTTTTTTTTAGATTCAGTTTAAAATATCTCATAAACTTTGAAGAATTTTATTCTTCAAAGTACAAAGAAATCATAGTTAAAGTGAGCGGTTTCATTTGTAGGAGTCTCGGTGTTGCCTGGTAAATTGGCCTTGTGCCAAACACGTCCGAAGTCCCCACAATTTAGATATCAGAAGGTTGAAGGTTGGGTGTTGAAATGTGGAAGGATAAAATATTTCGTGTGTATATGTTAGGACGAATAAAAACATGTTTCCAAGGGAATTAACCCTTTCCTGTTCCAAAACAGTGTACCTCCCTTCTCACCTCTGAAAAGTGGGTCCACGCGAATCACGTGATCAACGCGACATTCAGACGTGAGACGCACGACTCAACAGACTTGGAATATGGCCGTCAATGGTTAAGAACATATGTATGTGCGTTGGATATCGGCTCGGAACGAGAAATCGGTGAGCCGAGTTCGAATTCCAGCTGAATTCATTGCATTCACTTACGCGCAAATACCCTTGGGAAAGGTATTAACCCGTCTATTCTTTCCAGTTATGGGTTAAATAACAGGACAGATTGGGTTTTATCGCCTTGGTCGGCAACCAGTCTAGCGCAGAAAGCAATGGCAACCTACTGCGGGATAATCTTCTGCTCAGTCACTCATGTCTCTTTCGAGACATGATCGCCCAAGCGTGTATTACGTATGGCACTTAACTGACTGTATGTTCTCCTGCCCTAATGGTTGTGACACACAACCCGATAACTTGGGACTGATTATGTATGTATCTGTGTTGTAATATTTGTCCGTGTAAAATAAATGTATACTTTCAGTCAAACGTGGATAAATATCTACTTTTCTTTCATTCTATGCATTTTCTAAACGTGCTGCACACACACACAAACACACAGACACAGACACACACACACATCACACACACACACACACACACATCACACACACACACCTCGCACACACACACATATATTCGTTCACGGACCATGAATCATACTGTAAGTTAAGGCATTTTAGTTATGAGACAAACACCCCACTTCATAATCTAAACTTATTTATAATTGGAACTGTGTGTGTGTGTGTGTGTGTGTGTGTGTGCGTGTGTGCGTGTGTGTGTGTGTGTGTGTGTGTGTTACCTATAGACTCCGAAACGGCTGAACCGATTTTCTTGAAAATTTACACAGTTGTACTATAAGCGTCTGCGAGTGTTCTTAGCTAGGTTTTGTGTCGAGGTACCACCGATAAATATCGAAAATCGATAATCGAAAAAATCGGGTTATAGAAAGAGTGGTCCGATTTTAATCAAATTTGATACACTCATAGACAAAGACATAAAAAACGATATTCAGAAATTTCATGGTTGCAGCTCTCGCAATAGTGCAGACAATCGATACTATATATATATATATATATATATATATATATATATATATATATAAGAGGCAAGATGTTTGTGTGTGTGTCTGTTTATTTGTCTGTATGTCCTTTATACAAATCCACAATTTTTATCCGATTCTCACCAAACTTCACACAACTATTCTTTCGGCTGAGTCTGAGCTCCAGGACCATGGATTAGTTTTAAAGCTTTCATTACACCCGAGCAGCGCTGGGCTATATATATATATATATATATATATATATACATATATATATATATATATATTTATATGCGATTGGTAAATTGTCGCAATTATTTTATTAGGTGCGATTGATACATTGTCGCAATTATTTTATTATTTCAAATATTTTTTAGGCTGAGTCTGAGCCCCAGGACCATGGATTAGTTTTAAAGCTTTCATTACACCCGAGCAGCGCTGGGCTAAATTCATAATAGTATATTAAAGTAAAAATTTATTAACAGAATGACAAAATTGTAAAAAGAAAAATATGAGTGAAATTTCGTTAACTGAACACTATAAAAATATTTGTGAGAAGAAAATGTTCATAGAGAAAATTGCATGTAGTTTTGTAGTTAAAATTGTTCAAAGAAAAATGTAAGTATTTAAAATGTCCACAGAAGTTTAGATAGTCAGGTTTGTCAGTCGTAAGTTGTTAAGTGTCCCTGGCGTGTAATGATAGTAGCAGAATGTAAAGTCTTATGTTCCTTCCCCTTTTTAGGTAAATTGGCGACAGGTTGAGAAAGAAGAAATAAAGAATTAGTACTTATCGCAGACAGAATAACCATATCGTTGTTCTTCTCTTTGGCGGCGTGGAGTGAAAATGAAGTAAAGTCGAATGAATATATGACACGCCCTTGCGTTCAGGTCAGCTTCTTGAAATGTCTTTTGTTACACTGCCACAAGATCCGTCAGCTAATTGCTCCCATGCTGGACTTATTTTTACCGGTCATGGAATGTACTTAAGTAGTGAATTTGTTCAAGTGACCGGCTCCGGGAGGCATTTTCTTCTTTAGGGAAAAATCGTTTGACTGACGTCATATACCTATTTTTTATTTGCTATCCAATTAGGATCCAGAATTTTGCTTTGCACACTAACTTGTGAAATTTGCCTTCATCTGATTTTTCCCAAAATGTTTTTAGTCTTTTTTATCCACTTTTGCGGCTGTGCAATTTTACTTTGTGTGTTTTAGTTGACTTTTGGATGATATAGGATTTGTGTCTTATACACGACGTATGCTTTTAAAGTTTCGTAGTGTTTTTGCTTTGAAGGACTCAGCCAGAAATTTGGTATTTGAAGAACTTAATTTTCGGCTTGAATGTCGGACCAAATCGGTTTTTCGGTCGGAATTATACTTAATCAGAGCTAAAGTTAGGTTTTGTAGTTCCATGGAGTAAATGAGGAATTTAAAGTTTTTATTTTTATTTATTTTTATTTTTATCTTTTTATAATCATTGATGTTATCTAAGTTAGAACCTGGGTCCCTTTAGTTTGGGGTCGGGGATTCAATTAACCCTCTGCAAGAGTTAGCTTAAATGTCCGCATAGATTGCAGCTTTTAAGTTATGCATAAATAATTTTCAAATTCTGATAAACATATATAATCTTCTTTCTTCCGTGCCATATCCCCTCAAAATGTGGGCGTTCATAGTTCTTCACAGATTACTCTTTTTCTGTTACTAATTATTTTTGTGGTATTTGCTGCTACTTTTCAAAAGTCAGTTAATGAATTATCTTGCTTTAATTTGTCCTGCTTGTGTTAAATTCTCCAAGCCTTCTTTCCCTGTTATATGCCCTGAAACTTTCAACTTATCAGCAACAGCTTTTCTTTGTAATTCGTTATAGCTTAAGAAGTTTTTTCACACGTCGCTTGCCCAAAATCTAGTATTACCAAAATTTCTCCAGGTAAACCGAATCTCAGTCACCATGAAAAAGGTTTCACGACTGAAAATATATTTTTTATTTTTTTATTTTTTGTTGTTTTTTTGTTTGTTTTTTTTTTTGTTTTTTTTTCTATTTCAGTCTTTGAAACGAATGTCTGAATGGATGCTGTCAAAAGTCATGAGTTCTTTTAGACAGTTAACCTGAGATATGAGATCAAATAAATATTGATCGGCATAATCAATATCGGAGAGAGAAATAAAGAGTGGGACCACACGGAAAAGGTAACCCAGATTTCAGTTAGTGATTTAATGCAAAGCTGCATTGGTGCAACAGTGACCAGAGAGAGACGGAAAAGGAATCAAATTCTGTTGCGGAGAAACAAATTTCATCGGAAATGTTTATCTTTTAAAAATAATTGAAGTCTCTTAATCAATTTGTTTCTGTTGATCTCTCTCTTCCTCTCTCACACTCACTCTCTCCCTCATTCATAATCATCCTCTCTTATTGTCTTTATCTTCAGTTATCGATATATCTGAGTTTGTATTAGGCGTTGAGCATGTCTGTATCTCAAAAACATTATCTATATATATCAATCTGTCCTCGTATATATATATATATATATATATATATATATGAATCTGTTCGTATTTACCTCTCCTATCTATCTATCTATCTATCTATCTATCTATCTATCTATCTATCTATCTATCTATCACAGGGTGTTCTTGTCTATCTATCTATCTATCTCGGTCTTTTTATATCTATCTATCTATCTATCTATCTATCTATCTATCTATCTATCTATCTCAGGGTGTTCTTGTCTATCTATCTATCTATCTCGGTCTTTTATATCTATCTATCTATCTATCTATCTATCTATCTATCTATCTCAGGGTGTTCTTGTCTATCTATCTATCTCAGTCTGTTTATATCTATCTATCTATCTATCTATCTATCTATCTATCTCAGGGTGTTCTTGTCTATCTATCTATCTATCTATCTATCTATCTATCTATCTATCTATCTATCTATCTATCTCAGGGTGTTCTTGTCTATCTATCTATCTCAGTCTGTTTATATCTATCTATCTATCTATCTATCTATCTATCTATCTATCTATCTATCTATCTCAGGGTGTTCTGTCTATCTATCTATCTCAGTCTGTTTATATCTATCTATCTATCTATCTATCTATCTATCTATCTATCTATCTATCTATCTATCTCAGGGTGTTCTTGTCTATCTATCTATCTCAGTCTGTTTATATCTATCTATCTATCTATCTATCTATCTATCTATCTATCTATCTATCTATCTATCTATCTTAGTCTCTTCATATCTATCTATCTATCTATCTATCTATCTATCTATCTATCTATCTATCTATCTCAGGGTGTTCTTGTCTATCTATCTATCTCAGTCTGTTTATATCTATCTATCTATCTATCTATCTATCTATCTATCTATCTATCTATCTATCTTAGTCTCTTTCATATCTATCTATCTATCTATCTATCTATCTATCTATCTATCTATCTATCTATCTACTTATCTATCTCAGGATGTTCTTTGTCTATCTATCTATCTCAGTCTGTTTATATCTATCTATCTATCTATCTATCTATCTATCTATCTATCTTAGTCTCTATATCTATCTATCTATCTATCTATCTATCTATCTATCTATCTATCTACTTATCTATCTCAGGATGTTCTTGTCTATCTATCTATCTCAGTCTGTTTATATCTATCTATCTATCTATCTATCTATCTATCTATCTATCTATCTCTACACCATACAAAGAGGAAAACCTATTTATAGCTGTCAGCCAATTTATGCGACCACATCAACCCTTACATCTTGCCACCTAACTACCCCATGCTACAGGGCTCGTGATATGAGGCGCAGATAAACACCAATGATGAACTAAAGACAAGGCGTATGACAGCGTTCACCAATGTAAATCCGGGTAACATCATGAAGAGTTGCATGAGATTCCAAAATCGTCACGAGGCTGTGGTTGAAGCCAATTGCCATTTTATCGAATGAATTTACTCTTTAGTAATTCAAGATATTTTTATTTAATTTTAGTAAATATATCTATTAAAATGAGATATCGGAATTATGTATCTATTAAAATGAGATATCGGAATTATTTTTATTTTTGCGTAAATTAGACGACAATTTCTTCATCTCAACCTATATATATATATATATGTGTGTGTGTGTGTGTGTGTGTGTGTGTGTGTGTGTGTGTGTGTGTGTGTGTGATTATAATTAATTAAATTATTGACTGTAAATTTAACGATTAGTTTAAACAATGCAATAGACATTCAGACTCACTACACACACAGATACATGCACACATGTCTTTATATAGATGAAGATAAAACTTTCCGGTATATATATATATATCCCAGACTGCTTATATCTATCTAAGCAAAATAAGCGTAAATTACATGACATTTTTATTAAAAATTAAAAATGCAAACGACTGATTTCGTCCCAGTGCTTATCAAATTTATTTTCTGGCAATGGTAAGCATGTAAAGTATTTAGTCATCTCCTGTCTCACTAACCTGCATCCTCTCTCTCTCTCATGCTCCTTTCTCCGTCCACTCCACTCTCATCAGTATTCTCATCCTTCTCTTACCCACTTCCTGACACCCCCTATAACCTGTCACTCTTTCTCCTAACTTTCCTCCTATGTAACCCCCTGCAAAACTGTGACAGTAAATTGCCTTGCTTGGGGCGATATGATTATTGAAAAAAAAGTTTCTATATTATTATAATGTGGATATAAAGTGGGGGATCAATTCTATATTACAATCAGTATAAAAATTGATCCCTCGCTTTATAGCCACCGTCATCCTTCTCCATCCACTCCACTCTCATCAGTATTCTCATCCTTCTCTGACCCACTTCCTGACATCCCTGTAATCTGTCACTCTTTCTCATAACTTTCCTCCTATGTAACCCCCTGCAAAACAGTGGCAGTAAAATACCTTGCTTGGGGTGATATGATTATTTAAAAAAAAAAAATTTCTATACTATTATAATGTGGATATAAAGTGGGGGATCAATTCTACATTAAGATCAATATATAAATTGATCCCCCACTTTTTGGCCCCATTCATCTTTTTCTTACCCACTTCTTGACCCCCCTATAACCTGACACTGTTTTTCATAACTTTCCTCCTATGTAACCCCCTGCAAAACAGTGGCAGTAAATTGCCTTGCTTGGGGCGATATGAATATTAATAGATGATTCATGGGAGCAAGGAAAAATTGCAAGGAGAACTAGAGTCCAGTGACATTCAAACCCAGCAAGCAATCTCTCTGTTTGCAAAGAGAAGGCTTGCGGTATTTGATTCAAGCACCTTTAGATGATATAAAGAGTGGGACTGTCATAGAATAGTGAAATGGTCCAGACTCAATTCACATCCACAATTACTGCAATTTATAATATATTGTGAAATGAACGACCCGGATGTATTAACAAGTTGGCTAATACTACTATATGTGTTTTATATATATGTGGTTTATATATATATATATACTTTTACGTTTTGCTTGAATCATTTCACCCCCATGAAAGGCAAAACAGCCTCTAGTACCCAGGGTGTTACAGTGAGAGAAAAGACTGGGTACATTGGGTTTTGATGAAAAGATAAAAGCTTAATGGGATTCAAGATGATAGAAGATGGCAATAGACGGTGCATTTAAATTTTTTGAGGTTGTAGCTATCAGGGAAGCAAATAAACAAAAAGGAGTTCCACAGACGCGAAGTGCGAGAAAAGAAACTATTCGAGTAGAAGTGAGGATTACATTTAACTATGTCAATGTTAAAAGGATGGGACCTAAATGCCAACCTAGTAGAACGCTTGAATGCATGTGGTCGGGGCACCAGGAAAAAAGCTCGTCAGAGCAGTTGCCCTGAAAATATTTATAGAAAAGACAGAGGGAAGCCACCTGACATCGATGAGAAAGTGACTGAAATCTAGATGCTAAGTCAGAGTCGATTGTATTGCAGATTTTGTCCAGAACATGTAATATATATCTGTGACCCGAGAGAAATATGACTGACATCAAAAGCAGGACCGACAGAAGTGTGGTAGACGTCGAAGGCAGAAAATATAAACAAGACCTATAGATGTGTGATTGTATCGAAGGCAGCCGCTTTCAAAGGCAATAATAGGCGAAAATGTTTGACAGATGTCCCTAGTTATAAATGACACAATTAAACGAAAATTCGAAAAAGCAAAAATACGTGGAAATTTTCAGTTTTTTTTTTCGGATCCAAGAGAGGACACCGGGGGAAGATCAAAAAAAGAGAAGAGAAGACTACACCCGCAAGTCAACGACTCCCGACAACTCCCTCGTATGTGCTTGATTCTCTCTCACCGACAAAGAATAAAAATATAAGATTCTATTTTTATATATACTCTGTGTTTGCAAAAGCAGAAGCAGCAGCAGAGACATTATATAACAAACATCGAGATTAATAACTGTTAGGCCAAGGAGGCGTAGTGTCTCCCTGAGAGAAAAAACACGACGCCTCCTTGGCCTAACACTCTCAGCAGACCTCAAGTGGAATGACTATATAGAATCCATAGCTAAATCTGCTGCTAAGAAAGTCGATTCTCTGTGTATATCCCTTCTAAAACCATCCTGCACATATATAAATCTACCATCTACTCGTGTATTGAATACTGCCGCCATATCTGGTCGGGTACTCCTGCTATCCACCTATCCTTGACAAAATCCAACGGAGAAGCTGTAATGTGATCGATCCCGACTTGGCAGCTTGGCTGCAGTCACGTGGCTTCCCTGTGTCTCTTCTACAAATAATTTCACGGTTTCTACTCCGATGAACTTAGCTCACTGGTGACCCCTGTATATGAGATTCCTGGAGCTATTAGATTAGCAACTAGGTCCCACCCTTTTACAGTGAAACCAATTAAATGTAAACGCAATTTCTACTCTACAGCTTCTTTTCTCGCACTTCCCGCGCGTGGAATTCCCTTCCGTATACTTGCTTCCCCGACAGCTACAATCTCCAGGAATTTAAATGTAAGGTCAATAGACATCTCCTATCTCACATCCTTTCTCTCAAGCTCTTTTCTCCATCCACTCCACCCCCCATGACACCTGTATTCTCATCCGTCTATTAGCCTCCTCCTGACACCCCCTGTAACTTGCCACTCTTTCTCATCACTTTCCCCTATGTAACCCCCTGCCCAACAGTGGCAGTAAAACTACTTTGCTTAGGGTGTAATGATTAAAACAAAAAAGGAGCACACAACCAGAGTTAGCAAAAGTATTCAATATACTTAATTGGTTTCCCCCTATGTAAGAGAGTAAAGTCACTAAGACACTAGAGTTACTAGGTATGGAATCATTTGAAAGCAAAACATCAATAAGAAGCGGTAAATTTTCGTTTTAATTCCTGACGGCTTTTCCCTTTCAAATTTATCCAAAATAGCATTATTTCTGTGCAAATGTATATGCTGAATTCAAATCAACAATTATCTATTGAAGAAACTTACCTTTATTGATCTTAACGACCAGAAAAAAAATCGAACTATATCTCGCACTTTTGTCTTCCGTAACTCTCACGAAGTCATGTAATTAACTGCAGAATGATTTTAGGCGTAGGCACAAATTTCAGCCTATTTACTTCCTTCACTGAAATTTCTGCCTATTTACTTCCTGTAATGAAAGTAATACGCGACTTTGTTTATATGCGTATTAATTTCATTACTGGAAGTAAATAGGCGGAAATTTCAATAAAGGAAGTAAATAGGCCGAAATTTGTTGTCCTACGCCGAAAGTCATTTAGCAGTTAATTACAGCAGTCATTCAACAGTTAACTCTAACCCATGACTGCGTTAGAGTTACGGGAAACAAAATATAGTTCAATTAATAAGGTTAGACTCCGATTGCTTTTAGCCCAGGATTGAAACACGACCAAATAGGCGTCAGTCGGCGATTCTACCTCTGGGCTAAATATTTTCCTAACAATTTCTCAAAAATATTCAGGCCAGTAGATATGTACAAATTTAATTTTCATTAGAAACAGAATATCTACTCAAATACGAGTATCTGTTCAAAATAATTTTCTAATAAATAGATTAAAATATGTCGGTTGCGGAGATTTGCCTAACATATCGTAATATATATATATATATATATATATATATATATATATATATATATATATAATAATAATAATAATAATAATAATAATAATAATTATTATTAAACCGACTCTGCGTGTATTCTAATCTCAAAATTTTATAGAAGGGACTTTCTAAGACTATGAATGACCAGCAGAATCTAAATCCGTTATTGCCCTCGGCTATAAAGCTTTGGGCAAAGAGGGGGAAAAAAAGAAAACTGCGTGGGACCGACAATACATACGGTTCCTCCCAGTAAAAAGAAAAAAAACCCTCTAACGGAACAAACAACCAGAAAAGAAAAGTGCTCGATACACACAACCGAAAAGTATTTAACTAGAAGGCAGTAACGCAGAGCAAACACACTAACAAAATAGCAAGATCGCCAAGACCGACCGCGGTTTCGCACAACGGCTCGTCAGCCCTGACGAGCCGTTGTGCGAAACCGCGGTCGGTCTTGGCGATCTTGCTATTTTGTTAGTATATATATATATATATATAAACATTATTATAGACACAAAATATTATAATGGCAACAAATAAAGTTAATTTCATACTTACAGACATTTATAGATGATAGAATAACAATAGATGTTATAATATATATATATATATATATAATTACGCTCTCACACCCTGTTGAGCACTCTAGAAGAAAGGTAGATTTTGAAAACAGTAGCCACTCTAGCGTGTATGTATCGCTCATTCAGTAAAATGAATTTGAGCACGCTAGCTATTGGGCGCGTAATATGATATGCGCTAAAAAAAAACTACTGGCATCCACCGAACGCCCCGTGGCCCAGGGGTAGAGCCGGCGACTGACGCCAAATCGGTTGGGTTTCGAGCCTGGGTTGTGTAGGAGTCTAACCGTGCTGATGACCTGTAATACAGCGAAAGAGATCGGACGACAATTCTATATATATATATATATATATATATATATATATATATAATTTAATTTGTTTGAACATTATTTTAACCATTTCGTTAATCGTAATAACCATCTCTGCTCTGAAATACATCGTTGTTTAAAACCATTTTCGTTAATCTTCGTTAATTTCCGTAGAACACTCTCAGCTATTGGACGTGTATAATGATAATATACACGCTAAAAGTCTAGCTTCTTCTACTGAGCACCCGTAGCTCAGAGGTAGAACTGCCGTCCGACGCCAATTCAGTCAGGTTTCTATCCTGGGTAAAAAGCAATCGGCTGTCTAACTGTACTGATGCGCTGTGATGCAGCGAAACAGATCTGTCTGCGGATGACTATATATATATATATATTTTTTTTTTTCATTTGTAAATGAGTTTTTGCTTAACTACGATTCTACTTTGCGATGTTTTTAAGCGAGTTACAATAAATCGTTTACAAATTGTCTGAAGACACCGGAAGGTAGAAACGCTGGTTGCGTAATAACTCGATTAGAAGTGAAAAATATTCAAAAGTTCTACAATATAATTGTCTTAAAGACAACAGTGTATTGGTCTAATTTAATCATGAACAAAAACTATATATATATATATATATATATATATATATATATATATATATATATATACTAGCTGTATAGCCCAGCGTTGCTCGGCGGGTGTAATGAAAGCTTTAAACCTAATGCATGGTTCTGGAGCTCAGACTCTTTGGACGTTGGCACGAAAGACTAAAAAGCAATAGTTGTTTCCAGTTAAAGCGAAACCATAGACTGAAAGAAAAATGAATGGATGTAAGTCAAATTTTGATTTCCTGCTATCGATATCAAATTAGTTTTTTTCGTTGTAATCTGAATTTTGAAGGCTAAATAAGTCCTCCGAGTAAATGGAATCATGGCTGAGACTAAGAACTACAATTCTACCTACTTGGAGACAAACCCGAAGCAAAAACTAAAATAAAAGGGCTGAAAAAAATACAGACATACAGACAAATAAACAGATACACACACAAACATCTTGCCTTTGATATATATATATAGTCATCCGCAGACAGATCTGTTTCGCTGTACCAGTACGGTTAGACTCCGATCGCTTCCTAACCCAGGAGTGAAACCCGACCGAATCGGCGATTCTACCGCTGGGCCACGAGCGTCCGGTAGAAGAAGGCAGACCTTTTAGCGTATATCGTTACACACGCCCAATAGCTAGAGTGCTCTAATTCATTATTGAATGAGCGATGCGTACATGCCAGTGTAGCTACTGTTTTCAAAGTCTCCCACTCTTCCAGAGTGCTCAATCAGGGTGTGAGAGCGTAAATATCTTGATACCAACTTG
This sequence comes from Ascarosepion bandense, assembly GCA_037127315.1. NCBI lineage: Eukaryota > Metazoa > Mollusca > Cephalopoda > Sepiida > Sepiidae > Ascarosepion > Ascarosepion bandense. The sequence continues at coordinate 386,772 of JBBBDQ010002203.1, forward strand.
ATCACCTGAAGAAGAGGCGACCAAAACACATGCTCAGCTTCAAAACGCGAATTTTTTGTATAGTGATAATATGAATTCATAAACCATTGTAACAACTATTACGATATATATATATATATATATATATATATATATATATATATATATATTTTAATTCAGATACTTCAATCCAAGGGAAAAAAGCAGGAAGGTAAATTCCAAAAAACCGGATCCTAATTAATATTAAAATTTTTATTTTAATATTAAAAAATGATACAGGAAGAGAGCTCCATGTAATAAAATATTACAGAGCAAATATATATTAAAAAAGGATTAATTCAAAGATGTTGAATGTCCATTTTGATATGAAGATCCCCACGGGGGACAACACATCACCTCAGCAACAGAAAAATCCTTCCAGAAACTGGAGAAAAATTAATCTACTTTTCCTTTTTAAATAGATTGCAAAGAAATTAAAAAATAAAATAAAATAAAAATAAAAATAAAGGGAAAGAAAAAGAAAAAGAAAACGAAAAAGAAAAAGATAGAATAAAATCAAATAAATAAGAAAAGAAAAAATTGACATATCAAATTTTAATATATATATATTTAACTTGGCACAAATGTATTTGGGGAAAGGCATGAACACCCTTTTTCTTGTGTTTCATTCATTTGTCAAAGGTTTTGACAACTACCACATTTGAAGGAGTAGTTTATGGATGTGTGATATATATATATATATATATATATATATATATATAAAGTTTAGTTTATTTCCTATTACAGCGAGGCTGCATTATTATAACTAGCACAGATACATTGTTTCTTTTTTTTAACTTGGCACAAATGTATTTGGGGAAAGGCATGAACACCCTTTTTCTTGTGTTTCATTCATTTGTCAAAGGTTTTGACAACTACCACATTTGAAGGAGTAGTTTATGGATGTGTGATAGCTTCTTCCATAAATATCTTACTTACCATGCAGCAATAACTAAAAGCTGTTACCCCCTTTGTTAGTCATGACAGGGTCCACTAAGAACACTTATATGTTGGCCTCTAAACTGTTCGTTTGAAAAGTCCCGTTAAAACCCCCGAAGACATTCAGACAGAGAGAAATCATTAAAAAAAATTGTTCAACATGTATATCAGATGGCATATTTGTGATATACAGTAAGCGTCTGTGTCCCTTGGGGTGTAGGATTAGTCTGGGGTAGAAGTTTTATGTACATAATTCTCAAATTGTTGTGTTTTGTTTGCTTTTTTTTTAAGTGTTTATTTCTTTTTTTTTTTTTTTTTTTTCCTCTGGGTGTTTTTTTGCGAGGGAGAAAAGCCAGAAGCCATTTTTTTTATTCTTGTTTCATGAGTCTGTTGAATTAATGCGCTTTTCATGATTTGGGAGTAAAAAGCAATGGCGTGGAGGGGGTGGACTGAAAAGAGAAAAACGTCATTTAAGAAAGAAAGAAAGAAAGAAAAAAAGAAAGAAAGAAAGAATAAAGAAAGAAAGAAAGAAAGTCAAATTAATGAAGGATGATGAGAAAAGAAATACTGAATTAAGTAGAAAATAAAAAGAAAAAAAATGACAGAAAATAGGTTACAAAGAAAGAAAGAAAGAAAGAAAGAAAGAAGTTGACGGAGAGAGGATAGAAAAAAGAAGACAACAGGATTAGAAAGAAAGAAAGAAAGAAAGAAAAGACAAATGAATGAAGGATGATAAGAAAAGAAATACTGAATTAATTAGAAAATAAAAAGAAAAAAATGACAAAAAATAGGTAACAAAGAAAGAAAGAAAGAAAGAAGCTGACGGAAAGAGGATAGAAAAAAGAAGACAACAGGATTAAAGAAAGAAAGAAAGAAAGAAAGAAAGAAAAGACAAAGAAAGGAAGGAAGAAAGAAAAGACAAAGAAAGGAAGGAAGGAAGCAAGTAAGCAGAGAAGAGAAAGAAAGAAAGAAAGAAAGAAAAAATTAGTCAAAGAAAAAGTATGATGAAGTTTAAAGAAGGAAAGTAAAGGAAAGAAAATCAAAAGCTAGACGAAAAATTCAAAGAAAGTAAGAAAGAAGTAGATTATATGTAGAAAGAAACAAAATTAACAAAGAAAGAAGCTAAATAAAAGAGGCGAAGAAAGATAAAAGAAGAAAAGAAGAAAAAATAGAAAGAAAAGGAAAAAATGAATGAAAGAAAAAGAAAGACAAAAAGGCTTAGAAAAAAGACAGAAAGCAAGATAAAAGAAAGAAAGAAAGAATAAAAAAGGCTTAGAAAACAGACAGAAAGAAAGCAAAAGAAAGAAAGAAAGAATAAAAAGGCTTAGAAAAAGACAGAAAGAAAGAAAAAAGAAAAAGAAAGAAAGAATAAAAAAAGGCTTAGAAAAAAGACAGAAAGAAAGATAAAAGAAAAATGAAAGAAATAATAAAAAAGGCTTAGAAAACAGACAGAAAGAAAGAAAAAGAAAAAAAGAAAGAATAAAGAAGGCTTAGAAAACAGACAGAAAGAAAGAAAAAAGAAAGAAAGAATAAAAAAGGCTTAGAAAAAAGACAGAAAGAAAGAAAAAGAAAGAAAGAAAGAATAAAAAAGGCTTAGAAAAAAGACAGAAAGAAAGAAAAAAGAAAGAAAGAATAAAAAAGGCTTAGAAAAAAGACAGAAAGAAAGAAAAAGAAAGAAAGAAAGAAAGAATAAAAAAGGCTTAGAAAAAAAAACAGAAAGAAAGAAGAAAGAAAGAAAGAATAAAAAAGGCTTAGAAAAAAGACAGAAAGAAAGAAAAAAGAAAGAATAAAAAAGGCTTAGAAAAAAGACAGAAAGAAAGAAAAAAGAAAGAAAGAAAGAATAAAAAAGGCTTAGAAAAAAGACAGAAAGAAAGAAAAAAGAAAGAAAGAATAAAAAAGGCTTAGAAAAAAAACAGAAAGAAAGAAAAAAAGAAAGAAAGAATAAAAAAGGCTTAGAAAAAAGACAGAAAGAAAGAAAAAAAGAAAGAAAGAATAAAAAAGGCTTAGAAAAAAGACAGAAAGAAAGAAAAAAAGAAAGAAAGAATAAAAAGGGCTTAGAAAAAAGACAGAAATAAAGAAAAAAGAAAGAAAGAAAGAATAAAAAAGGCTTAGAAAAAAGACAGAAAGAAAGAAAAAACGAGAAAGACAAAAAGAAAAAGAGAGAAAAACAACGATAAAGGCTGAAAGCCATAAAAAATAATAAACGAAAAAAAATCGAAAAAATTTTGGAAAAAGAAAAAAAATGGTGAAAAAACAACGAAAAAAAAAAGGTGGGGCCCTGCACGAAACCAAAATATGACAACTGAAATCAAAAAGAAGAAATTTAGCAATTTTCTTCTCTGCCTTTGGCCATATCCCCAGCTGTTCAGAAGCGTCAAGAAATCAGTGACACACAGACACATGCTCACTTGGTTTACTGAAAAGTTCTCGGTCAGACTAAGGTGTGTTTTAAAAAAATTAGCGCTAATTGAGTTTTTGACAGTTGGATGGGCCGAGCATTATTTAAAAAGCGACAAAAATCCAACTAACGTAAATATTGGTTACACAATTACTATATTATCTCATGGACTAACTTGTCGTTTTTCTGGAAATAGATAATTAAATCGCATTGTCATTAATAAATCTGACTAATGCCTAAAGAACATATTATATGCATTGTAAAAGTGTATAAATATTAGACGACAGAATTGCGCAATTAATGTTTTCGCATTGAAATTGGTATTGAACAACTGATTCAGGTGCATTGTGATGCAGTGGATATCGGCTCTGAACGACAAACCGAAAAACCGAGTTCAAATTCCAGTTGAATTCGCTGCATTCACTTACGCGCAAATACCACTGAGAAAGATGTTAATCCGTTGCTTGTCCCTCTAGCTATGGATTAAATAGCAGAACCGACTGGGTTATATAGCCTTGGTCGGCAACCAGTCGACCGCAGAAAGTAATGGCAATCTATTGCGGGATAATCTTTTTTGTGTCTCTTTCCAGACATGATCGTCCAATCGTGTATCACGTATAGCACTTAACTGACTGACAATATAACAGATAGAAAAATAATTAGAAATTCTACTGGGCATACATTGAGGGATCGGTTTTCTATTGTTATATCGTAATATACTGAACCCTCTACTAAAATAATAATGTAATATAATCTATCACTTCTCCCTCCAGCTATGAGTTAAATGGAAGGACAGATTGGGCTCTATAGCCTTGGCTGGCAAGCAGTCTACTGCAGAAAGTAATAGCAACCTACTGCGGGATAATCTTCTTCATGTCTCTTTCGAGACATGATCGCCCAAAGCGTGTATCACGTATGGCAATTAACTGACTGACTGAATATAATAGTTGGAAATATAACTAAAACTTCCACTGGGCATAAAGTGGGGGATTGTTTTTTTATTGTTATGAAGTAATAAACTGAACCCCCACTAATTATACTTAATATAATAATGTAATATAATCTATCTCTTCTCCCTCCAGCTATGAGTTAAATGGCAGGACTAATTGGGTGCTATAGTCATGATCGGCAACCAGTCTACCACAAAAAGCAATGACAACATACTGTGGGATAATCTTCTGCCCATTCAGTCATGTCTCTGTCAAGACATGATCGCCCAAGCGTTTATCACGTATGGCACTTAGCTGACTGATCTAGTCGTGAATGCGAGATGAATGCGAAGCAAAAATTTGTTTAGTAATACTCTCGATAATCTAGGCCGGTAGATGTTCATTTGCATGTTTGAAAATTAGCAGGGATGAGTATCTAAATAATCATGCATTTTGAAATAGTGTTTATAGTGATAATATATATATATATATATATATATATATATATATATATGTGTGTGTGTGTGTGTGTGTGTGTGTGTGTGCACATGCTTGTGGGTAGGATGTATAAGCTGGGGAAGATGATGAGACAATTTTTAATTTTTATTTTTTTATTTATTTATTTTATTTATTTGTTTATTTTTTATCAAAGACGCATTTCGCCGGAGTAGTCATATGTTGTTTTGGCATCTTCTTCTTCTTCTTCTTCTTCTTCTTCTTCTTCTTCTTCTTCTTCTATGTGCCCTGTTCCTTCAGGACGGAGGCGATCATGGTTCTCTACGTCTCCCTATCGGTTGGGACTCTTAGTATATTTGCTCCTGTTACACCTCGCAACCCCCGTTCCGTCATCCACCTGATCAGGCCCCTCAAATATGTTATCCGCTGCTTTCTTCTGTCTCTTTTTCCTTCTATCTGGCCTGTCAGGATCAGGTTCTCCAAGCTCTCCTTCCTCATTGCATGTCCCGAGAACTTCAGTTGTCTCTTCATGATGCTTAGTATTAATTTCCTTTTTGTTGCCATTTTTTCCAACGCCTCATCGTTGCTTGCATTCTCAGTCCACGATATCCCCAACATCCTTCTGTAGAACCACATTTCCGCTGCTTCCAGTTTTGTCCTCATTTTCGATGATATTGTCCAGCATTCACTGCCATATTGAAGAACTGACAACACATAGCAATCCAGTTCTCTCTTCTTTGTTTCTAGCGAAATTGTCCTGTTTCTTATTCCTCTTCTCAGCTCTTTGAATGCATCCTTGTGCTTTTGGATCTCAGGAATATAAATGTATAGCAACTGCTGTGGTCACAAAGTGAGGGGTCAGTTTAGATACTGATTGTAATATTGAACCGATCATCCACTTTATATCCAGCATCCTTCTGTAGAACCACATTTCCGCTGCTTCCAGTTTTGTCCTCATTTTTGATGATATTGTCCAGCATTCATGGCCGTATTGAAGAACTGATATCACATAGCAATCCAGTACACTTTTCTTTGTTTCTAGTGAAATTTACCTGTGTGTTTGTAAATTGCTCAGCTTCTGGAATGCATCCTTGTGCTTTTGGATCTCAGGAATATAAATGTGTAGAAACTGCTGTGGTCACAAAGTGAGGGGTCAGTTTAGATACTGATTTTAATATTGAACCGATCATCCACTTTATATCCAGCATCCTTCTGTAGAACCACATTTCCGCTGCTTCCAGTTTTGTCCTCATTTTTGATGATATTGTCCAGCATTCATGGCCGTATTGAAGAACTGATATCACATAGCAATCCAGTACACTTTTCTTTGTTTCTAGTGAAATTTACCTGTGTGTTTGTAAATTGCTCAGCTTCTGGAATGCATCCTTATGCTTTTGGATCTCAGGAATATAAATGTATAGAAACTGCTGTGGTCACAAAGTGAGGGGTCAGTTTAGATATTGATTGTAATATGGAACTGATCCCCCACTTTATATCCGTAGCATCCTTCTGTAGAACCACATTTCGGCCGCTTCCAGTTTTGTCCTCATTTTCGATGATATTGTCCAGCATTCACTGCCGTCAGCATTCACTGCCGAAGAACTGACATCACATAGCAATCTTGGCATTTTAATAAAAATATATTTTCCTCCTATAATGGTTTTTGTAATTTTTTTCTTATGACTGAACGTAAGGTACTCAGTAGTAGTGACATCGATATACATGTTGCTGTCATTTTAGATAGAATATCGATATAACAAATCACCCAGTGAATACCGGGCCTAATTAATAAAACAACAAATTTTAGGCAAAATTCGACTTTATTCATCAACATAGTCTCCTTCCAGGGTGATACATTGATTCCAACACTTCTCTAACAATTCGATGCATTTTTTTTTTTTTTTTTGTAAAACGATTTGTCTTTAACCTCAAAATACGCCCAAGTCTCCGATATCATCTCTTCCCTGGAGCCAAATCTTTTTGCTTGGAGCATATTTGTAATGCGGTTCTATGACGTCTATGAACTGTGTTTGCTATTTTTAGTAATGGTGTTATTCTTGTTTAGCAAAGTTTTATGTCGACACAAGATAAAATCGTCTTTGAAGGTGGATGTTTTTTATGTTAAAATCCTTGTAACCTCTCTGAAGATGGCTCATGTGAGCCGAAATCATCCAAATGTTGGAGAATTTTTGTCTTTATTTTCAGCTGAAATTAAAGCCAAAATACGATGTTTAGAATGGCTCATGATTAACCCTCTCGGGCCATTCGTATCATATTTGATACAGTATTTCCCTATAAGGAAACATTTGGTATTTCCCTATAAGGAAACATTTGGTATTCATTGACTGAGCAGTCAGTACTGCTTTCATTTGAAATTTATAAAATATTTCTCTTAAAAAATTTTTCAGGAAAATATTTCTTTCAAGGCTTGTTTTCATACTGTATCAAATATGATACGAATGGCCCTAGAGGGTTAAACGTAATTGTCATTCATTGTCTCTTATATATATATATATATATATATATAATTTCATCCCAAGCAAGGAGGGAATGTCACTAGTGCGCAGAGGGTTACAAACTGAGTAAAGGATAAAAAGTAAACAGGATTCAAAAAGATAAAAGATGGCAATTGACGTTGCATTTTTATTTTAGCAGCCTCGACATGTTTGGGAAATATATTAGACTAATCAAGAATCTCTACTGGCAGCAAACTGCCTGCATGCGAACAGGTAACGAATTCAGCCGATATACAAAGATAGAAAGGGGCGTAAGACAAGGATGTGTCTTCTCACCGGACGTACAGCGAGACTATTCTGAGGACCCAAGAAGCTATGCCAGGATTTGTCATCGAAGGCCACAATCTGAAAAACATAAGGTACGCAGATGATACAGTGCTGATTGCAGTCACGGAAAGAAAACTACAAGACCTCCTACAGAAGGTAGCTGAAGAGAGTAACAAAAAGGACCACTAATGAAATACATGAAAAACGAATGCATTGTCGTCAGCAAAACGAGCAGCCCAAAATGCCAAATACAAGTGGTAGATACTAAAATCAAGCAGACACAAAAATTGAAATACCTGGGAAGTGTTCTAACTGAAGAGGGAAAGTGCGACACAGAGATCCGAAGGCGAATTGGCATGGCGAAGGACGCGTTTCAGAAGCTGAATAAAGTATTAAGACACGGGACAATTTCACTAGAATCAAAGAAGAGAGTACTAGATGGCTATGTGGTGTCAGTTCTTCAATATGGCAGTGAATGTTGGACAATATCAACAAAGATGAAAGGAAAAACTGAAGCAACTGAAATGTGGTTCTACAGAAGGATGCTGAGGATATTGTGAACCGAGCATGTGAGCAATGGTGTTGTGTTGGAAAGAATGAAAACGAAAAGGAAATTAATATTGAGCATCAGGAATTTCGTCTAAAGTTTCTGGAACATGCAATGAGGATGGAGGGCTTGGAGAACCTGATACTAACAGGCCATATAGAGGGGAAAAGAGACAGAGGAAAGCAGCGGATAACATATTTGAAGAGACTGAGCAGGTGGATGACAGAACAGGGTTGCCTGTGGTAGCAGGAGAAAGTGTACTAAGAGCCACCAGGAATAGGAAGACGTGGAAGACAATGATCGCTTACATCCTGAAAGGCCAGGGCACGAAGAAGAAGAAGAAGAAGAAGAAGATGTTATTAGAGAAGCAAGTAAACAGAAAGGATTTCCACAAGCGGGAGTTGCTAGAAAATAATTTGTTGGAGTAAAAGGGACAATAACATTTAACAATATCGACGGTAAAAAAAAAAAGAAAATAAAAAATGGATTCAAATCTAGGAGCATTTTTTTTTCATCATTTCACCCCGAGCAAGGCGGGAACGCCACTGATGTGCAGGGGGGCTACATAAATGTATAAAGATTTTTTTTTTTAATCATTTCACCCCGAGCAAGGCGGGAACGCCACTGATGTGCAGGGGGCTACATAATTGTATAAAGATTTTTTTTTTTTAATCATTTCACCCCGAGCAAGGCGGAAACGCCACTGATGTGCAGGGGGCTACAGAAATGTATAAAGATTTTATTTTTTTTAATCATTTCACCCCGAGCAAGGCGGAAACGCCACTGATGTGCAGGGGGCTACATAAATGTATAAAGATTTTATTTTTTTTAATCATTTCACCCCGAGCAAGGCGGAAACGCCACTGATGTGCAGGGGGCTACAGAAATGTATAAAGATTTTATTTTTTTTAATCATTTCACCCCGAGCAAGGCGGAAACGCCACTGATGTGCAGGGGGCTACAGAAATGTATAAAGATTTTTTTTTTTAATCATTTCACCCCGAGCAAGGCGGGAACGCCACTGATGTGCAGGGGGTTACATAAATGTATAAAGATTTTATTTTTTTTAATCATTTCACCCCGAGCAAGGCGGGAACGCCACTGATGTGCAGGGTGCTACAGAAATGTATAAAGATTTTATTTTTTTAATCATTTCACCCCGAGCAAGGCGGGAACGCCACTGATGTGCAGGGGGCTACAGAAATGTATAAAGATTTTTTTTTTAATCATTTCACCCCGAGCAAGGCGGAAACGCCACTGATGTGCAGGGGGTTACATAAATGTATAAAGATTTTATTTTTTTTCATCCTTTCACCCCGAGCAAGGCGGGAACGCCACTGATGTGCAGGGGGTTACATAAATGTATAAAGATTTTATTTTTTTTAATCATTTCACCCCGAGCAAGGCGGGAACGCCACTGATGTGCAGGGGGCTACAGAAATGTATAAAGATTTTATTTTTTTAATCATTTCACCCCGAGCAAGGCGGAAACGCCACTGATGTGCAGGGGGTTACATAAATGTATAAAGATTTTATTTTTTTTAATCATTTCACCCCGAGCAAGGCGGGAACGCCACTGATGTGCAGGGGGTTACATAAATGTATAAAGATTTTATTTTTTTTAATCATTTCACCCCGAGCAAGGCGGGAACGCCACTGATGTGCAGGGGGCTACATAATTGTATAAAGATTTTTTTTTTTTTAATCATTTCACCCCGAGCAAGGCGGAAACGCCACTGATGTGCAGGGGGCTACATAATTGTATAAAGATTTTATTTTTTTTCATCATTTCACCCCGAGCAAGGCGGAAACGCCACTGATGTGCAGGGGGTTACATAAATGTATAAAGATTTTATTTTTTTTAATCATTTCACCCCGAGCAAGGCGGAAACGCCACTGATGTGCAGGGGGCTACATAATTGTATAAAGATTTTATTTTTTTTCATCATTTCACCCCGAGCAAGGCGGAAACGCCACTGATGTGCAGGGGGTTACATAAATGTATAAAGATTTTATTTTTTTTCATCATTTCACCCCGAGCAAGGCGGAAACGCCACTGATGTGCAGGGGGCTACATAATTGTATAAAGATTTTATTTTTTTTCATCATTTCACCCCGAGCAAGGCGGAAACGCCACTGATGTGCAGGGGGTTACATAAATGTATAAAGATTTTATTTTTTTTAATCATTTCACCCCGAGCAAGGCGGAAACGCCACTGATGTGCAGGGGGTTACATAAATGTATAAAGATTTTATTTTTTTTAATCATTTCACCCCGAGCAAGGCGGAAACGCCACTGATGTGCAGGGGGCTACAGAAATGTATAAAGATTTTTTTTTTTTCATCATTTCACCCCGAGCAAGGCGGAAACGCCACTGATGTGCAGGGGGTTACATAAATGTATAAAGATTTTATTTTTTTTAATCATTTCACCCCGAGCAAGGCGGAAACGCCACTGATGTGCAGGGGGTTACATAAATGTATAAAGATTTTATTTTTTTTAATCATTTCACCCCGAGCAAGGCGGAAACGCCACTGATGTGCAGGGGGCTACAGAAATGTATAAAGATTTTTTTTTTTTCATCATTTCACCCCGAGCAAGGCGGAAACGCCACTGATGTGCAGGGGGTTACATAAATGTATAAAGATTTTATTTTTTTTAATCATTTCACCCCGAGCAAGGCGGAAACGCCACTGATGTGCAGGGGGTTACATAAATGTATAAAGATTTTATTTTTTTTAATCATTTCACCCCGAGCAAGGCGGAAACGCCACTGATCTGCAGGGGGCTACAGAAATGTATAAAGATTTTTTTTTTTTCATCATTTCACCCCGAGCAAGGCGGAAACGCCACTGATGTGCAGGGGGTTACATAAATGTATAAAGATTTTATTTTTTTTCATCCTTTCACCCCGAGCAAGGCGGAAACGCCACTGATGTGCAGGGGGCTACATAAATGTATAAAGATTTTATTTTTTTTAATCATTTCACCCCGAGCAAGGCGGAAACGCCACTGATGTGCAGGGGGCTACATAAATGTATAAAGATTTTATTTTTTTTCATCATTTCACCCCGAGCAAGGCGGAAACGCCACTGATGTTCAGGGGGCTACATAAATGTAAAAAGATTAATAAGAAAAGAGTGAGGAGTACAAACTAGTTAGAAAGGAACAATAAAAAGCTGAGAAAGCAGGTGCGATGGGAGATACATAGGTGGAGAGAAAGGGAAGGTTATACAGGGGTGGGGAGAGAGCTAGAGTCAGGGCGCCAGAGAATAAAGTTTTTGACTTGGCGGTCCGCCTTCAGTCCCTATCTTATCGACGTGGCGTGGCTTCCCTCTGTTTTTTTCACAAATATTTCAATGGAAACTGCTCTGACGTGCTTTCATTTTTGGTTTCTTGTACCTCGACCACACCAATTTAGGACGACAGACAGATGAGAAAGGGAGACAATGAAACAGAAAAGATCGATGAATCGATGAATCGATCGATAAAAAGACAGAGAGGAAATATTAACGACGAAGATGAAAATGAAAAGAAATAAAATGTTTAAGGAAAACGAAAATAAAACTGAAACAGACAGACAGACAGACAGACAGACAGATAGATAGATAGATAGATAGATAGATAGATAGATAGATAGATAGAAACAGACTGAGATAGATAGATAGATAGATAGATAGATAGATAGATAGATAGATAGATAGAAAAAAACAGACTGAGAAAGATAGATAGATAGATAGATAGATAGATAGATAGATAGATAGATAGATACATATGAAGAGACGAGGATAGATAGATAGATAGATAGATAGATAGATAGATAGATAGATAGATAGAAAAAAACAGACTGAGATAGATAGATAGATAGATAGATAGATAGATAGATAGATAGATAAATAGATAGATAGATAAGAACAAAATGGGATAGATAGATAGATAGATAGATAGATAGATAGATAGATAGATAGATAGATAGAAACAGACTGAGATAGATAGATAGATAGATAGATAGATAGATAGATAGATAGATAGATAGATAAGAAGAAAATGGAATAGATAGATAGATAGATAGATAGATAGATAGATAGATAGATAGATAAGAACAAAATGGGATAGATAGATAGATAGATAGATAGATAGATAGATAGATATGAACCGAACGCAGATAGATAGATAGATAGATAGATAGATAGATAGATAGATAGATAGATAGATAGATAGAAAATAGATAGATAGATAGATAGATAGATAGATAGATAGATAAGAACAAAATGGGATAGATAGATAGATAGATAGATAGATAGATAGATAGATAGATAAGAACATGATAGATAGATAGATAGATAGATAGATAGATAGATAGATAGATAGATAGATAGATGTAAACAGCCAGACAGATGAATGGGTTTCTGCCTGCCGTTTTGTCTGTTACGTAAAAGACAATCTTCGTTTTTTCCCCGCTATCTTGTCATTTCTAAAAAGCAGACGACAACGATAAATCAAACTCACTGCATAATGTCTCTTTCTTTTCGCTCGAGTGAGGTTGATAGACAGCAGAATTTGCTCCCTTCAAGAACACAATAAAAAAGTCACAATGATCCAAGTGAAATTAAGTTGATGACGTATATACTCTTGCCATCCTTGAGAAATCTTAGAAGTTTTCTTAAATTTCCTTGAATTGTTTACATTTTTTGGATTTTGTCCCTATCTTTATTACCATATTCACGACGTTTCGGCTGTTGGATGTTCCGGCATTCTTCAGGTGATAGATAGATAGATAGATAGATAGATAGATAGATAGATAGATAGATAGATACATATGAAGAAAATGAGATAGATAGATAGATAGATAGATAGATAGATAGATAGATAGATATGAATAGAACGCAGATAGATAGATAGATACATTCATACACACATACATACATACATACATACATACATACATATGAACAAAATGAGATAGATAGATAGATAGATAGATAGATAGATAGATAGATATCAACAGCCTGAGATAGATAGATAGATAGATAGATAGATAGATAGATAGATAGATAGATAGATATGAACAGAACGCAGATAGATAGATAGATAGATAGATAGATAGATAGATAGATAGATAGATACATACATACATACATACATATAACAAAATACATATAAGAAAATAGATAGATAGATAGATAGATAGATAGATAGATATGTGATGTACGTTAGATTTTCGAACTGAACTTTTGATATCGTCCGCTGAAGTCGACTGTTCTATGATGCAATTTCTGGAGATCTTAATTTCAGTTTTCCCTTTTAGTAATTCAACTCTCCTAGATTTATCCGATTGGTCATGTGTCCTTGGAAACATCAGTGAATTCATTTTTAGAATTTATAAACCTAATATCTCGATAATAATCTTTGGTCAGAGCTTATATTTGAATTTTTGGTTATTTGATGTTTTTCTTTAGTAATCAGTGTTTGTGGTTTCATGTTCTGTATTCATATCTATGCTTTTCCAACTGAGGTGTTTTTTGTTACCTTACATAAGTTTTTGTATTTCCTAGTAATGTTCTCTGTCCACCCCTTCCACAGGATACGGTGATCTAAATTTTCCCTCTTTTATTCCTCTTTTCCCCTCTTTTGTCAACCATTTCTGTTATATATGTACTTAAAGAAAATCAGCAGTTCATGTAATATTTTTCTTTCAAAAATGTATATTTTTCTATAAAAGTTTTTTCATGCACATATTTCTATAAAAGTGTATTTTTTTACTTTCATAATGTTTGACCACAGTTTCGGGGGGTAAACAATTTACCCATAGCTGGGACCCTAACAGGTGCTACCACTCCGTGTCACGGTGAACCTGAGAACAACAGCAATTAAGAGGTGGTTCCATACTCCTCACAACCTCCCAATCCGTGGCCTTACTGTCGGATACTTTTTATCGTCAGGCCCAGAACCCGGGTGACTAGTGGTACGATGAGAAAATGTCACCACTTGAGCACATAAGATTTATAATGCAAGTCTTTCTTGACAAAAACGTTGCTTGTTTATCTACGAGTGGCCATATCCTTGGCGATTTTCCTCAAACTTTTGCTGTGATTTCACCTTGACAAACGCGGAAATGTCGGAGAGAAATTCGTCATAACTCCTTTTACGAGTCTTGCATTTCTGGTTTGAACTTGTTGTCTGAAGCTCTATATATCTTTGCAAGTTCATAGATCATGGTCTTTAGGCATTTAAACCATTCAATGATTTCCTTGGCTTTGTGGAAATCTCTCCACAACAACAGCTCGACTATCATATTTTGAAGACATGTCATTTACGAAACACCTCGCGTACTAATAGCCAGGCATCTAGAGAGGTGCAGTACTTTCTACTGGCGTTCCCGAAATTTCGCAACGCTGTAACGTCACGAATTTGTTACCGCGTAAAAATTCCGGATTTTTCTTCGTCACTGGCCCAATCAACAGGGTTCTGTAGCCGGTTGAATCTGTAGCTATTAGGTTGTCCCAAAAGTTCGTAAACACTTGCGAAATGGGTCTATCTGGTCCAGCACAATCGAGACAAGCGATGGGTTCAGAAAGGGCAAGAGACACCGTCGGTTCCAAATCGATTCGGCAAGAAAGTCATGTTGTGCGTTTGGTGGAACTTTGAAGGAATCATGCATTTTGAGTTGGCTCAGAAATGGTCGTGCCATCAGTGCCGAACTTTACTGTCAGCAACTTGAGCGGGTCTACGAAAAGTTAAAGCAAAAGTACCCGGCTCTGATCAACCGAAAGCGCGCTTTGATGCAGCACGACAATGTTAAGCCACACACCGCCAGGTAGACCAAAGACAAGTTTGAAGAGCTGGACGGCGTTGAGGTTCTGCCACATCCATCCTACAGTACTGACTGTGCTCCATCAGATTACGGCCTTTTCCGCTCAATGCAACACTTTCTGAAGGGCCGCCGATTCGACTTATTCGATGAAGTCGAGGAAGCGTGTCAAGAATTCTTTGATTCGAAGCGTGTCAAGAATTCTTTGATTCGAATCGTGTCAAGAATTCTTTGATTCGAAGCCGACTGAATTTGACCAGATTCGAAAGCTTGCAGATCGATAGCAGAAAGTCTTGGAAAATGATGTTTTTTTTTTATTTTGAGCAATAATTTTTGTTGTTTTTGTGAGTAAAATTTCAATATTTTGCAAGTGTTTACGAACTTTTGAGACAACCTAATAGAATCCGTGAACAAAAATCGACTCGTTTTATAGCCTTTTGGGAACTCCAAAAACCTTATTTCGCTTCTGATGAATTAAAAATTGCTTTTTGAAACCATGTGTTCTCAAAACCGACCGCCTCTAAAAATATGCGACTTGTAAATTTATTTTCATAACCTTGAAATAATGTCTACCCTCTATAAATGTTTGGTGCCTTTGCAATGTTTTTCTTTTGCACAACAATGTCGTTAACTAGACCAAGCGTAGTCTTCATTTCTACTAGCAGGATAGCCCGGCGTTGTTCGGGTGTAATGAAAGCTTTAAAACTAAGCCATGGTCCTGGAGCTCAGACTCTTTGGACGTTGGCACGAAAGACTAAAAAGCAATAGTTGTTTCCAGTTAAAGCGAAACCGTAGACTGAAAGAAAAATGAATGGATGGATGTAAGTCAAATTTTGATTTCCTCGTATCGATATCAAATAAGTTTTTTCGTCGTAAACTGAATTTTGAAGGCTAAATAAGTCCTCTGAGTAAATGGTATCATGGCTGAGACTAAGAACTACAATTATACCTACTTAGAGCCAAACCCGAAGCAAAAACTAAAATAAAAGGGACGAAAAAATAAAGACGTACAGGCAGATAAACAGACACACACACAAACATCTTGCGTTTCATATATATATACTATCGATTTTCTGCACTATTGTAAGAACTGCAACCTTGAAATTTCTGAATATCGTTTCTTATGTCTTTGTCTATGAATGTATCAAATTTGATTAAAATCGGGCCAATTCTTCTATAACCCGATTTTTTCGAGATTTATCGGGGGTACCTCGACACAAAACCTAGCTAAGAACACTCGCAGATGCTTTTTGTACAACTGTGTAAATTTTCAAGAAAATCGGTTCAGCCGTTTCAGAGTCTATAGGTAACGGACACACACACACACACACACACACACACACACACACACAGACAAAGTTCCATTTCTAAATAAGTTTTGATAGATAACTTTTGGCCAGTTCGTCTGGTTTCGAAGACAAACAGGCAGAGGACTGAAAGATACGAAATTATTTGTACGTTCAGCAGATATAAATTTGTGTCGGTCGAGACGTCTGGTATAATTGGTCCTCATGCTGTTTGCCAAATATTTCTATTTACCAAATCAGATTCGTATGAATTGCCGAAGAACACACCGGATGTTTCAGGAATTTTCATTAGTAATCACCCGAGGCAACAAAGTTACTTTTTAACTGCTTAGACGGCAGGAGTTTCATACCAACATTCCAATTGAGGCTTATAGTCGTTTAAGTGTATTTTTAGCGCACACACAAACAGACACAGACACACACACACACACACACACACATACATATACATACGCATAAATAAATATAAGTATTAATATACGTTTTAAGCTCAACTCGGAGTCTCATGTGTTATGCAATCATCCAGTACATATTAATTAGTTTGATTTGTGTTGCACTAATAATTTAGATAATTTCATAAAAAATAAAACGCCAGAAACTTAAATAACATCATACAAAACAAAACCATAAAAAAAGAATGCAACTGCAGGGACAAAAATAAATGTCCACTTCAAGGTCTCTGCAACACAAAAGAAATAATTTATAAGACAGAGGTACATAACCCAGATGGCCAAAATAAAATATATTTGGGCTCAACCAAAGACTCCTTTAAGACCAAATGGTTCAACCACAGATCTACATTTAAAAAAGAAAAATTAAAAAAACAATAAAAATTGGCTAACCATGTCTGGAAAATGAAAATAAAATATGGAAAAAACCTTGACATAACGTGGAGCATTGTAAAACCAGCCAAGCCTTACAACGGTGGACAAATATGTAGACTGTGTTCAGAAGTAAAATTAGAAATTATGACATACCCAAATAAAGACGAACTGCTAAATGAAAGAACAGAAATTATGACTAAATGCATTAACACTAAAAAATACCTCTTAGGTTCATACAACCATGGCTGAAAACGTCATAATTCGTTTAAATTTAAAAATTGCGCGTTCATAAATTCCCTGCCACGTGACCGTTAAAATAAAACACCGTTACAAGAGTATCCTTAAAAAGAAAAACGGTAAACGGTAAATACAGTTATTAAAAATCGACTAAAAACATCACACATGGTAGAAACCTGGGTAGCGAAATAACTCGTTTAAAAATGGAAAATATTCAAAAGTTCTAGAATATAATTGTATAGAACACTTTTTAATACAAATTTGTACTGGTCTAACCATATTAGAAACAAAAACTAAGTATTAAACAATCAATCAATATATATATATACATTATATTTGAAAATCTTATTTATAAATTGAACTGTGTCTGTGTGTCTGTGTCCGTTACTTATAGACTCCAAAACGACTGAACCGATTTTCTTGAAAATTTACAGTTGTACTATAAGCGTCTGCGAGTGTTCTTAGCTAGGTTTTGTGTCGAGGTACCCCCGATAAATCTCGAAAAAATCGGGTTATAGAAGAATTGGCCCGATTTTAATCAAATTTGATACATTCATAGACAAAGACATAAGAAACGATATTCAGAAATTTCAAGGTTGCAGTTCTTACAATAGTGCAGAAAATCGATAGTATATATATATGAAACGCAAGATGTTTGTGTGTGTGTATGTTTATCTGCCTGTACGTCTTTAATTTTTCGTCCCTTTTATTTTAGTTTTTGCTTCGGGTTTGGCTCTAAGTAGGTATAATTGTAGTTCTTAGTCTCAGCCATGATACCATTTACTCAGAGGACTTATTTAGCCTTCAAAATTCAGTTTACGACGAAAAAACTTATTTGATATCGATACCAGGAAATCAAACTTTGACTAACATCCATTCATTTTTCTTTCAGTCTACGGTTTCGCTTTAACTGGAATCAACTATTGCTTTTTAGTCTTTCGTGCCAACGTCCAAAGAGTCTGAGCTCCAGGACCATGGATTAGTTTTAAAGCTTTCATTACACCCGAGCGACGCCGGGCTATACTGCTTGCGATTTGTAAATTGTCGCAATTATTTTATTAGGTGCGATTGATAAATTGTCGCAATTATTTTATTATTCCAAATATTCTTTAGGCTGAGTTTGAGCTCCAGGACCATGGATTAGTTTTAAAGCTTTCATTACACCCGAGCAACACCAGGCTATACTGTTAGTGTTGTATAATTACAAAATATAATTAAAGAAAAAGTGTGTAGCTTGTTGTTACTCTTTATGAAATAGTAATAAAAAAAGCGAATCAACTGTTTCAGCCATTTGCGATCACCTTTTTAAGAATAAAAAACTGTGCAGCTAATTTTAGTGAAGATTGGTTCACTGTTGTGTCCCAATCTCACTCATTCTTTCATCTTAAGGTGCTAAAGGCTTTTCATATCTGGTCCCGCAAACCTTCACTGTGCAAACAACGTAAATTGTTAGGGCTCGATATTATCAGTCTCTAGCTCTTTGCATTGATAATTTTTACCCCTCATTTTCCATGACACACTTTATTTGAATTCTAATTTAAATCTCCCGAAGAGGCCTGACGAGCGGGAGCGAAATCGGTTGCTTCACTTTTTTATTACTTTTCATAATGTGTAACAACAAGATACACACTTTTATTTCTTTAATATACATATATATATATATATATATATATATATGTGTGTGTGTGTGTGTGTGTGTGTGTGTGTGTGTGTGTGATCAAAGCAAAAGGCTATTATACTAAATACACTCCTGATCAAAATTTTAAGACCACTTAAAAATCTTTAAAAAGAAATATTTTTTTACGGATAGATTTTAAACTCCTCCCACTTAAGGTTACCAATGCTACAATCTAAAAGGTTATGGAAACAAAAACCTATATTCCAAGCATTTTATTTAGAAATTTATATTTTTATAAATGAGGCGATTTACACATGATCAAAATTATAAGACCAGAGACAAAAATTCTACGAAATTGTACAAAAAGTTTATGAAAACATTCAACAACCAAATTTAATAATGAAGTCTACCTCCACTGCTTTTGATGACTTCAAAAATTCTGTCGGGCATGCTAGAAATAAGCGTTTCCATTAAGGTGCGGGGGATATTGCTCCAGCTTCTGAAGATGACTTAACGAAGTTCATTTTTTGTTGAATATTGTTTGCCATTTCGATAAACATCTCTTGTCATCCATCCTCAAACATTTTCAATTGGGTTCAAGTCTGGTGAGCATGCAGGATGTCCCAAGAGATGGACCCCATTTTCTTGTAGAAAGGTCAAGGTCCGTCTTGCAGCGTGGATTGCAGCATTATTCTGTTGGAATAACCATCTATCCACACACAAACGATGGCCCTCCATCATCAATGATGCTTTTTGTAGCATGCTAGCATAACCAGCCGCTGTTTAACAACCCTGCACCACCTTAAGCTCCATCGTCCCTCTGTAAAAAAAGGCACCCCATACCATTAGGGACCCTCCACCACTATGACGTGTGGAGAAAATTTCAGGAGGCATGTTTTTGTTATGCCAATATCGTTGGAAGCCATCAGGACCATTTAGATTGAATTTTTTCTCATCAGAAAACAGGACTTTCTTCCACTTCCCCACGTCCCATGTTTGGTATTCACAACCAAACTTTAAGCGGTTCACCTTGTGACGTGGAAGCAGCCGAGGAATTTGTTTACGCATTTTATTTACCATGCCTTTTTGTCGTAAGTGTCGTCTGATGGTTACGGTATTGCAATCAGCATCTGTGACTGCCTTAATTTGACTAGAAGAAAGTTCCCCATCGTTCATAACAACCCGTCTTATTCTCTTACTCAATCCAGGAGAAATTTTTGGGGGCCTACCAGAGGATTTTGCTTTTCCGTAATTCTCAATGTTCTTTAGAAAGTTGCAAATCACAGTTTTACTGCGATTTACCTTAGCTGCGATCGCCCGCTGTGACAAATCTTGCTTATGGAATTCTAGAATTCGAGAACGCTCAACTTTGGTAAGTTTGCTTGCTTTAGGCATGGTAACACCTTTACGCAGTGATTGCTAATCTCTAACTGAACTAAAAACATTGGAATTACCATAGATCTAACAATTTATACCCCTGGTCTTATAATTTTGATCATGCGTAAATCGCCTCATTTTATAAAAATGTAAATTTCTAAATAAAATGTTTGGAATGTAGCTTTTTGTTTCCATAACCTTTTAGATTGTAGTATTGGTAACCTTAAGTGGGAGGAGTTTAAAATATATCCGTAAAAAAAAAATTCTTTTTAAAGATTTTTAAGTGGTCTTAAATTTTTGATCAGGAGTGTATTAAATTTAATTAGTAACAAGTAATTTTTCTTGTTAAAGCATTTGTTGAGTAAATCAAATAAGATTAATTAATTTTTTTTATTTTCTGACAATATGTTTCATAAAGATAAAGTAGTTCTTGCACTACTACTTTTGCACAGTAATATATATACATATATATATTTTTATTATTTCAAAGCAAAAGGCTATTATACTAAATATTAAATTTATTTTGTAACAAGTACTTTTTCTTGTTAAAGCATTTAAGTAAATCAAATAAAATTACTTTAATTAAATTGTTTATTTTCTCTCAATATGCCTCATAAAAGATAAAATAGTTTTGTCCTAATACTTTTGCCGGATATATATATATATATATATATATATATATATATATATATATATATCCGACGTTTTAAACATAACATAACTTTATGCTTTATGCAATCATCAGGTACATGTTAACGTTCCTTGCATTATCGTTTTAGATAGTCAATCAGATTTGTTTATATTTCTGAGATGAGGTAGTATTTACAGTATTTACATTATTCGGACTATTGTCCTCATCTTTGTTGCCATTTGTACGACGTTTAATAACAGATCATTATATTTGTCTATATTTCTCAGATGAGGTAGTATTTACAGTATTTATGGACAAGAACAACTTAATTTTTGTGACTTGTAAACCTAATGTCCAGTAACCCTTTTTTACCAGGGCTCATATTGCAATTTTTACCCTAATGATTTTCTCTGGCACTCCATATGACTGGTTCCCATATCGTGTTCATCTCTATGCTTGGTCGGCTTGAGAAATTTTTGAAGCCTAGCATATGTGCTGATTCCTTAAGATTACGTAGTTTCTAATTTCTCTCTCTCTCTCTCTCTCTCTCTCTATATATATATATATATATATATATAGGAAAGAGTATTAATAAAAAGTTTTTGATTTTTAAAAAAACGTACTTTTTTAAACAGTATTTGTTTATTTTTAATGTAGTTTTATATTTCAAACCGACCTCGGTTCTTCATCGGAAACAAGTGATTTTTTAAAAATTTAGAATTGGAAACGCGTTCTACGGTAGCGTTCGCACATTTGTTTGTTTACAACACGTGGTGTCGATAAACTAAGCAACATACGGCATGTACCTTTAGAGAGTTTGTTTTTCCAAGAAAAATTTTTTGGAATGTCTTAGAGAGAATTCTTATTATCTATTGAAATATTTGTAGAGATTCAACACACCTAAGTCCCTATTTAACCCTAGTTTGTGTGTGTTTAATTTTAAAATTTTTAAATAGGGACTTAGGTGTGTTGAATCTCTACAAATATTTCAATAGATAATAAGAATTCTCTCTAAGACATTCCAAAAAATTTTTCTTGGAAAAACAAACTCTCTAAAGGTACATGCCGTATGTTGCTTAGTTTATCGACACCACGTGTTGTAAACAAACAAATGTGCGAACGCTACCGTAGAACGCGTTTCCAATTCTAAATTTTTAAAAAATCACTTGTTTCCGATGAAGAACCGAGGTCGGTTTGAAATATAAAACTACATTAAAAATAAACAAATACTGTTTAAAAAAGTACGTTTTTTTAAAAATCAAAAACTTTTTATTAATACTCTTTCCTATACATAGTAAGACAGTATACGTGGATAATCATCAATATATATATATATATATATATATATATATATATATATATATATATTTTCTAAACATATACTGTTAAATATAAGAGACAATGAATGTCTATTATGTTTAATCATGAGCCGTTCTAAACATCGGGTTTTGGCTTTAATTTCAGTTGAAAATAAAGTCAAATATTCTCCAACATTCGCCATTGCCTAGCGGAGTTTTATGTCAATACAAAATAAAATCGTCGCTGATGGTGGATGTTATTGTGTTACAGTCTTAATAATCTCTCTGAAGATGGCTTCAAACCAACTTAATAAAAAATTATTCAAATTTTGGAGTATTTTTTACTTTATTTTCAACTGAAATTAAAGCCAAAATACGATGTTTAGAACGGCTCATGATTAAACATAATAGACATTCATTGTCTCTTATATTTAACAGTATATGTGTAACATCAGAAAGGAACAGTTGGAATTTCTAGCGAACACAATGAAGAAAGAGGGCCTAGAAAATTAAACACCCACAGGATATATTGACGTCAAGGGGCGCGGAGGTAAAACAAAACTTAGCAAGTCTAACGTATTGTGTGTATTCTTGGCGGAACGAAATTGATGAGAGATAATAATAGCACAAAATTTACTACGTGTTACAAAAGACTGGAAATTGTAGAGAGCAATGATCTTCTTAAAGAAGAAGAATTTCCGAATATTTCGAATAATTTCGCAATATCTCAGAATATATCACAATATTTCTGAATGTTCCTTTATATCTCGAAATATTTTTCAAAATCACGTAAATATATCGTAATGTCCCGGAATAATTTTTATATACCCTAGAGGCTCATCACTTGTTTCCTGTTTAGGCTGTGGTTTCCGGTTTTTTCTCTTCTCCAATCTTTTCACTCTTTTTATTTTTATTTTTTTTCAATTGGAGTAGATAGACTAAACTATCGCCCGGTTCACACTCCACCCACGTCTATTGAACAGGTGAACAGGCTCATCCCTTGTTTCCTGTTTAGGTTGTGGTTTCCGGTTTTTTCTCTTCTCCAATCTTTTCACTCTTTTTATTTTTATTTTTTTCAATTGGAGTAGATAGACTAAACTATCGCCCGGTTCACACTCCACCCACGTCTATTGAACAGGTGAACAGGCTCATCCCTTGTTTCCTGTTTAGGTTGTGGTTTCCGGTTTTTTCTCTTCTCCAATCTTTTCACTCTTTTTTTCATTTTATTTTATTTTTTCAATTGGAGTAGATAGACTAAACTATCGCCCGGTTCACACTCCACCCACGTCTATTGAACAGGTGAAGAGGCTCATCCCTTGTTTCTTGTTTGGGATGTGGTTTCCGGTTTTTCTCTATTCCAGTCTTTTCACTCTTACGTTGCCCCCTGCGCATCAGTGGCGTTTTCGCCTTGCTTGGGGTGAAAAATATCGGAATATGTCGTAATATCTTGAAAAAATTTTGTAATATATTGTATTATTTGGGAATATTTTGTAAATATAACGTAATATCACGGAATATTTTATAAGATACCTTAATATATCAGAATATGTAGCAATATATCGGAATATTTCGAAATATTTAAAATATTTCGCAGTATCACGTAAATATATCATAACTAGCAGTATAGCCCGGCGTTGCTCGGGTGTAATGAAAGCTTTAAAACTAATCCACGGTCCTGGAGCTCAGACTCTTTGAACGTTGGCACGAAAGACTAAATGCAATAGTTGTTTCCAGTTAAAGCGAAACCGTAGACTGAAAGAAAAATGAATGGGTGTAAGTCAAATTTTGATTTCCTCGTATCGATATCAAATAAGTTTTTTCGTCGTAAACTGAATTTTGAAGGCTAAATAAGTCCTCTGAGTAAATGGTATCATGGCTGAGACTAAGAACTACGATTATACTTGCTTAGACCCAAACCCGAAGCATAAACTAAAATAAAAGACTGAAAAAATACAGACATACAGGGAGATAAACAGACACACACACAAACATCTTGACTTATATATATATATATATATATATATATATATATATATATATATATATTATCGATTTTCTGTACTATTGTAACAACTGCAACCTTTAAACTTCTGAATATCGTTTCTTATGTTTTTGTCTATGAATGTATCATATTTTATTAAAATCGGACCACTCTTTCTATAACCCGATTATTTCGATTATCGATTTTCAATATTTATCGGGGGTACATCGACACAAAACCTAGCTAAGAACACTCGCAGACGCTTATAGTACAACTGTGTGAATTTTCAAGAAAATAGGTTCAGCCGTTTCGGAGTCTATAGGTAACGGACACACACACGCACACACACAGAAACATACACACAAAGTTCCATTTATAAATAAGTTCAGATAAATAAAGCGAAAATCAAATAAATAAATAAATAAAGCAAAAAATAAATGAATGCATACCGGTTTATTTTAAGATTTTCAATTCAGAATCATCAGAGAAGAAATTGTTAGATGATATCTCGGAAAAAATCACTCACTAATCAGACGGACATTTCACACGTTGAGAACAAATATTAAAAATTTCAGTTGCTACAAATATAATTTTATCTTAATCGTGCATGTGTAGAAATACTAGAAATATATATATAGTTACTAAAGAAAATTTGAAAATAAAAAATGCACACAATAATAAGATAGAACAGTTAAAATAATCAGAATAAATATTTGGGGCCATAAACATCTTATAAATATCCAATTAAATTTGTTTCTCCCCTCTCAAAAAATGCTTACTGTAAATAAACTTATGTTTGACATATTAGCAACATGGAGTAGCCTATAGATTTTTTGTCCTTGGAACTTTTTGCTTTTGAACCTTTTTTCTTTTGGACCTTTTTGACTTTTGGACGTTTTGACTTGTAACCTCTAGGATAGATCCTTCGTAATATTTTGAAATATTTTGAAATATCTCGTAAATAATATCTTGGAATATTTTATAATACACCTTAATATATATATATAGCAATATCTCGGAATATTTTGTTATATTTCGGAATATTTTGACAAAACTAAATCGCGGTTGATATATTTATTTCTTTTAGTTATATCATTTTTGTGCACTGATGGATCCTTTTCCAAGAAGATTATTTCATGAAATATTAGCCATCTTTTTTTACGTGTCTTCTATTTTTTATTTATTTATTTATTTTTGCAGGGGACTGATGTAAGCAAACACATACAAAGCTTTGCTTCGCAAAAACAGTGGGGGTTCTCTACATAAATAGACAGGGATGAATTTTTCGCTCTCAAAACCGACACATCCATTTATTTTTATTTTGGGATTTCCTTCTTTCATTATCATTTACTTATATATAATTTGTTGTAATTTTATACATTGTTTTAGAAGGAAAGAATTTAGGTCCATAAAACGGATGTATTATTGCTATCTCTGAGAAATAATATCTGGACTAGATGAAATCCTTTCGGGAAGGGCATAGATAATTATAGACTAGTTGAATAGTAAAAGTCTGTTTAAAAATCAATGTCAATAAATAGAGACAGAAAGCATAATTCTTCTTCTTCTATGTACCTTGTCCTTTCAGGACGTAGGCGATCATGGCCTTCCACGTCTCCCTATCACTGGTGGCTCTTAGCACGATTTCTCCTGTTACAGCACCCAAACCCGGGTCTACCATCCACTAGCCCATAGATCTAGAATATAAAAGTATAGAAACTAGCATGGCTACAAAATGAGGGATCATTTATTTATTGATTATAATATATATTTGATCCCCCACTTTATATCCACATAATAAACAGTTGGCATATATATTCTTCTTCTATTCTCCTTGTCCTTTCAGGACGTAGGCGATCATGGTCTTCCACGTCGCCCTATCCCTGGTGGCTCTTAGCACGATTTCTCCTGTAACATATCGCAGCCCCCATTCTGTCATCCACCTGCTCAAGTCCTTCAAATATGTTATACGTTGCTTTCCTCTGTCTCTTTTTCCTTCTATCTGGATCTCATTACATGTCTCAAGAACTTCACTTGTCACTTATGCTCAATTTCCTTTTCGTTTTCATTCTTTCCAACACCTCGTCATTGCTCACATGCTCGGTCCACGATATCCGCACCATCCTTCTGTAGAACCACATTTCCGTTGCTTCAAGCTTTCCTTCATTTTTGTTGATATTGTCCAACATTCACTGTTATATTGAAGAAATGACATCATGTAGCAATCCAGTACTCTCTTCTTTGTTTTTGGTGAAAGTTTCCTGTTTCTTAATACTTTACTCAACTTCTGGAATGCTTCTTCGCCATGCCAATTTGCCTTTGGATCTCTGCGTCGCATTTTCCGTCTTCAGTTAGAACACTTCCCAGATATTTAAATTTTCGTAACTGCTAGGTTTTAACATCCCCCACCTTTATTTCGCACTTTGGGCTGCCCTTTTTGCTGATGACCATGCATTCGGTTTTCTTGCTGTTTATTTGTAATCTCTTCAGGTCACTCTCTTCAGCTATCTTCTGTAGGAGGTCTTGTAGTTTCTTTTCCGTGTCTGCAATCAGCACTTGTCTTATGTTGTTCACATTGTGGCTTCCGATGACAAAATCCTGGCATAACATTTACGGTCCTCAAAATATTCTCACTGCGCAAGTTAAATAGATCCAGTGAAAACACACATCCCTGTCTTACGCCCCTTTCTATCAAAGTAAAGGGGCAAATTTAGTAAAGAAAGTAAAATGGACGAACATTCCAGAAAGGGTAGCCACGAATAAAGATTCAAGAAACGGGTGAAAATCGGATTTTGTTATTAAACAGAGGAGGGCGGGAAAATGAACTCTTCCCATTGGCTAGCGTCAACAATAAAAAGTACGAATTCTGCCGAGAGGAAATTTAAATCCAGACAAGTAGCACAAAATTAAGGAGCCGGCTTGGTACTTCTGGACCGAAAGTCGGGGTTACTGCCGGAGCCGATATGATGTTTAAAAGCCCTGAAATCGGCAATGAAGTCAGGATATCATTGAAGAGCTCCTTTAAGCACCAAAAATGTATTTATGAACTAATTGTAATTTTATACATTGTTTGGAGGGAGAGAATTTAGGTCCATAAAACGAATGTATTATTGCGATGTCTGAGAAATAATATCTGGGCTGGATGAAATCATTTTGGCAAATTTTGTTGTATGTTGGATTTACGAAACTGTCTCGCTAAGAGGTGGATAATCTACTTATGGTCAACCCCTTCATTTTTTTTTCCTTCACCGAACTGACTATTACATATGTTTCTTATAAATCTCGGCTTATTTGTGAAATGTTTCGTTAAAGACACGTTGTTCATAATGACGTCAGAAAGTCTATACAAATACAAAAAGGGTATAAATCTACTTTTTATAGATTATGCAAAACTCCTATTCTGCTATAGTATCTTTGAGCATGTCGATATAAGGGTTAGCAAGCTTGTCTCGCGAGTAAATTGGCGGCTGAGTTCGATTCTCATTGGGCATTGTACCACATTTAAGCTCCACATAGAAAAACATACGGTCACCTCAGTGTGGTGTAATGGTTAACAAGCTTGTCTCGCTAGAACCTATTACAACTGAGTAGTGATTTCAATCCTCACTGGGTACCCCGTACTATCAACTTTGTGCCACATTTAAGTGGCACTTAGAAAATCAATAACCTTTAAGTATTTTCTACTATATTAGAAGCATTTATTCTTAAATTCTTGATCATGGATCACCACAACTTCTTAAATTTTGAAGTTCTAAGTAATTTTGTTTCCTTACAAGGAAAGGAAGAATTCCCAACAGCTTACAGACGAGAAGTTTTCAAATGCTGAATAGCCTTTAAGTTCTTTATGTCTATACTGCATTAGAAGTATTTAGTTTAAACTTCTTGGTCATGGGTCTCCACAACTTCCTATCCTTCGTTCTTGTAAGAAAATTTGTTTACCTATGAGCTAGAAAATGTCCCAATGACAACTTTCAATTGAGACGCTCTAAAATCCCAGATATCCTTGGGCACCTCGACGTGGTGTAATGGTTAACAAGCTTGTCTGGCTCGAACCTAGTAGTGAGTTCGGTCCTTACTGGGGAGCCATACTTCTGGTCTTGTAGCACATCTAAGCTGCGC
This sequence comes from Ascarosepion bandense, assembly GCA_037127315.1. NCBI lineage: Eukaryota > Metazoa > Mollusca > Cephalopoda > Sepiida > Sepiidae > Ascarosepion > Ascarosepion bandense. The sequence goes on from JBBBDQ010002203.1 coordinate 415,046, forward strand.
TTAAAAATCTTAAGCACATTTAAATAAATTTTCCTTTAAGTACATTCTTGTTTTTAACTGTATTAGAAACATTTCATTTTAACTTCTTGATCATGGATCTCCACAACTTCTTAACCTTTGAAGTTCTAAGTAATTTTGTCTCCTTACCAAGAAAGGAAGAATTCCCAACAGCTAACAGATAAGAAGTTTCCAAATACTGGATAGCCTTTAAGTTCTTTATGTTCATACTGCATTAGAAGCATTTAGTTTTAACTTTTTGATCATGGGTCTCCACAACTTCCTATCCTTCGTGGTTCTTAGGTATTAAGTTTCTTTACGAACCAGAAAAGATTTTAAGTATTAAGGTAACTCGATGTGGTGTAATGGTTACTAGAACTTATTACAACTGAGTAGTGAGTTCGATCCTCACTGAGTTCCCCATACTTTCGGAATTGTGCTATATCTAATCAACTATTCTCTTTTTTTACAAGAGCTGAGTCAGGAGAAAAATGGAGTCATTGCCATATTGAAAGGTGATTTTTTTTCCAGTCTCGAAAGATTCTTCGCGCTCTTGTACGTGATGAAATATTTTACTCCTTATAACCACCTGCTTACCTACAAAACGTTCCAAACGTCACAGCACTGAAAAGTTATTTATTAATGCCGCCAATTCTAATATTCACGCACCATTGTATTCCAATCAAACAGCTTCTCCTCACGAACCGCTTTGTGAAACAGACAATAATAATAAAAATGGTTGGGTCCATCTATGGGTTAATTTGTATTAAACGCAATTAAAAAGTAAATATCTAAATTTGGAATGAACTTCCATAAGTAACCAAAACCATATAAGAGTGGGCGCGTGCTGTAAACATGACGTAAAGTGTGTGAAACTATCCATTCCTATCAGGTCTTGTGAACAGGACTAAAGGTTAATCCCTACTTTCCTGTTTAGGATTGGGTTCCCGGTTCCTTCTAAAGTCTTTTCATTCTCTTTCACTACCAATAGCCTCTTACCTGGGCAAAAAATGTGTAAAACTGTCCATTCCTTTCCGGTCTTTTGAACAGGAGTAAAGGTTTATCCGTTCTTTCCTGTTTAGGATTGGGTTACCGGTTCCTTCTCAATTCTTTTCATTCACTTTCACTCCCAATAGCCTCTTACCTGGGTAAAAAGTGTGTAAAACAGTCCATTACTTTCCGGTCTTTTGAACAGGAGTAAAGGTTTATCCCTTCTTTCCTGTTTAGGATTGTGTTTCTTGTTCCTTCTAAATTCTTTTCATTCACTTTCACTCCCCATAGCCTTTTACCTGGGCAAAAAGTGTGTAAAACTGTCCATTTTTCCCTGGTCTTTTGAACAAGTGTAGAGATGCTTATTAAAGTATTTTTTTCTTTTTTTTTTTTTTAACCCCGAGTATCGCATTTGCGTCTAAGAGGGTTTATGGCTTTTATTTAGGTGAAATGTTTGAAAAGCAAAATATAGGGAGAATCTGAAACGTTTTTTTTTTTATTATTGTCAAACTGAGCTTGTCGATATACCTCCATTTATTTATTTATATACTAGCCTAACAGGCATTTTTCTTTTATCATACATGTGAAATCAGAAAACGCCTAAGCATGTAACTGCTTGTTCGGTGAGTCGTTAAAATTTCGTGTGTTATATTGGGGACTGGTGTTTTATTGCTTAGCCGAATAAGTGCAAACAGGCAAATTCGCGTACCTCAACTAATTGATACAAAAATATAGACAAGAAACATATATCTGACAATCCTGGAATCTAATACTGCTATTGTACAAATCGTCGAAAAAGATGGTTTTTCGTTTTGGGACACAAGTAAAAAGGTTTTGAGATGCGCTTACCAGCTGTAAGAGGCCGATATAAATTAGAGGAAATGTGGGTCCAATCCCCTGGGGTTTTGGAGTGACATTCGGGTGTGACGAAAATTTATTTTGATACCACAGGGTGCCCCACAGAAAAAAAAAACAGGAGAATTTATTAGGACCTTAAATAAGTTCTCGCTGTTTTCTAACAGATGGCGTTCCCAGAATGCATCTATAAGGAAGTAGCAAGCTTGATATTCAATGAACCTCATTTCGCCGAAGTGTAAACAACTTTTTCTCATAGAGTTAAACATGTCGGAATTTTTTGGTGCCAAAAAAAAATTGTATTTGTGTGTAATTTTACTGCACTTTTTCGTTATCAAGTGTCGTGTCTCTTCAGAACGTCGGTGATCATTGACTTTCACCTGACCCTGTCTCTTGTCGCTCTCGGAATTCTTTTTCTTGGTATCAATTCCAAACTCTGCTCTGTCATCCATTTGCTCAAGCCTATCAAACAATCGCTCCTACCCGCCATCAGCATGGATCAGTATAGTCTTCCGGAAAGTAAAACACTGCGCCTCCTCGACTTAACTCTCACAAAAGACCTCAAGTGAAATGACTATATAGAATCCATAGCTAAATCCGTTACTAAGAAAGTCGGTTCTCTGTCAGGACCAGGAAGTTTTTCCCGTCTAAAACAATCCTACACATATATAAATCTACCATCCGCCCGTGCATTGAATACTGCTGCCATATCTGGTCGGGAGCTCCTGCTATCTACCTAGGTGTCCTTGACAAAAAATCCAACGGAGAATCTGTAATGTGATCGATCCCGACTTGACAGCTCGGATACAGCCATTTTCTCACCGGCGCAATGTGGCTTCCCTGTGTCTCTTCTACAAATACTTTCACGGCTTCTGCTCCGATGAACTTAGCTCACTAGTACCCCCAATACATGAATTTGCTCGTGCAACAAGATTAGCAACTAGGTCCTACCTGTTTACTGGGAAACCAATAAATTGTAAATGCAAATTCTACTCCAGCAACTTCTTTCCTCGCACTTCCTGCCTGTGGAATTTCCTAGCATTTACTTGCTTCCCTGACAGCTACACTCTTCAAGAATTCAAATGTAAAGTCAATAGTCATCTCCTATCTCACTAACCTGCATCCTCTCTCTCATGCTCCTTTCTCCGTTCACTTCACTCTCATCAGTATCTCATCCTTTTCCTACCCTCTTCCTGACACCCCCTGTAACCTGTCACTCACAGTGGCTCTAAAATGCCTTGCTTGGGACGACACGATTATAAAAAAAAAGTAAGTCTCACACTGCTTTCCCCTATCTTTTTTACCTCTATCCGTCCTGTGTGTATTCAATTTTCTAGGCATTCTTTCCTCATTACATGTCAAAGAAACCTCATCTGTCTCTTCCTTATGTTAATTATGAGTTTTCTCCTCGTTTCCATCCTCTCCAACGCCTCGTCATTAGTCACGTGCTCAGTACATGGTATCCTCATCATCCTTCGGTAGAACCACATTTCTACCGCCTCAAGCCTCTCCTTAATCTTTATGGAGATCGTCCAAAATTCACTGACATGCAAAAGAATATATATCACATAACAATCCAGCACTCTCATCTTTGTTTCCAATGAGATCTTCCTGTCTTTCAGCACACGTGCTCTATCTTTGGTATGCTCAGCATCCTTCTGTAAAGCCACATTTCTGCTGCCTCAAGCTTCTCCTTCATCTTGAAGGAAAAGCTTGAGGCAGCAGAAATGATGAGATGATGAGATCGTCCAGCATTCACTTCCATACAGAAGGGCAGATATCACATAGCAATTCGGCACTCTTCTCTTTGTTTCTAATGAGATTTTCCTATCTTTCAGTACTCTGGTTAGCTTCTGAAATGCGTTTTTGGCCATGCCAATGCGTCTTTGGATGTCGATGTCGCACTTTTCATCCTCTGTTAGAACACTTCCCAGGTATTTAAATTCCTTTAATTGTCTTATTTTAGTTTCTCCGACCTGTAGCTGGCATTTTGGGGTCCTCTTTTTACTGATGACCATACATTCAGTTTTCTTGCTTTCTGTTGCTACTTTCTGTTGGAGGGCCTGCATTTGTCTTTCTGCGTCTGCTGTCAGCACTGTGTCAACATTGTTGAAATTGTGGCCACGATTGACGAATCTTGGCAATTGTTTTATTTTCTCAGAATTGTTTCGCTGCATAAGTTGTATACATCCGGTGAGAAGACACATTTTTATCTTACGCCACTTTCTATTTTTGTACACTTGCTGAATTTACTTCCTGTCCGGACGGAAGCAGTTTGATACTCTTCATTATCCTAACTTCTTTACCGAAAATATCGAGGTTGTCCAGCGTCTCTATCAATTTTTATGCCATATTTGTCAAATTCCCTTTCGTAGTCTATAAAGCACTAGCAGTATGCCCGGCATTGCTCGGGTGTAATGAAAGCTTTAAAACTAATCTATGGTCCTGAAGCTTAGACTCTTTGGACGTGGGACGAAAGACTAAAAATCAATAGTTGTTTCCAGTTAAAGCGAAACCGGAGACTGAAAGAAAAATGAATGGATGTACGTCAAATTTTGATTTCCTGGTATCGATATCAAATGAGTTTTTTCATCGTAAACTGAATTTTGAAGACTAAATAAGTCCTCTGAGTAAATGCTATCATGGCTGAGACTAAGAACTACAATTATACGTACTTAGAGCCAAACCCGAAGCAAAATCTAAAATAAAAGGGCTGAAAAAATGCAGACATACAGGCAGATAAACAGATACACCCACAATCTTTCCTTTTATATACATATATATATATATATATATATATATATATATATTACCGATTTTCCGCATTATTATAAGAACTGCAACCTTGAAACTTCTGAATATCGTTTCTTATGTTTTTGTCTATGAGTGTATGAAATTTGATTAAAATCGGACCACTCGTTCTATAACCCGATTTTTTCGATTATCGATTTTCGATATTTATCGGGGATACCTCGACACAAAACCTAGCTAAGAACAGTCGCAGACGCTTATCGTACAAATTTGTAAATTTTCAAGAAATAAGTTCAGCCGTTTCGGAGTCTATAGGTAATGGACACACACAGACACACACAAAGAAACAGTGTCCTATGTCTAGGCCACTTCCACTGCGTGTTCTGTTATTCAGAATGTTGGGTTTTGTTATGTGGCTCATTAAGCTGATTGATCGGGGGAGATCGCTTCTTTTTTTTTTTTTTTTGCACCTGGCTTTTTAGGTAATGCTATGAAAATTTATCTGCTTACGCCCGCCGGTATATTGCTGCTATTGTAGATTTCGTTTATTGTACAGTACTGTGCAAAAAGTATTAGGACAAGAACTATTTTATCTTTTATGAGGCATCAAAAGGGCACACTACCGGTAGTATGCAAAAGTATTAGAACAGGGGTGATTTTCCTAAAGACCTCACTGAAATTCAAATACAGGGTGAAAAGCCAAATAAATTGATAATAAATATTGATTATTTAAAACTAGGTGTAAAAGAAATGTATTAAAAAGAAGTTATATTTAATTTTTCGTATTTTCTATTAAACAAGATATTTTGAAACTACTCATTATTCTATTATCCTTGGATATGACTGACTTTTTTCTTATTCCCTCCTCTCGAATTGATAAATCTGACGTTACTTTGCAAGACACACTTTGGGAACGAATACAAGCTGCTTGGCAGGAGATACCATTAGATACATTGAAGAAGCTTGTGATGTCAATGCCTGTCAGAATGAAGGCTGTAATCAAATCAAAAGGCTATTATACTAAATATTAAATATATTTTGTAACAAATATTTTTCTTAAAGCATTTGTTGAGAAAATCAAATAAAATTACTTTAATTAAATTGTTTATTTTCTGTCAATATACCTCATAAAAGATAAAATAGTTCTTGTCCTAATACTTTTGCACAGTACTGTATCTGTGAACCTGTCTATGCCAAAGTCTTCTAAGGGCCTCAACATCTCTATTAAAATCCAATCGGTTCCTGTTGCTTTATTTCTGTTATTAAATATAATTTCTTTTTGCTATTTTCACTTTGGTTTTTAATATTTCTGGTCCATCCTTAAATTTGTGTCTTGTTGGTTGCTCTCTCTTGTCTGAAGTATTTTTTTCTTTTTCTAGTATGAGTGTACGGTCCTTTGTTTTTATATATTTTGTTAATTAGCAGGTCTTTTGTCCTGTTAGTTCCATTATTTTTTTATGCATATTACCATTTTTTCTCATGCTAAATCTCTCTACTTCGCTACATTTGTCGCTGTGTAGAAATATTATACGCACGAGTTTGTTGTGTGTATATATATATATATATATATATATATATATATATATATATATTAATACAGGTTTCGTTGAATAATATAGACAAGTTTTGTTTACTTATTTTGTGTAGTATCCGTTCGTATCGTCTGATAATCTTGATGGTGCTACCGTTGAAAGACAGACCCTAACAAATGAATTCAGTTTATCATATATTACACGAAATCCACTACATCCAATTCATTCGTCCGCAACCAATGCAAAAAACCAATGCAGTTTATAAATTCAAATGTCTCTTTCGAGAATGTATCTCTAACAAACTAAATAATATCTACATTGGCCATACTACCAACTCGCTCTCACGGCGTCTTACGTTGCACTTAAATGACAGTTCAAACATTTTCCGACATTTAAGACAACACGGTTATGAACGCACACTTCTCAGAAAAACGCTCGTTGAAAATACATGTATACTTAGACAAGAAAATAATAAACGGAAACTCAAAATCCTGGAAGCTATCGACATCAAACAACTTAAACCTGGCTTGAATACGATCAATTTTGATATCTCTCCTAACATACTCCAATGCCTGTAATCGGATCAAGAACCACACCACCACCATTTTGTCAGTCTGCGGCCATCCGCCACGGTAAAAATGGACTAGTCTCTTTGATTTAATTCTCTTTATTTAATTCCACTTTGTTAATAGCTTAAATGTTCTATGTTCAATATATGTTAATGTTCATTCTTTGATAAGGCTTATGTAAGCCGAAAGCTTAGACCTGATAAAAAAATCAACAATTACTGTGATTTCTTGTTGTTTTTCAATGATAGCACCATCAAGCTTATCAGACGATACGAACGGATCCTACACAAAATAAATAGACAAAACTTGTCTATATTATTGAACGAAACCTGTATTAATGAAAAAATGCTGCCAAAATAAACACAATATATATATATATATATATATATATATATATATATATATATATATATATATATTCTAAACATATACTGTTCAATATAAGAGACAACGAATGTCTATGATGTTTAATCATGAGCCGTTCTAAACATCGTATTTAGGCTTTAATTTTAGGTGAAAATAAAGACAAAAAAAATCTCCAACATTTGAATAATTTTTTATTAAGTTGGTTCTAAGCTTTCGGCTCACATGAGCCATCTTCAGAGAGGTTACAAGGACGCTAACATACAGACATCCACCATCAACGACGATTTTATCTTGTGTTGACATAAAACTTTGCTAAGCAACAATGACAGTTACCAAAAATAACAAACGCTGTTCGTAAATTTGTAATGCGGTTCTATGAGGTCACACCACGTGAGAATTCGAGATGATAACAGAATCATATATTTAAATGCAATGTAATGTGTTATGACCAGATTTAAACGTGATTTTATTAAGTGTAGGTTGTTTGGATTTAATGTAGATGACCTCCAATATCTGAAGGTTCTTTTTACTGTGTGTATGACGAAGGATTATTGTATTTTTGACTAAACTCTGTCTGATTTTACCTACATGACTATGTTTTTCTAAGAAATGTTGTTTAATTGTAGTCTGATAAGAAAGGTAACAGGTAAGTATATGGGGGAGCGTGGTTGTAGTAAAACCAATATATGTAGTGGGTTTAGAACGGCTCATGATTAAACATAATAGACATTCATTGTCTCTTATATTTAACAGTATATGTTTAGAAAATTGTCTGCTGCCACGATACACTATATATATATATATATATATATATATATATATATATATAAGATTAAATAAATTGCAAACATTGTGTCTACTTATTTTTAATAAAATCCGTTCGTCCACCCCGGATAATCATTCGCTTATTATAATTGAAAGATGTCAGAAATGAGCTCTAACATTAACATATTTTATTATCATTCATTTCTCAAGGTACCCAAGTACTTTCAATCTCTTTCCGAGATAATCTGCAGAGTGGAAGTTATGGTAACGTAAAATAATCTCAAATCTGTGTTGTTAAAAATTACTGTAAAGTTTTCTACTTCAAATATAATCGTTGACAAATTGCATAGCGTTCATTAGAAAGTGAAAATTATCCAAAATGGATTTTTTTAATATTTTGTAATGTCATGGTCATGCACTTTCAACTATAATACGCGGTAGATTATCCGGATTTTATTAAAAATAAGCAGACACAATGTTTGGATTTTATTTAATCTGATATGTCCAAAAAAAGATTTGCTGCTTAAATACACAAATTTATATCTATGTAAAATAAAAGGGACAAAAATAAATGTCCACCTCAAGGACTTTGTAATCCAAAAGAAATCATTTACAAAGTAAAAGTACATGACTTAAATGGTCAAAATAAAATATATTTGTGATCAACCAAAGACACCTTCAAGACCAGGTGGTTCAATCACAAGTCTACAATCAAAATAGAAAACTGTACAAAATTGGCTAGCCAAGTGTGGAAATTAAAATCAAAATATGGAAAAGATCCAGACATAACGTGGAGTATAGTGAAAACAGCCAAGTCTTACAACGATGGCAAAATATATAAACTGTGCCAGGAAGAAGCTAGCGATTATGCTATTCCCAAACAAAAATGAACTCTAGAATAAAAAAACAGAAATTATGACAAAGTGTAACTATAATAAAAAATACCTATTAAGTTCATACAACCATGGATGAAAACGTTATAATTTCTTGTAATTTTAAAAATTGCGCGTTCAAAAATTCCCTGTCACGTGAGCGTTCAAATAAAACCACCGTTGCTTGAGCGTTCTTAAAAATACGGTAAAATCAGTTCTTGTGAATCGCCTGAAGACACCACTCATGGTAGAAAGTAGTTCGCGTAATAACTCGTTTATAAATGGAAAATATATTATTCTATTCTTTCATTTATAGTCACTGGCGTATGAATACATGGTATATCACATGCTAAAAGTCTGCCTTCTTCTACCGAGCTTCAGCTATACTAAAAAACAAAACGCCCATCTGATAAATCTTCAATCTTAAGCGCCGAAGCCACAGCAATGCAACTGGCCCTAAATATCATAACGGCCGACAAAGCAAATAAATTCATTTTCGCTGACTCTCTGTCAGTATTAACATCACTGAAAAGAAAGAATATGAACAATCCATTAATAACTAAACTATTAAACAGAATCAACAACATCAGCAAAAAACAAAAAACAAAAAAACATCATCTCATGTTCGATTTCCAGTCAAATTGGCATCCATGGAAATACAAAAGCCGACACTGCAGTAAAAAAAATCACTAAGCATGAAAAACCCTAAATTAAAAGTCCCCTATACTGATTTCAAATCAATCATAAATTCATATATTAAAAACAAATGGCAGCTACAATGGAACTTATACAAAAAAAAAAAAAAAAAAACAAATTGCAAGAAATCAAACCCATTCTTAGAAAATGGAGCCCCAATTTCAAACTAACTCGAAAAGAAGAGGTGATCATTACAAGAACAAAGATTGGCCACACAAACATGCCCCAATCATTTCTACTGAAGGGAGAAAACCCTCCTGAATGTATAACATGTCAAAAGGCATACACAGTAAAACATTTTCTAATAGACTGCACTGCCTTAGACTCCACCCGACAAAAATACTATAACTCAAAGAATATAAGAGAACTTTTCGAAAAAACAAATGAAAAGTCATACTGAACTTTTTTTTTTCTTTTTTTTTTTTTAATCATATCACCCCGAGCAAAGCGGTAACGCCACTGATGCGCAGGGGGCTACGTAAGAGTGAAAAGATTGGAAAAGAGAAAGCCGGAAACCACATCCTAGACAGGGAACAAGGGAAGAGCCTCTTCACCTGTTCAATAGACGTGGGTGGAGTGTGAACCTGGCGATAGTTTAGTCTATCTACTCCAATTAATTACTTAAAAGAAGTCAATTTCTTTTCAAAAATACAAACCCTTATATATATATATATATATATATATATATTAAAAAAAATAGACACCATAGTAATAAATAACCAAGACTGACATGCTGAAAAAAATCAAAACAAATTTATTTCTTTATGGTACTCGAAAAAAAAAAGTATTACCAGCCACAAACTTATAAACAACAATAAATTTTTGAAAGAAAAGTATTACTAGCAATAAAAAAAATTTAGTTGGCAATAAATGACCCACCGAGGTTGATATGCCATAAAACAAAGTACCCAACCAACCAAATCTTCTACCGAGCACCCATAGCTCAGAGGTAGAATCGCCGATTGATGCCAATTCGGTCGGATGAATACTCGTATTGATGATACATCGAAACAGATCTGTCTGCGGTTGACTATTGACGCTCTCACACCCTGATTGAGCACTCGGAATGAATGGCGGACCTTTGAAAAACAGTATCTACTCTAGCATCTACGCATCGTTCATTCAGTAATGAATTAGAACACTCATAGTCACTGGCGTATTTTCACATGCTATATCACACGACTGATATCAGTTAGATCGGATTTCAATCCTGGCTAAACGCAATCGGATGTCTAACCGTACTGATGAGCTGTGATGCAGCGAAGCAGATCTGTCTGCGGCTGACTATATATATATATATATATATATATATATATAACATAGCACACTTGGTATACAATCCAGGTAAATTCCGATAGAGACGAACTCAAGAGAACTCAATGTTAAATTCATTTATTTAATTTAACAGAGTAATACAATTTATAAAAGATTTTAGATTATTTGAGGACCAACCGTTGTACCATTTGGGTCTGACGAGCCGCGATAATAACATCATGACGCGGTGAAATATGTATTATCCATTGTAATAATCTAAAATCTTTTATAAATTATATATATATATATATATATATATATATTTGTGTGTGTGTGTGTGTGTGTGTGTGTGTGTTTTCGTACAACAAAATGCCAATGCATATTGAGGTGGATCATGGTGAAAATTGTCAAACTATAAAAACAAAACAATTCACAAAAAACAACTAAAACAGACAAAAAAGATCCGCTTAAAAAAAAATGGAAAACCCGAGGCAAGCCTTTCGTCTGACAGAACTAGTCATGGGAATATGTCGGGAGAAAATTTAAAATTCAGGGGTGAAAGATAGGTAATGTTCAGAAAAATGGGGAGAGAAAAAATTCCCCATCATAAACCTTCACCAAGAGACCCAAATAAATCCAATTAGAATTTGATATCTTTTTGTTTGCACAGAGAAGAAAGGTTTGACTATTATCAAAGACTCCAGGACAATAGAAAGAAATAGAGAACGACCTCTGTGCTAAACATCTGCAGATTAAGAGTCACCACATTCCTTTATCGCCAACAAATGTTCAATAATGGCAGATTCGGACATCTGTGAATACTAAGAGGTAGGGTGGCACGCACGAATCTAGAGGAATACATGCTGTGACACGCGAACCTCCAATCTTTGGATCGTCCGGCCTATATAGTAGGCACCACACCGACGTTTAAATTTGTAAACGGCATTACTCAACTGTAAGATAGGCAGGGAGTCTTTACGACATGAATGAAAAGTAGGTCGTGTCGTGAACATTACACGTGGAGTCAGAGCCCTGAAATAACAAGAAATACTTGATGCTACCTAGTAAACAATTGATTGGCCATAAGGACCAATAGACGGAGCATTTTAATATATATATATATATATATATGAAATGATTTATTTGAACATTTTTTGATCGATACTCGTATTTGAGTAGATATTCTGTTTTTAATCAAACAGTATTATATATTTTATTTCTACCGGCCTAACTATTTACGATAAATTTTTGTTACGAATATATATATATATATATATATATATATATATATATATATATATATATATATATTACGAAAATTAACGAAGATTAACGAAATGGTAATTAAACAAACGACAATTTGAAATGCTTTGCTTGAACATTATTTTCGATCGATCCTCGTATTTAAGTAGATATTCTGTTTATATTACAACAGTATTATATATTTATTTCTACCGGCATGATTATTTACGACAATCATCATGTTACGGAAATTAACGAAGATTAACAAAACAGGTTATAAACAACCGACAATTTGAAATGATTTGTTTGAACATTATTTTTGATCGATCCTCGTATTTAAGTAGATATTCTGTTTTATAATCAGTATTATATATTTATTTCTACCGGCCTGATTATTTACGATAAATTTTTGTTACAAAAATGTGTCATTCTGCGAACCCTATCCACATGGGGGAACCCATCAAGTGATATGATGCGTCTTAGACCTCTCGCCCATGTATGACCAACAGTCTAAACGAAGTCAAATCAAGCCTATTTAACACGATTCATTGTAATAACCATCTCTACTCTTAAATGTATCGTAATGTCAACAAATATAAACATGTTACGGAAATTAACGAAGATTAACGAAACTTGGTTATAAACAACCGACAATTTGAAATGATTTGTTTGAACATTATTTTTGATCGATACTCGTATTTAAGTAGAAATTCTGTTCATAATCAAACAGTATTATATATATATATATATATATATATATATATATATATATATATATATATACATTTCTAACAAACTGATTATTTACGTTAAATTTTTGTTACGAAAATGTGTGCCATTCGGAATCTAACCTGCGACACCTATCTACGTAGGGGAAGCCACCAAGTGATCTGGCGCGTCCTAGACCTCTCGACCACGAATGACCAACAGTCTAAACAAAGTTAAATCAAGTTAAAAATATATTATTACGTGAGAATAAAGTACAAACTGCTATCTACTAACAGTAATACTTTGTAGTTTTTTACGTGTTCTAACGTAATAGTAAATAATAAATAGCCATTACTCTCTCTCTCTCTCTCTCTATATATATATATATATATATATATATATATATATAATATTCAGTTGTGATAATATTTAGCGTCAAGTTTGTTGTTTTTAGTGGTTTTACTGATAAAATGTGTTTTGTTAAGCAGGTATTATTTGGTCCTTACGTATTATCGGGAGGACCTTTGATAACAAGGTGTTATAAGCCCGCTTATAACACCAAGGAACTGGAAAAATCAGGCTTTCATCACCTCAACGTCAACCACAAGTACAACTTTGTGGATTCGAACACCGGGGCTCATACGCAGACAGTGGAACGCCTATGGGGATCGACAAAGTGGCGAAACAAGAAGCACTGTGGCACTGCACGTCACCATTTGGAGTCGTATTTGGCCGAATTCATGTGGCGGAAGCATGTTGCCTGTACTGATGTCTTTGAGTCACTTTTGGAAGCAATTGCGACGTTCTGGCCTCCGGAATTACAAATGTAATGTTATTTTATTGTTTTAACCGTTTCAATAAATAATTTACTTTAATTTTTGAGTCGTTTTTTTAAAGGTCCTCCCGATAATACGTAAGTACCTATTAGGTTAAATAATTTACTTTAATTTTTGAGTCGTTTTTTTAAAGGTCCTCCCGATAATACGTAAGTACCTATTATTTATTGTAAAGTGCTCGATATCGGTGTGAGTATAGAGCGTTGATAAACACAAAGTGTTCGTCCCTTTAACAGAGCAGATTCATTCAGACTTCGAAGCTTCGTGAACGACTGAGAACATCATAACTGTTTCCTCTTGAATATCGAAATCGGTAAGAACCTGCTCAGTTAAAATGCCTAACGTTTTGTGCTGATATATATATATATATATATATATATATATATATATATATATATATGTGTGTGTGTGTGCGTGTGTGTGTGTGTGTGCGCGCGCGTGTGTGTGTGTGTGTGTGTGTGTGCGCGCGCGCACATGTATTAAAAAGTGTTCGATATAATTATATTGTAGAAGCCTGGGTAGCAGAATGACTCGTTTAAAAATTATATATATATATATGTGTGTGTGTGTGTGTGTGTGTGTGTGTGTGTGTGTGTGTGTGTGTGTGCGCGCGCGCGTGCGTGCGTGTGTCTGTGTAATATCGTTAATTCCCACAATAGACAAATTTTAAAGAATTTAGATAGAACTAATCTGAAAACATGAATTTTACCATCTTGCAATTGTAAATCTATCAACAATTGTCCAGTGGAAGGCAAATATATGTCTATTCAGGTAATCTACCAAAAAATAATTATCAAATTCATAATGGAATTTTGACGGTAGAATTCAAACATCGTTACTACTCTCATAAACAATCTCAAATTCCAAAACATCCCTTTTTTCCGAAGATTTTGGGAAATGAAAGAAGAGGGTCTGAGCGGCTAAAGAAGCGTTACGACTGTTTTACACTGGAAATGTAATGATTGCATCACCCACTTTTTCCGGTGACAAACACATTACTATGGAAATTCTCGCAAAAATCCAATAACTGTCAAATTTTAATGAAAGTATCAGAACTAATTCACAAATTAATTAAATTATTTTTGAAATTATTAAGAATCTTGATAAAAATGTTTACAATGGGCACAGGAGCCATGATTTTTCAGTAAGAACAAAAACGTTTTCTCTTTCAAAATCTCTCACAATAAAGTAGCTTCTATGGACATTACTTTTATAGATATTTTAATAAAATTACACTCTGTGTTATCGTTATTTTATTATCCAATACCTTTATATATATATTTAATTAAACCTTTTCGGTAGATGCGAGCTAAATGCCATTTACAGGAAGTTATCAGTTTAAAAAATTATTAGAGAAAAAAATATATATATACATATATGTGTTAACCAAGGAAAAAGGGGTTTAGTAAAAGAATCCATATTTTCTAAAGATAGGCAATTAAAGGAGCTTGGGATAGGAAAGTCGGGGGGGGGGGGGTAAAATACTTTTTAAGGTTAACGTTAGGGTAAAATTAAGATTAAAACTTAAATTGAATCCTTTTAATTTATATTTTAACATCTAGTCAACGGGGATTTAAATTCTAAATTTAAGTATTCAAAAAATTTGCCTTGTGGCAATTTGCCTTATATTGGGTCTGTATTCTTAGTACATTGAGCCCTCTACCTGCACCACTTTTTAAAGTTAATTAGGTTCTGGTTCTTCGAATTTACCTTCCTACTCTTCCACTTCGGATTAAAGAAAGACAAATATATATATATATATATATATATATATATATATGTCTTTCTTTAATAGAAAGATTGATCCTTTTCCTTATCGTTATTTTATTATCCAATACGTTTATGTATGAAGACGTTACTATCATTTGTAGTATGACAAAATAAATTTTTTCCAGGAAATCATAATTATCCTTCCGTGGAAATTCCACGGGTTCCGCTAGTTACATGATAGTTTGTGTGAAACACAAAAACAAAAAAATATTCAACATTAAAAATAAAAAATAGAAATATTATTCCAACCGAAAACGTCTTTATTCCATAAAAGACAGAAGTATATGATTTTTTTCTGAAGACTGACGAAGATGACTTTGTGGCGGATAGGAAATTTATAAATTGCAATCAACCTTCTTCTTCTTCTTCTTCTTCTTCTTCTTCTTCTTCTTCTTCTTCACTTTTACAAAGATTCTTAGAAAACGGATTGACCTCGTGCTAACAGAAAAAGTCGAAACCGGATTTCGTGAGTAGATGTTAAATTGGTTTTCTGACCAATGACCAATGAGAGTGTTTTGCAAGACTAAAAAAGACATAGCAATCCAAAATTCCACAGGTCCCGCTAGTAAATTATTATAATAATATGTTAAACCTTTTTTAAATTTTACTTTTTCTAGTCGTATCGTTTGATATTGGTTGGTGCCATAAATTTTAAATTTAATTAATCTAAAATTTATTCCTACTAAAATAATTAGTTTAGTTCTTCTTATAAACTCTACACTATAGAATTCTTTATATTGCTTTTTCACTTTAGTTCCAGATTTTTTCATTCCGGTCCTACTTTTTTATTTTGAACCGAAGTAAGAATTAGTTTAATTGTCTTAGCATTAATGCAGTCATGGTCATGAATTTAATTTAATTTAATTTAATTTCTTCATAATATTAATTGTTTTAATCTTGGTTGATTTAGGTGTTATAATAGACAACGTTTCGACCAATTACCCTCTGGAAAATGACTCATCTCAGAAATAAATACAAATTATAACAAGTTGCACGAACCCACTAAGATAATCCAGTTGTCAAAATCCACCTGATACTGAATATAAAACGCTACAAAAATAAACCACTTCGAGACGATAGCGTAGTGGATATACTAGTCGGTTATAAATATGTTAGTATCAGCTAGTGGTCATGAGATCAATCCTTGGACTTGGTACTGAGTACCAAAAAATCCAACATGAAATAACAAAAATTATTTTCACAGGATATTTCGAAATATAATATTGATAATCCATATCAGTCAATCTTTTTTCCTCACTAATAAAATAAGATGATTCTTGGTCTCATCTGACTCAGATTCGGTCTATTTTGCCTTGAGGTCAGAACACTAGGTTCGCTTGCTTTGGGCTTTTTTTTTAATTGTTTCGCCTCAATGAAATGGCTGGAAAACAAATCTAAGGCAATAACATTGTAGCGATAATGTATACATTGCACCGAAAAAAGCAATTTAGACTCTAGCTAAAGAAAATTCCACTTCCCCATTAAGCTTAAAAGAAAAAAAAACCCGTATCCCCCAACATAAAAGCTAAATTTTCAAATTTGAAAGTCGAACTTCATTCTGGTTAGTTAAATCAAACGCACACATAAAATTTGTTGTGGCCTGTTAAGACCAGGAAGAAAGACACGGAAACAAGAAGGTAGATTCAAACAGTGAATTAGAATAACAGAACAATATATACAAGTAAGAATGTTAGTAGTCAGCTAATAGAAGTGTAAGTCCAAGCGGTATAGTTACGCTACGTCTTGACTGCCTCTAGACTGTCACTCAGCTGCCTCACATCTACGTCCCCGGAAGTCATTCAGGTTATTATCTATTGACGGAGGAAGAGTCCATTGCTATAGATAGCACCATAACAACATAAATTTTTTCTGTCTTCCCCACTCCAAATTTAACTTTTTAAATAACAAACGAATTGTTTTCTACACTCAAATGTAAATCATTTTCACCACTATTATTCATTATTGCCTGATGATAATGTTAAATCTCGAAGCATAGAAATGTCCGTGTCGCAACGTAAATTAAATTAATTTCAAATAAAAAACAAATTTAATTATATTATTCTCTACGATTTACGTAGAGAATAATAATAATAATAATAATAATAATAATAATAATAATAATAATTTTTAAAAAATTAAATGCTGGAAAACTCATGTATCTGAGCCCGTTTTGTTTTTTTGTTTTTTTTTTGTTTTGTTTTTTTTTGTTTTTTGTTGTTGTTTTTTGTTTCTTTAATTGTTTCATTTCAAGCAAGGCGGTACCGCCACTGATGCGCAGGGTGGCTACATCAGAGAAAAAGTTGAGACAAGAGGAGAAAAGTGAATAGAAAGACGGACCAGTTATAGGGGGTGTCATAGAAAGGGCAAGAAAAGGATGGGAACACAGGTGTGAAGACAGTTGAGAAGGGGTGGGTACATAAGAGTAGAAGTTTAGACAAGAGGAGAGTGAAGAGAAAGACGAACCAGTTACAAGGGGTGTCATAGAAAGGGCAAGAAAAGGATGGGAACACAGGCGTGAAGACAGTTTCGAAGTTAGGGAGAAAAGAAGAGAACAAGATATATGAGGTGATGTAAAAAGAACTGAAATCAAGTGGATAAAAGATGGGAATTGACATTGCATTTAAATTCCTGGAGGTTGCAAGTATACGGAAGGGAATTCCACAGGCGGGAAGTGTGAGAAAAGAACCTGATGGAGTAGAATTGTCGGCTGCGTTTGGTTGATCTAACTGTAAATGGGTGGGACCTTGTTGCCAGTCTTGTCGCACGAGTAAATCCTTGTTTTGGGGACACTAGTGACTTAAGTTCGTCGGAGCAGAAGCCATAGAAATAATTGTAGAAGAGACAGAGAGAAGCCACATTCCGCCGGTGAGAAAGTGGCTGGAGTTGAGCTGCCAGTTCGGGACCTATCACGTTACAGATTCTTCTTTGGAGCCTGTTGAGAACACTGAGATGAACAGCACGGGCGACTGACCATATATGACAGCAGTATTCTATGCACGGACAGATGGTTGATTTGTATATGTGCAAGATGAAATCAGGCGTAAAAAAAACTTCCTGGCCCGACACAGTGACCAAACCTTCCTAGCAGTTTTATTTAGCTATTGACTCAATATAATGATTTCACTTGAGGTCGGAAGATAGGGTAAGGCCGAGGAGGCGCAGTATATTGCTTTCAGGGAGACTTGCTTGGCCCATGCTTATGGGGGCAAGAGAGATTGCCTGTGATGGTTAACAGATACGTTTTGTGTGTGTTTGTCTATACTTCTGAGATTAAGTATTATTTGCACTAATTATATATTGTCTTCATCTTTATTGACATTTTTACGACGTTTCGATCATTGTACGCTCCGGCCTTCTTCAAGTGCTAGGAATTTTATTAAAGAGTTCGGTTGAAATTCCCTAGCACCTGAAGAAGGCCGGAGCGTACAACTGCCGACAGGTTGTAATAATGGCAATAAAAATGAGGACAGTAGTCCGAACAGTGTAAATAATGTTTTGTGTGCATTATGAATTGTTTTCATATTACTGTTGCTTTATCTCATTTCGGTGTGGGCAAACTACGGCCCAAAGCAATTCATGCGGCCCACTAATTGTTACTAACTTTAAAAGAGAAACTATTTTACTTCTTTAAATTGACTTATTATGCTTAAAACAAATGGATTTCATTTGAAGTTTCCACTTTAAAATATTAATTCATATATTACACACATTTACTTTGTTTTTCAAATAAATGTACTTTTCTAATTTATAACATTAATTAAGAGAAATAATTCCTACTTTCTGAAAACAAGGTTATTTTGTCTTTCAAATGTGTTTCCTGTTAAGCTTCGACTTAAAAATACTGAGTAAAAAATTGTTTTTCTTTAAAGTTTGAACTAATTTAATTTGACTTCCGAATAAATATGTTCCATGTGAATCATTTACAGTTCTTCAAAATATTAATTTTTTTTAAATCCCTTTATTTTGTCTCTTTTAAATGTTAATTTTTTTAGTTAATATAATATGCGACCCTATAAAATTGTGAATTTTTTATGTGGTCCTTGCAATGTAAAGTTTGACCACCCCTGGCCTAGTTACTTTTAATTTGTCTCGTTTATAAGACCTCCTACAGAAGGTGGCTGAAAAGAGTGACAAGAAAGGACTACAAATAAACAGCAAGAAAACCGAATGCATGGTCATCAGCAAAAAGAGCAGCCCCCAAATGCCAATTACAGGTGGAGGATACTAAAATCAAGCAGGTACAAATATTTAAATACCTGGGAAGTGTTCTAACAGAAGAGGAAAAATGCGACACAGAGATCCAAAGGCGAATTGGCATGGCGAAGGAAGCATTCCAGAAGTTGAGTAAAGTATTAAGAAACAGGACAAATTTGCTAGAAACGAAGAAGAGAGTACTGGATTGTTATGTGATATCAGTTTTTCAATATGGCAGTGAATGCTGGACAATATCATCAAAGATGAAGGAAAAATTTGAAGCAACTGAAATGTGGTTCTACAGAAGGATGCTACAGATATCATGGACCGAGCATGTTAGCAATGATGAGGTTTTGGAAAGGATGGAAACAAAAAGGAAATTAATACTGAGCATCAGGAAGAGACAACTAAAGTTCCTTAGACATGCAATGAGGAAGGAGGGTTTGGAGAACCTGGTACTAACAGGCCAGATAGAGGGAAAAAGAAACAGGGGAAAGCAGCGGATAACATATTTGAAGGACCTGATCAGGTGGATGACAGAACAGGAGTTGCGTTGTGTAACAGGAGAAAGCGTGCTAAGAGGCACCAGTGTAAGGCCATGATCGTCTACGTCCTGAAAATACAAGGCTCATAGAAGAAGAAGAAGAAGAATATTGTTTGCTTGCCTTATATTGTCTTTTGCCTTGTTCTTTTTCTTCTTATTATTCACTGCAAATTTGGTCAAATCTATTCTGTAACTTATTTTGCACTTGACTATGGCGAAACCTTTTTTTTTTAAATCATATCACCACGAGCAAGGCGGTAACGCCACTGATGTGCAGGGTTCTACATAGGTGTGAAATGATTGGAAAAGAGAAAACCGGAAACCGCATCCTAAACAGGAAACAAGGGATGAGCCTCTTCACCTGTTCAATAGACGTGGGTGGAGGGTGAACCGGGCGATAGTTTAGTCTATCTACTCCAATTGAAAAAAAAAAGTGAGAAGAGAAAACCGGAAACCGCATCCTAGACAGAAAACAAGGGATGAGCCTCTTCACCTGTTCAATAGACGTTGGTGGAGTGTGAACCGGGCGATTACTCAGACCTAGAATAGGAGAGGTGGGCTATGGACATTCTCAGTTGGTTTAGCGTGAAATGAACACAAAATATAACTCTCCTTGTCGAATACAATTTGCAACTTTTCGAAAAAACCTTGACCAGAAATAAATTTCTAAAAAATTGTTAAATTACGATGTTTCGAACTGACTTAGAAAGACTAATCGAAATTAAAGATTGTTAAAAAAAATAATAAATTTAAAATTTTAACACCAGAATATGACGTAAATAGACAAAACTGCTTATATCAGCGGGCTGAACTCCCAAACAAGGAAGGGGAGACGACAAAAAAAATAATCTTTTTTATTTCTTGGCTTCGAAGGAATTCAAGAAGTTTGTTGCCTTTAACCTTGGCCTGAAAATACTGATTGGAGTTATGGAGCCTGAAGATGATTAATACTTGTTTGGTGAAGCTATGCATGCGTAACCAACATCGTCAATTCCTTAGAACATACATTTATTGTATGAGGGTGGCAGTAGGGGTGCCGGGTGATGCATTTTGAGGGTAGGAATATTTGATGAGAAATACATTTGCACTATAAATATGCATGATATCATAACAGGAATAATACATACATACATACATACATACATACATACATACATACATACATATTTTCCTGTGTGTGTGTTTGTATGCTTGTCTGAGTGGGCGCAGGTGAGTAAGATAAAAGATATGATTCGGCGGAGAAATATATAAACACTTGGATATAGATTAATACATATGAGAGTGGTTCGATATGGACCGATTTACAGATAGATAAACAGATATTTCAGTTTATTCATTATCTGTGAATGCGTGTAAGTAAGCAGGCTCATATCTATCTATCTATCTATCTATCTATCTATCTATCTATCTATCTATCTATCTATCTATCGCTAGACTGTTTCTGTCTATCTATCTATCTATCTATCTATCTATCTATCTATCTATCTATCTATCTATCTATCAGACTGTTTCTATCTATCACTATCTATCTATCTATCTATCTATCTATCTATCTATCTATATATCTTTCTACCTCAGTCTGTTTCTATCTATCTATCTATCTATCTATCTATCTATCGCAGACTGTTTCTGTCTATCTATCTATCTATCTATCTATCTATCTATCTATCTATCGCAGACTGTTTCTATCTATCTATCTATCTATCTATCTATCTACCTCAGTCTGTTTCTATCTATCTATCTATCTATCTATCTATCTATCTATCTATCGCAGACTGTTTCTGTCTATCTATCTATCTATCTATCTATCTATCTATCTATCTATCTATCTATATATCTATATACCTTTCTATCTCAGTCTGTTTCTATCAATCTATCTATCTATCTATCTATCTATCTATCTATCTATCTATCTATCTATAACAGTCTGTTTCTATCTATCTATCACAGTCTGTTTCTATCTAACACAGTCTGTTTCTATCTATCTATCTATCTATCTATCTATCTATCTATCTATCTATCACAGTTTGTTTCTATCTATCTATCTATCTATCTATCTATCTATCTATCTATCTATCTATCTAACTATTTATCTATCACAGTCTGTTTCTATCTATCTATCTATATATCTATCTGTCAATCTCAGTCTTTTAATATCTATCTATCTATCTATCTATCTATCTATCTATCTCAGCCTGTTTCTATCTATCTATCTATCTTAGTCTGTTTCGATCTATCTATCTATCTATCTATCTATCTATCTATCTATCTATCTATCTATCTATCTATATCAGTCTGTTTCTTTCTTTCTATCTATCTATCTATCTATCTATCTATCTATCTATCTATCTATCTATCTCAGTCTGTTTCTATGTATCTATCTTTCTCAGTCTGTTTCTATCTATCTATCTATCTATCTATCTATCTATCTATCTATCTATCTATCTATCTATCTATCTCAGTCTGTCTATCTATCTATCTATCTATCTATCTATCTATCTATCGCAGACTGTTTCTGTCTTCTATCTATCTATCTATCTATCTATCTCTCTATCTATCTATCTATCTCAGTCTGTTTCTATCTATCTATCTATCTATCTATCTATCTATCTATCTCACAGTCTGTTTCTATCTATCTAACAGTCTGTTTCTATCTATCTATCTATCTATCTATCTATCTATCTATCTATCTATCTATCTATCTATCTATCACAGTTTGTTTCTATCTATCTATCTATCTATCTATCTATCTATCTATCTATCACAGTCTGTTTCTATCTATCTATCTATATATCTATCTATCAATCTCAGTCTTTTAATATCTATCTATCTATCTATCTATCTATCTATCTATCTATCTATCTTTCTCAGTCTGTTTCTATCTATCTATCTATCTATCTATCTATCTATCTATCTATCTATCTCAGCCTGTTTCTATCTATCTATCTATCTATCAATCTCAGTCTGTTTCTATCTATTTATCTATCTATCTATCTATCTATCTATCTATCTATCTATCTATCTATCTATCTATCTATCTATCTATCTCAGCCTGTTTCTATCTATCTATCTATCTATCTCAGCCTGTTTCTATCTATCTATCTATCTATCTATCTATCTATCTATCTATCTATCTATCTCAGCCTGTTTCTATCTATCTATCTATCTATCTCAGCCTGTTTCTATCTATCTATCTATCTATCTATCTATCTCAGCCTGTTTCTATCTATCTATCTATCTATCTCAGCCTGTTTCTATCTATCTATCTATCTTAGTCTGTTTCGATCTATCTATCTATCTATCTATCTATCTATCTATCTATCTATCTATCTATCTCAGCCTGTTTCTATCTATCTATCTATCTATCTATCTATCTATCTATCTATCTATCTATCTATCTCAGCCTGTTTCTATCTATCTATCTATCTATCTATCTATCTATCTATCTATCTATCTATCTCAGCCTGTTTCTATCTATCTATCTATCTATCTATCTATCTATCTATCTATCTCAGCCTGTTTCTATCTATCTATCTATCTATCTCAGCCTGTTTCTATCTATCTATCTATCTATCTATCTATCTATCTATCTATCTCAGCCTGTTTCTATCTATCTATCTATCTATCTCAGCCTGTTTCTATCTATCTATCTATCTATCTATCTATCTATCTATCTATCTATCTATCTATCTCAGCCTGTTTCTATCTATCTATCTATCTATCTATCTATCTATCTATCTATCTCAGCCTGTTTCTATCTATCTATCTCAGCCTGTTTCTATCTATCTATCTATCTTAGTCTGTTTCGATCTATCTATCTATCTCTCTATCTATCTATCTATCTATCTATCTATCTATCTATCTATCTATCTATCTCAGCTTCTATCTATCTATCTATCTATCTATCTATCTATCTATCTATCTATCTATATATCTATCTCTGTCTGTTTCTATGTATCTATCTTTCTCTGTCTGTTTCTATCTATCTATCTCTATCTATCTATCTATCTATCTGTCTGTTTCTATCTATCTATCTATCTATCTATCTATCTATCACAGTTTGTTTCTATGTATCTATCTTTCTCAGTCTGTTTCTATCTATCTATCTATCTATCTATCTATCTATCTATCTATCTATCTATCTATCTCAGTCTGTTTCTATCTATCTATCTATCTATCTATCTATCTATCTATCTCAGTCTGTTTCTATCTATCTATCTATCTATCTATCTATCTATCTATCTATCTATCTATTACAGTTGAATTCTTTGCATTCCCTTGGGAAAGTTAATAATCCGTCTCTTTCCTCCAGTTACGGGTTAAATAATAAGACAGTTTGGGTTCTGTAGCCTTAGTTGGCAAACAGTCTACCGCACAAAGCTATGGCAACCTACTGCGCGATAATCTTCAGCCCAGTCAGTCATGTCTCTTTCGAGACATGATCGCCCAAAGCGTGTATCACGCATGGCACTTAACTGACAGAAGATAAACAGCTATGAATTTGTGCGTTGAGATATATATATATATATATATATGTGTGTGTGTGTGTGTGTGTGTGTGTGTGAGCTTGTAAATTTTTTTGTGCGTGTTTCCCAGTGTGTTCGTGTGTGTGTCTATGTTTGTGTGTTTTGTTTGTGTGTACTGTGTGATTTGTTTTGGGAATGCGTTTGTGTGTTTGTTTTTGTGTTATGGAAATGTTTGCATATTTGTGTTAGTGTGTGTCTATATGCATGTACATGTGTCCGTGTGTGTGGGGGGGGGGTATCATTTTGTTGGGTCATATCGAATGTCTTACTGTGTTTAGTTTTTGGTCAGTGATAAGCGATTTAATTGGACTATTATTGGGTAAATGGCAAAACTACACAGCCACTGAAAAATCGCGCCGATTAACTTCCTATTTAGCCGTAAATTATCCGTAAGTTCTCGTCAATCACATAATCACGAACCAATACTCCCAGAAAAAAAACAACCAGAATTTTCAAGAAACTCTAACAAAAATGAGAGTAATGCGATATCATATGGACTGTAAAAAATGGCTATACATTCGGGAAAGATTAAGCATGAAAAATAAACAAATCTGTATCAATTATCAAATGTTATCAAACTTAGAAGCAAATGCTGCAAATTATATTTCAAATCTAAAAACAAGGGTAAAAATAAGATTGGATAACACGAATATGTGAAGAAGCGAATTAAGAAAAAGAGGAATACACACAGTCACACACATGCTTATAGATAGATAGATAGATAGATAGATAGATAGATAGATAGATAGATAGATAGATAGATAGATAGATTATGAACAGATAGATAGATAGATAGATTATGAACAGATAGATAGATAGATAGATAGATAATGAACTGATCGAGATAGATAGATAGATAGATAGATAGATAGATAGATAGATAGATAGATAGATAATGAACTGATCGAGATAGATAGATAGATAGATAGATAGATAGATAGATAGATAGATAGATAGATAGATAGATTATGAACTGATCGAGATAGATAGATAGATAGATAGATTATGAACTGATCGAGATAGATGGATAGATAGATTATGAACTGATCGAGATAGATAGATAGATAGATTATGAACTGATCGAGATCGAGATAGATAGATAGATAGATAGATAGATAGATAGATAGATAGATTATGAACTGATCGAGATAGATAGATAGATAGATAGATAGATAGATAGATAGATTATGAACTGATCTAGATAGATAGATAGATAGATAGATAGATAGATTATGAACTGATCTAGATAGATAGATAGATAGATAGATAGATAGATAGATAGATTATGAACTGATCTAGATAGATAGATAGATAGATAGATAGATAGATTATGAACTGAGCTAGATAGATAGATAGATAGATAGATAGATAGATAGATAGATAGATAGATAGATAGATAGATAGATAGACCGAAATAAGGTAAGTTTGTAGATCCATAATAAAAATTAAGATTGATAAATGACCCAGATAACTGATCTGTACCTTTCATTTTCTGTGGACTCTCTCTTTTTTTCTCTCACCCTTTTTTTTATTTTCCTTCTCTTTTCCTCTTCTTCTTCTTCTATCTATCTATCTATCTATATATATATATATATATATATATATATATATATATATATATAAATACCTGCTTATTTTATTCGGTTTATTCAGATAAATTGATAGCGATACATGCAAATGAAGTTAAATGGACATAAAAAAAATAAAAATGGGATAACCATGCACTGAATAGACAGGGTTTGATATAAAACGAATTATTTATTTATAAACGTTGTGCGTTAATTTGGGGTGGGGAATAGAATCTTAATAATGTCATTATTTCCAACGTATATTCTCCCATCTGCCTTTACTTCCGGTTTTGACTCTGTAGTCACTTCCGGTAGAATTGCATGCACTTCTATACTGAAAGGAACAGATGTTTGTACATCGATACACACAAGTCAGCTTCTTTTTTATTCTTTTAAGATATGCATGGCTGAAGTTATGTTGATGTATACACGTTTTTTTTACATTTTTTGCTTTTATTTTTTAGCAAATATCCTGCCTGTCTATCAATTAAATTAGACCGGCTTTCGACCCCCGGCGTTTAGAGAGAGACTAATGGCTTTCATAGAAAAATCACAGTGAATGAAGAAATGAATTTATGATCAATACACCGTTGAAACATAGAAGTTTGTCCAGTCATATCACGTCGCATGTGGGCTGGTAATTTTCATTGTAGTGAATAAGAAAGACTAATGTCATTACGGTAGTCAGTATTTGCTTGTGGTTTATTTAGGTAAATAGAAATATAATGAAAAGAACAACATAGATAGATACATAAAGATAGACAGAGAGAAATGTATATATATATATATATATATATATATATATATATATATAAATTTATTGATAAATGGAACTTTGCCTCTGTCTGTGTGTCTGTGTGTGTGTACGTTACCTGTAGACTCCGAAAAGGCTGAACCGATTTATTAAAAATTTACACTGCGAGTGTTCGTAGCTAGGTTTTGTGTCGAGGTACCCCCAATAAATATCGAAAATCGATAATCGAAAAAATCGAGTTATAGAAGGAGTGGTCCGATTTTAATCAAATTTGATACACTTATAGACAAAGACATAAGAAACAATATTCAGAAGTTTCAAGGTTGCAGTTCTTACAATAGTGCAGAAAATCGATAATATATATAAAATGTAAGATGTTTGTGTGTGTTTGTTTATGTGCCTGTATGTCTGTATTTTTTCAGCCCTTTTATTTTAGTTTTTGCTTCGGGTTTGGCTCTAAGTAGGTGTTATTGTAGTTCTTAGTCTCAGCCATGTTACCATTTACTCAGAGGACTTGTTTAGCCTTCAAATTTCAGTTTACGACAAAAAAACTTATTTGATATCGATACCAGGAAATCAAAATTTGACTTACACCCATTCATTTTTCTTTCAGTCTACGGTTTCGCTTTAACTGGAAACAACGATTGCTTTTTAATCTTTCGTGCCAACGTCCAAAGAGTCTGATCTCCAGGACCATTGATTAGTTTTAAAACTTTCATTACACCCGAGCAACGCCGGGCTATACTGCTAGTATATATATATATATATATATATGAAAATATTTTTCATCGATACTTGTATTCAAGTAGATATTCTATTTTATAAGCAAGCAGTTCTTCTTCTATGTGCCTTGTCCTTCCGGGACGTAGGCGCACATGGCCTTCCACGTCTCCCTATCCCTCGTGGCGTTTAGCACGCATGTCTCAGCCCCCGTTCGGTCAACCACTTGCTCAGGCCTTTCTAATATGTTATCCGCTGCTTTCCTCTGTCTCTTTTCCCCTCTATCTGGCCTGTTAGTATCAGTGTCTCCAAGCCTTCCTTCCTCATTGCATGTCCCAGGAACTTCAGGTAAGCAATTTTTTTTATAGAAAATCGTTGAGTAAATCAGATTTGTTATTTTTTATCATATATGAGATGGAGGTTGTAGTCAAACAAAAGAAAGAAACTACGAATTTAGGTACCTCCACTCAACTGCCAAAATAAAAATTCATATGATGATGGTAAAAGAGCTCAAACTTAAAAAAAAAGTTTTATCATCAAAACGTTTATGCTATTATAAGAGAAAAGATCAAATTTTATTGTCTCTTCCTGGTGCTCAATATTAATTTCCTTTTCGTTTCCATTCTTTCCAACACCTCGTCATTGCTCACATGGTCGGTCCACGACATCCGCAGCATCCTTCTGTAGAACTACATTTCAGCTGCTTCATATTTTCCCTTCATCTTTGTTGATATTGTCCAACATTCACTGCCCTATTGAAGAACTGATATCACATAGCAATCCAGTGCACTCTTCTTTTTTTCTACCGGCCTGATTGTTTACGATTCATTTTTGTTACGAAGATATGTGTCATTCGGCACTATTCAAATCTGCAACCCCTAACCACATAAGGAAAGCCACCAATAGATGTTGCGCGTCTTAGACGTTTCGACCACGAATGACTAACAGTCTAAACAAAGTCAAATCAAGCCTTATCGGATCCTGCCGAATGGCACATATTCCACAACTCCAGCCATTTCTACATCACCTCGTGTATCTTGTTCTTTTCCTTTCTCTCTACCTTCGCAACTGTCTTCACTCCTGTGTTAACGTCCTTCTCTTGCTCTTTCTCTTTCACCCCCTGTAACAGGTTCGTCTTCCTCTTCACTCTTTCTACATCACCCCGTATATCTTATTCTTTTCTTTTCTCTCTACCTTCGCAACTGTCTTCACTCCTGTGTTCACGTCCTTCTCTTGCTCTTTCTCTTTCACCCACTGTAGCTGGTTCGTCTTTGTCTTCACTCTCTTCCTGCCTCATACTTCAACTCTCTCATGTAACCCCTTGCACATCAGTGGCGTTAACGCTTTGCTTGGGTTGAAATGATTCAGCAAAGATGTTCAAATAACCCAAATACACATTTCATTTGCAAAATTTCGCGACATAACGTTATAAAAGTTAAAAAACAAAAGAGATTTGCTTTTCATAGCTGGGGGAATTTTAAAAAACTTCACTGTTTATTCGATTCAAGAAGACATTTTTTTCGTCTGCTTATTCATAGCTCTTCACCTCGGTCGGTAAAGTGAATTTAATTTTGTAAGCTGTGTTGAAATTTAGATGCATTCAATTGGGAATTTTAAAGTTATTTTAGATTTAAGTGTGTCTCACACGGCTTCATGGTGTAACAGTTGTTAACACCAGATAAATCTACCATTCCTTGTTCTCGGCATGACGATAAGCTACAGCCGGCAGCAAGGCCTCTGATTGGGTGATTGAATATTTTTGAGAAGCATGAATCCACTTCTTATTTTTTTTCCTCTCTGTCCTGACTCTGGGTAGTAATATAAGTTTTGCTCCCAGCCAGCCTTTGAGGTTTGAAAAAGAAATTCCTCGACCAGCGGTCGAGAGCGAGGGAAATTTACTCACCCCAAAATCATTTTACTCGACCGACTCCACTTTTTTAATAGTCGCTTTACGTAAACATAGCGTGAATCGCTGACGGAAAACAAAAAAATGAAATATTAATTAAAATTTCGAACCTGTTAGAAAGGATTTAATTTTTTTTTAAATAACAACAATAAAATTTGATCTTTTCTCTTATAATAGCATAAACGTTTTGATGATAAAACTTTTTTTTTAAAGTTTGAGCTCTTTTACCATCATCATATGAATTTTTATTTTGGCAATTGAGTGGAGGTACCTAAATTCGTAGTTTCTTTCTTTTGTTTGACTACAACCTCCATCTCATATATGATAAAAAATAACAAATCTGATTTACTCAACGATTTTCTATAAAAAAATTTACTTACCTGTATAATTTGTTTTTCGTTGCTTGGTTGAAAGAAGTGTGCGTATTTTTGTCTTTCTTTCAAGTGTTCGTTTTTATTTTTCGTAAGCAGAGAGGAAACATAGATGGTAAGTCAAGGATAATATTTTTCCAAATGAGTTTCTAAAATTCTGTTAGCATCTTTAATCTGGGCGACGTAGATATTTTGTCTCTACTCCGGTCGCGTTAATTAAACGAATGTTTACACTGTCTACACGTTGGAATCAAAGAAACTGGGTTGTTATGTGATATCTATCTTTTTATATATGGCAGCTAATGCTGGACAATCTCCTTAGAGATAAAAGAGAAACGCAAAGTAGCAGAAATGTGGTTCTACAGAAGGATGCTGAGGATCATGGAAGCAACGACAAGGTTTAGGAGAGGATGCAAACAAAAATGAAAATTATAATTAACATCATAAGGAGCCAGCTAAAGTTTCTGGGACAGGTAATGAGGAATAAGGGCTTGGAGAATTTACTACTCACAAGATGGATAGACATTTCTCCCACAGGGCATTAAAAAAATAAGAATTGACCATGAAAAACTATATATATTATTTATGTTTAAAGCTAGTTTATGGTTAGGGTAAGCTTTTCAAGTGATGATAAATACATTTTTGTTCACTATGATAAAATTTTAAAAAAATATACACTAAGAACCGCTAATCAAAATTGATGTAATATTTTATTTTGTTTTTGTGCTTCCATTATCTAAATTATATCGGAAAAAATGTTATTTCGACAGAAAAGCATTTGCTTCCAGCCGGGATCGAAACTCGACCGATTTGGTATTAATTGGAGTGGCTAAACCCTTAAGCCAGAGCTCCATAGACAAAAAACATTTTAGCTTCTTATATTTTTTTTTTTTTTTTTAATCATATCACCCCGAGCAAGGCAGTAACGCCACTGATGCGCAGGGGGCTACGTAAGGGTAAAAAGAATGGAAAAGAGAAAGCCGAAAACCGCATCCTAAACAGGAAACAAGGGATGAGCCTCTTCACCTGTTCAATAGATGTGGGTGGAGTGTGAACCGGGCGATAGTTTAGTCTATCTACTCCAATTGAAAAAAAAAATAAAATAATAAAGGAAAAGAGTGAAAAGATTGGAAAAGAGAAAACCGGAAACCGCATCCTAAACAGGAAACAAGGGATGAGCCTCTTCACCTGTTCAATAGATGTGGGTGGAGTGTGAACCGGGCGATAGTTTAGTCTATCTACTCCAATTGAAAAAAAAAATAAAATAATAAAGGAAAAGAGTGAAAAGATTGGAAAAGAGAAAACCGGAAACCGCATCCTAAACAGGAAACAAGGGATGAGCCTCTTCACCTGTTCAATAGATGTGGGTGGAGTGTGAACCGGGCGATAGTTTAGTCTATCTACTCCAATTGAAAAAAAAAATAAAATAATAAAGGAAAAGAGTGAAAAGATTGGAAAAGAGAAAACCGGAAACCGCATCCTAAACAGTAAACAAGGGATGAGCCTCTTCACCTGTTCAATAGATGTGGGTGGAGTGTGAACCGGGCGATAGTTTAGTCTATCTACTCCAATTGAAAAAAAAAATAAAATAATAAAGGAAAAGAGTGAAAAGATTGGAAAAGAGAAAACCGGAAACCGCATCCTAAACAGGAAACAAGGGATGAGCCTCTTCACCTGTTCAATAGATGTGGGTGGAGTGTGAACCGGGCGATAGTTTAGTCTATCTACTCCAATTGAAAAAAAAATAAAATAATAAAGGAAAAGAGTGAAAAGATTGGAAAAGAGAAAACCGGAAACCGCATCCTAAACAGGAAACAAGGGATGAGCCTCTTCACCTGTTCAATAGATGTGGGTGGAGTGTGAACCGGGCGATAGTTTAGTCTATCTACTCCAATTGAAAAAAAAAATAAAATAATAAAGGAAAAGAGTGAAAAGATTGGAAAAGAGAAAACCGGAAACCGCATCCTAAACAGGAAACAAGGGATGAGCCTCTTCACCTGTTCAATAGATGTGGGTGGAGTGTGAACCGGGCGATAGTTTAATCTATCTACTCCAATTAGTTTAATCTATCTACTCGGGAACCCCTTCCTAAACTAGAAACAAGGCGATCAACTCTACTCCTGTCCAAAAGAAGGGGGTGGAGTGTGAGACCTGGCGATAGAAGGTACTATCTACTCCAATTAAAAAAAATAAATATGTGACTGAAGTTAATGAAGTTTTAACTTAGTATAAGTCAAACCTAAATTTCATAATTAAGAACAATTTACACAAAAATTAGGCAGAAAAGATAAGAACCGAAAAAGAATAAAATAAAATAAAAAATACAAGTAAAAATAAGTAAATAAATAATTCAAAAAATAATAAAAAATAAGATCACACTGGCTAAACTCACCAAGTTGCAGGCTTGCTGACAGAAAAAAGTTAAGAAAATTTCAAAAATTATCTTCATTCTGTTTCTTCTATACAGTTCTGGAGAGTTCTGGAGAGATTAAGTTACCTTAAGCAAGCAGTAACAGACAGTAGTGTGATGGAGGGGGGAATCACCTCCAAGCCATGTGTCCAGTTAGCAAGGGAATGACAGAGAACAATAAAAAAAAAAAAACAAAAAAAAAACATGGCCGGTCTTAGAATTCCTACATATAACCAAAACCCTAATATACCAAACCTAAATTTCATAATTAAGAACAATTTACACAAAAATTAGGCAGAAAAGATAAGAACCGAAAAAGAATAAAATAAAATAAAAAATACAAGTAAAAATAAGTAAATAAATAATTCAAAAAATAATAAAAAATAAGATCACACTGGCTAAACTCACCAAGTTGCAGGCTTGCTGACAGAAAAAAGTTAAGAAAATTTCAAAAATTATCTTCATTCTGTTTCTTCTATACAGTTCTGGAGAGTTCTGGAGAGATTAAGTTACCTTAAGCAAGCAGTAACAGACAGTAGTGTGATGGAGGGGGGAATCACCTCCAAGCCATGTGTCCAGTTAGCAAGGGAATGACAGAGAACAATAAAAAAAAAAACAAAAAAAAAACATGGCCGGTCTTAGAATTCCTACATATAACCAAAACCCTAATATACCAAACCTAAATTTCATAATTAAGAACAATTTACACAAAAATTAGGCAGAAAAGATAAGAACCGAAAAAGAATAAAATAAAATAAAAAATACAAGTAAAAATAAGTAAATAAATAATTCAAAAAATAATAAAAAATAAGATCACACTGGCTAAACTCACCAAGTTGCAGGCTTGCTGACAGAAAAAAGTTAAGAAAATTTCAAAAATTATCTTCATTCTGTTTCTTCTATACAGTTCTGGAGAGATTAAGTTACCTTAAGCAAGCAGTAACAGACAGTAGTGTGATGGAGGGGGGGAATCACCTCCAAGCCATGTGTCCAGTTAGCAAGGGAATGACAGAGAACAATAAAAAAAAACAAAAAAAAACATGGCCGGTCTTAGAATTCCTACATATAACCAAAACCCTAATATACCAAACCTAAATTTCATAATTAAGAACAATTTACACAAAAATTAGGCAGAAAAGATAAGAACCGAAAAAGAATAAAATAAAATAAAAAATACAAGTAAAAATAAGTAAATAAATAATTCAAAAAATAATAAAAAATAAGATCACACTGGCTAAACTCACCAAAAGCGGTGAATAAACACACACACACTCACACACATATATATATATATATATATATATATAATGAAATTTGTTTTTATTTAAAACTAATTTAATTTACGTTGCGACACGGATATGTCCATGTTTCGAGATTGTACCTCATCATCAGGCAATTTTGAAAAATTGTGGTAAAAATCATTTACATTTAAAGATAGAAAAATACGTTTGTTTTTTAAAGAGTTAAATTTGGAGTGGGTAAGACATCAAAAATTTAGATTTTATTATTGTGCTCTATCTATAGCAATGGACTCTTCCTCCATCAATTAATACAAACCTGAGTAAGGTTCGGGGACGCAGCTGTGAGGAAGCTGAGAGGCAGTCTAGAGGCAGTCGAGAAGTAGCGTAACTATACCGTTCAGATTTTCACTTCTATTTTCTGACAACTAACATTCTTACTTGTATATATTGTTCTGTTAACAAAAAAAAATTAAGAATTGACCATGTAGAACTACTTAAATAATTTATGTTTAAAGCTAGTTTATGGTTAGGATAAGCTTTTCAAGTGATGATAAAAACAATTTTTGTTTACCATTTTAAAATTAAAAAGAATTAACATTAAGAGCAGCTAATCAAAATTGAGCTAATATTTTTTTCTGAATTATATTCGAAAAATATTTTATTTCAACAGAAAAACACTTGCTTCTGGCCGGGATCGAAACTTGACCGAAGTCCCTAACCCCTAAGCCATAGAGAAGGGAAAGTTTAGCGTCTTATATATAAGTGGTGAACGCACACACACACACACACACACACACATATATATATATATATATATATATATTCTAAACATATACTGTTAAATATAAGAGACAATGAATGTCTATCATGTTTAATCATGAGCCGTTCTAAACATCGTATTTTGGCTTTAATTTCAATTGAAAATAAAGACAAAAATTCTCCAACATTTGGATAATTTTTTATTATGCTGTTTCTAAGTTTCGGCTCACATGAGCCATCTTCAGAGAGGTTACAAGTGATGGTGGATGTTTTTATGTTAACATCCTTAATGGATGTTAATGGGAAAGACTTAATGGGCAAGTGTCATTTTCTTCAGCTACAGCCTAAAGTTCTTTTTTCGGTGCAATGTACACAGCATTGCTACAAAGTTATTGTCTTAAATTGCTCTGTATCACAGCTATTTTAAAACCAAAAAGAAAAAAAGAAATATTTTTATCTTTTATCTGACTTAAAGGTATTTTGATATGGTAATATATATATATATATGTATATATATATATATATGTGTGTGTGTGTGTGTGTGTGTGTGTGTGTGTGTGTGTGTGTTCTATCTATCTTCAAAGTTTAAATTAAATGTCAATAGATATATTCTGTCTTTTTAATTCCTGATTTTTATTGTTCTCTTCCCTTAATTATTTTTTCTTCTTCTCATTATAAGTCTTATGCTAATAGTTTCTTTTCTCGCTTGTGGAAATCTCTTCCGGCTTCTTGCTTTCCACTCAGCTTTGATCTTCAAAAATTTAAATGCCATGTCAATCGTTATCCTCTGTCTTCTTAATTCCAGTTCTTTTATTGTTTTCTCTCCTTAATTATGTTTTCTTCTTCTCATATTATTATAAGTCCTATGCTAACAGTTTCTTCTCTCGCTTGTGGAACTCTCTTCCGGCTTCTTGCTTTCCACTCAGCTTTGATCTTCAAACATTTAAATGCAATGTCAATCGTTATCTTCTGTCTTCTTAATTCCTGTTCTTTTATTGTTCTCTCTCCTTAATTATGTTTTCTTCTTCTCATATTATTATAAGTCCTATGCTGACAGTTTCCTCTCTCGCTCGTGGAACTCTCTTCCGGCTTCTTGCTTTCCACTCAACTTTGATCTTCAAAAATTTAAATGCCATGTCAATCGTTATCCTCTGTCTTCTTAATTCCAGTTCTTTTATTGTTTTCTCTCCTTAATTATGTTTTCTTCTTCTCATATTATTATAAGTCCTATGCTAACAGTTTCTTCTCTCGCTTGTGGAACTCTCTTCCGGCTTCTTGCTTTCCACTCAGCTTTGATCTTCAAAAATTTAAATGCTATGTCAATCGTTATCTTCTGTCTTCTTAATTCCTGTTCTTTTATTGTTCTCTCTCCTTAATTATGTTTTCTTCTTCTCATGTTATTATAAGTCCTATGCTAACAGTTTCTTCTCTCGCTTGTGGAATTCTCTTCAAAAATGTAAAGCAATGTCAATCGTTATCTTCTGTCTTCTTAATTCCTGTTCTTTTATTGTTCTCTCTCCTTAATTATGTTTTCTTCTTCTCATGTTATTATAAGTCCTATGCTAACAGTTTCTTCTTTCGCTTGTGGAACTCTCTTCAAAAATGTAAAGCAATGTCAATCGTTATCTTCTGTCTTCTTAATTCCTGTTCTTTTATTGTTCTCTCTCCTTAATTATATTTTCTTCTTCTCATATTATTATAAGTCCTATGCTAACAGTTTCTTCTCTCGCTTGTGGAACTCTCTTGTCTTCTTGTTTTCCACTCAACTTTGGTTTTCAAAAAAATTAAATGAAAGTCGATTGTTATCTTCTGAGTTCTTAATTTTCTGATCTTTCATTGCTCTCGCTGCTTATTAGTGTTTATTTTTTTCTCATATTGTCTCATTTTTAGTAAACCCCTATACATCTTAGTGACTTATTGCTATGCTTGCTGATAAATGATTTTAAAAATTTCAACTCTACAATTTATTCAGTATAAGTTTTAAATAAAATCTCCGGGACGTCAATATGTCAAGAAATTTATTTTGACTTTTTGTCTAAAAAAGAACTGCATGTGAACCCCAAAACGAATCAGAAGATATATTGTATTTTTGCTCGAGTTGCTACGAAACCCGATATCCGAGAATAAAATGGCATGGGGTCGGGATTCCAATGCTTTCACAGATAGTAATGTGGCGGGTAAAGGGTTCCAGGTGGGGCAACATATATTAAAAGGTGTAGAGATAAAAAAAAAAAGGTAAGACGAAAAAGAGTGGGATGGAGAGTGAGATAGAAATACGAGAGAGAGAGAGAAAGAAAGAGAAGGGAAAGAAAAAGAGGGAAGAGAAGTGAAAGAGGGAAAGTGGCGAGAAGAGTGGGGAAAGAGAATGAAAAATGAGAGGAAAAGAGAGAATGTTGGCAGAAGGAAGAACAGAAAGAGAAGAGAGGGTGAATTCCGAAAATGAGAAAAAGGAGAGAGACGTGAGAAAGAAAAGAGAGGGAGACAAGAAAGAAAAGAGAGGATGGGAGAGAGAAGAGAAAGAAAGGGGGCGAGACGAGGCAGTGAACAGTGGAAGAAAGAGCGAGATAAGAAAGAAAAGCGAAGAAGGAAAGACACAAAATGTGAGTGAGAGAAATGGGAGAAAGAGAAGACAAGGAGTGAGAGAGAGAGAGACGAGATAGAGAGAAATGAAGAGAGAGAAGGCGGGCGAGAGATAGAAGAGAGGGAGAAAGAGACGGAAAGAAAAAGGAGAGGGCAAAGAGAAAGAGAACACAGTGGCGACAAAGAAGAGAGAGCAACATTAGAGAGGATGAAACAGATGGGAAAAGAGATAGAGAGGGAGAGAAAGAGACGGAAAGAAAAAGGAGAGGGCAAAGAGAAAGAGAACACAGTGGCGACAAAGAAGAGAGAGCAACATTAGAGAGGATGAAACAGATGGGAAAAGAGATAGAGAGGGAGAGAAAGAGACGGAAAGAAAAAGGAGAGGGCAAAGAGAAAGAGAACACAGTGGCGACAAAGAAGAGAGAGCAACATTAGAGAGGATGAAACAGATGGGAAAAGAGATAGAGAGGGAGAGAAAGAGACGGAAAGAAAAAGGAGAGGGCAAAGAGAAAGAGAACACAGTGGCGACAAAGAAGAGAGAGCAACATTAGAGAGGATGAAACAGATGGGAAAAGAGATAGAGAGGGAGAGAAAGAGACGGAAAGAAAAAGGAGAGGGCAAAGAGAAAGAGAACACAGTGGCGACAAAGAAGAGAGAGCAACATTAGAGAGGATGAAACAGATGGGAAAAGAGATAGAGAGGGAGAGAAAGAGACGGAAAGAAAAAGGAGAGGGCAAAGAGAAAGAGAACACAGTGGCGACAAAGAAGAGAGAGCAACATTAGAGAGGATGAAACAGATGGGAAAAGAGATAGAGAGGGAGAGAAAGAGACGGAAAGAAAAAGGAGAGGGCAAAGAGAAAGAGAACACAGTGGCGACAAAGAAGAGAGAGCAACATTAGAGAGGATGAAACAGATGGGAAAAGAGATAGAGAGGGAGAGAAAGAGACGGAAAGAAAAAGGAGAGGGCAAAGAGAAAGAGAACACAGTGGCGACAAAGAAGAGAGAGCAACATTAGAGAGGATGAAACAGATGGGAAAAGAGATAGAGAGGGAGAGAAAGAGCGAGACGAGAATACGAA
This sequence comes from Ascarosepion bandense, assembly GCA_037127315.1. Taxonomy (NCBI): domain Eukaryota; kingdom Metazoa; phylum Mollusca; class Cephalopoda; order Sepiida; family Sepiidae; genus Ascarosepion; species Ascarosepion bandense. Next base: position 452,900 of record JBBBDQ010002203.1, read on the forward strand.
GACGTGTGGAAGTAAAAAAAGAAAGAAAAGATAGCAAGAGAATGAGAGAGTGGCGAGAATGAGAGGGGAAAATGAGAGGCGAGAAAAAATAGAAGAAGATATAGAAAAGAAAAAGAGAAAAGGCTTGGTAATGAAATAACAGATATATCGAGTCGGGGAGGGTGCAAATGAAAGATGTTGGATAAGGGTTGAGCATAAACCTCAAGAAAACTGAATGTATGGTCATCAGCAAAAAGAGGAAACCAATATGCCAACTGCAAGTCGGAGGATCTGAAATAGAACAAGTAAAAAAATTCAAATTTTTTTTCTTTTTTTTTTTTTATAAGCGTTTCACCCCGAGCAAGGCATGTCACTGCCACTACTGCGCAGGGGGCTACATAGAGTGGAGAAAGGATGATTAAATATAGGAAATGTCAGAGGGTGGGTGATAGGCGGGTAGGGATACCGAGAATGGTTAAATATAGGAAATGTCAGAGGGTGGGTGATAGGCGGGTAGGGATACCGAGAATGGTTAAATATAGGAAATGTCAGAGGGTGGGTGATAGGCGGGTAAGGATACCGAGAATGAGGGTTGGGTAAATGAGAGTGTTCTGAGAATAAATGGGAGTTAGTGTGATAGGAGGTGTCTATTGACCCTACATTTAAACACCTGGAGATTGTAGCTGTCGGGAAAGCAGACTTGTGGAAGGGAGTTCCACAGGCGGGAAGCGCGAGAAAAGAAGCTGTTGGAGTAGAATTTACGGTTACATCTTATTTGTTTAACTGTAAAAGGGTGGGACCTAGTTGCCATTCTAGTATCTCGTGTATTGTGAAGTGATTTGACAAAGAATGGAAAGTGCGACATCGAGATCCAAAGATGCATTGGCATGGCCAAAAACATTTCAGAAGCTAACCAGAGTACTGAAAAACAGGAAAATCTCATTAGAAACAAAGCAAATAGTACTTAATTGCTACGTGATATCTGTCCTTCTGTATAAAAATGAATGCTGGACGATCTCACCAAAGATGAAGGAGAGCTTTCAGGCAGCAGAAATGTTGTTTTACAGAAGGATGCTGAGGATACAATGGACAGAGCGCGTGTGCAACGATGAGATGTTGGAAAGAGTGCAAACTAGAAGAAAACTGTCAAAAATATCAGGAAGAGACAAATGAGGTTCCTGGGACACGTAATGGGGAAGAAGGGCCTGGAGAACTTGATACTCACAGGTCGGATAAATGGAAGGAGAGCTTGGGAAGAGCAGCGCGTGACGTCTGATCAAATGTATGACGGATCGGGGTCATTGAAGAGATACCAAGAGAAAAATTATTGAGAACGACAAGAGACTGAGTCATGTGAAAGTCCATGATCGCCTACGTCCTGAAAGGACACGGTACATGAAGAATAAGAATAATAAAACTGTGTAGCTAATCAGTAATGAGAAGAGGTGCATTCATACCTATTCATAATTTGATAAACAAAACAAAAATTATAATGTGGATATAAAGTGGGGGATCAATTCTCTATTATAATAAATATACAAAGTGATCCCTTAATTTGTGTCCATGCTACATTTATGTTCCAGATTTATGGGCTTGAAAAAATAGATTGCAGAGCAGAGTTTAGAAAAGATACCAAGAGAAAAATTACTGAGAGCGACAAAAGACAGTGCCAAGTGGAAGTCCATGATCGCCTACGTCCTGAAAGGACACGGCACATGAAGAAGAAGAAATAAAACTAAAAGCATTCCTGTGCAGCTAATCAGTAATGAGAAAAGGTGGATACATACCTATTCAGATTTCTATAAAAAAAAAACAGATGGTTATAAAGTGGGGGATCAATTCTCTATTATAATCAATATATAAAATGATCCCTCTTTTTCTATTTAGTGTCTAGATTTATGGGCTTGAGAAAGTGGATTGCAGAGCTGGGGTTGGGAGAGTTAGCAAGCGAAAAATTGCTTAGAGCGACAAGAGACAGAGCCAAGTGGCAATCGATGATCGCCTGCATCATCAAAGGACACGATACATGAAGAAGATATAAAAGTCTGTTTTCTCACCATGAGAACTATTTTTACGTTTTTTATCACGAAAGATCGGAATTAAAATAACCGGGGGATAAGCGAACTATGGGATATTTCGTTCTTGTTCACCGCTACCTGAAGAGGTCCTCAGTCAATTGAGCATCACCGCAAACTCTCTCTCTCTCTCTCTCTCTCTCTCTCTCACACACACACACACACACATATATATATATATATATATATATATATATATATATATATATACTAGTAGTATAGCCCGGCGTTGCTCGGGTGTAATGAAAGCTTTAAAACTAATCCATGGTCCTGGAGCTCAGACTCTTTGGACGTTGGCACGAAAGACTAAAAAGCAATAGTTGTTTCCAATTAAAGTGAAACCGTAGACTGAAAGAAAAATGAATGGAGGTAAGTCAAATTTTGATTTCCTGGTATCGATATCAAATAAGTTTTTTTCGTTGTAAAATGAATTTTGATGGTTAAATAAGTTCTCTGAGTAAATGGTATCATGGCTGAGACTAAGAACTACAATTATACCTACTTAGAGCCAAATCCGAAGCAAAAACTAAAATAAAAGGGCTGAAAAAAATACAGACATACAGGCAGATAAACAGACACACACACAAACATCTTGCCTTATATATATATATATATATATATTATCGATTTTCTGCACTATTGTAAGAACGGCAATCTTGAAACTTCTGAATATCGTTTCTTATGTCTTTGTCTACGAGTGTATCAAATTTGATTAAAATCGGACCACTCCTTCTATAACCCGATTTTTTCGATTATCGATTTTCGATATTTATCGGGGGTACCTACACACAAAACCTAGCTAAGAACACTCGCAAACACTTATAGTACAACTGTGTAAATTTTCAAGAAAATCGGTTCAGCCGTTTCGGAGTCTATAGGTAACGGACACACACACATGCACGCACATACACACACACATAAAGACAAATTTCCATTTCTAAATAAGTTTATATATATATATATATATATATATATATATATATATATATATATATATAATTTAAATTTAAATCAAAACATGGAAAAGACCCAGACATAACATGGAGCATTGTAAAAACAGGCAAGCCTTACAATGGTGGACAAATATGTAGACTGTGCCAAGAAGAAAAATTAGAAATTATGTTATTCCCAAATAAAGACGAACTGCTAAAGGAAAGAAGGGAAACTATGACTAAATGCATTCACACTAAAAAATACCTCTTAGTTTCATACAACTATGGATGAAAACGCCATAATCCGTTTTAATTTAAAAATTGCGCGTTCATAAATTTTCTGCCACATGAAAGTTCAAATAAAACCCCTTTACAAGAACGTTGTGAAAAAGAAAAACGATAAACGGTAAAATCAGTTATTAAAAATCGCCTGAAGACACCACTTATGCTAGAAACCTGGTATTGAATTAACTCGTTTAAAAATGGAATATATTTTGTAGTTTCGAGCCTGGGTTAAGGAGCGATCGGAGTCTAACCGTACTGTTGAGCTGTGATACAGCGAAACAGATCTGTCTGCGGATGACAATATATATATATATGTTTCAAGGCATACTGTTAAATTTGAATGTCAATTATGTTTAATCATGAGCCGTTTTAAACATCGTATTTCGGCTTTAATTTCAGGTGGAAATAAAAACAAAAATTTGGATATTTATTTTATGTTGGTATCTAAGCTCACATGAGCCATCTTCAAAGAGGTTACAGGGATGTTAACATTAAAACACCCACCATAAAAGATGATTTTACCTTGTGTTGACATGAAACTTTACTAAGCAACGATAACAATCACCGAATAGCAGACGCAGTTCGTAAATTTGTAATGCGGTTCTATGACGTTACACTGCATGAGAGCCCGAAATGTTAACAGAACCATGTTTAAATGCAATGTTATGTGTTATGACCCACACTTAATAAAATCACATTTAAATCTGGTCATAACACATTAACCCAGTCGTGGACAAGACGCATAGTTCTTTCAGACTGCCTAGGGCGGATTGGATGAGGTTTTGTGCACTTCTTGCCCTCTCTGGTGAATTGAATGATCACTCTATTAACAGTAGAAAGCGGTATTGAAAGATTATCAGATATTTTTCTTTGACTAAGACCCCCTTCATTTTGGCCCACAATATGTCCTCGCTGAAATTCGGATAGGTCTAATGCTCCTTTGGTTCGTGGCATGTTATAGTATTGTGATCTGCAATTTTAATCAAATAATCTATGTTAATTTATCTTGGCTATTAAAAAAAATCACAAATAAATTTTATCTTGGTGTCTATTCAATTCTGTCATTTATATATATTGATATATCCCGAAAAGGATTACTGTATAAAATGATCAGTTGTAGAATGGAACTCCACACCAGGAATAAGAAATACAGATTTATTGTACTAAGGTACAATTAACAATAATACACATATAGGCAAGCCACAGGTTGGAGCGGAATCGACTATCGAATAGTGAATGCCTTAGCCTAAGACCTTTTTCAGTTGAAGAATGGAATTCCACACCAGGAATAAGAAATACAGATTTCTTGTACTAAGGTACAATTAACAATAATACACATATAGGCAAGCGACGGGTTGGAGCGGAATCGACTATCGAATAGTGAATGCCTTCGCATAAAACCTTTCTTGTATTTACTAGCCTTCCCGCGCAAGGCCAGATGTGACACATGGTCATTTTAAAGTGGGTATTTTCAGCCATATAGCCGGCCCCAAAAATGTCTGTCTATTTTTCCCCAGTCGTGATTCTACCCTTCGGCGGAACCACGACTGGGTTTGTGCTCTCTGCTCGGAAGCAGAGAGCGCCCTCTACCCGAAGGCAGAGGGCTGACAGTGTCATAGAGGAGTCAGGCGAATGCCTAAGACCTTTTCTGTATTTACTAGCCTTCCCACACAAGGCCAGATGTGACACATGGTCATTTTATAGTGGGTATTCCCGGCCATATAGCCGGGCCAAAAAATGTCTGTCTATTTTTCCGCAGTCGTGGTTCTACCCTTCGGCGGAACCACGACTGGGTTTGTGCTCTCTGCTTGGAAGCAGAGAGCGCCCTCTACCCGAAGGCAGAGGGGCTGACAGTGTCATAGAGCAGTCAGGCGAATGCCTAAGACCTTTTTTATTTACTAGCCTTCCCACACAAGGCCAGATGTGACACATGGTCATTTTATAGTGGGCATTCCCGGCCATAGAACCGGGCCAAAAAATGTCTGTCTATTTTTCCCCAGTCGTGGTTCTATCCTTCGGCGGAACCACGACTGGGTTTGTGCGCTCTGCTCGGAAACAGAGCAGACAGTGTCATAGAGCAGTCAGACGAATGCCTAATACCGCCTCCCACTTCGTACCACTCGTTACCGTCTTTTATAAAGTGGAGCATTCTATTCTCGGGAGATGACAGGATGTTCCACTATAACATATATTTATTTATTTTTATATACGCGCACATTAAATATATCGTATGTTCATCAAGATACCATCTCCTGTTGTGAGTGCTATTTGTTTTTTTTTTTAATGTGGGCTGTTAACTTTGTATAATAATCGCTTCTTTGTCTGCCTCTTTGTATTCTTTGGGAAGCTGAACGCCTAAAATGAACTAACGTGACGTCATATCTAACAGTTATTGGGAACGAGGTTGCACAATGCGATTTAATTGTTTATTTTGCTTTCTTTTTTTATTTTTAATACTGATCTAAATTTATATAATAAATGGAACTTTGTCTATGTGTGTGTATGTGTGTGTGTGTGTCCGTTACCTATAGACTCCGAAACGGCTGAACCGATTTTCTTGAAAATTTACACAGTTGTACCATAAGCGTTTGCGAGTTTTGTTACCTAGGTTTTGTGTCGAGATAACCCCGATAAATATCGAAAATCGATAATCGAAAAAATCGGGTTATAGAAGGAGTGGTCCGATTTTAATCAAATTTGATACACTCATAGACAAAGACATAAGAAACGATATTCAGAGGTTTCAAGCTTGCAGTTCTTACAATAGTGCAGAAAATAATAATAATAATAATATATATATATATATAAAAGGCAAGATGTTTGTGTGTGTGTCTGTTTATCTCCCTGTGTGTCTGTATTTTTTTCAGCCCTTTTATTTTAGTTTTTGCTTCGGGTTTGGCTTTAAGTAGGTATAATTGTAGTTCTTAGTCTCAGCCATGATACCATTTACTCAGAGGACTCATTTAGCCTTCAAAATTCAGTTTACGGCGAAAAAAACTTATTTGATATCGATACGAAGAAATCAAAATTTGACTTACATCCATTCATTTTTCTTTCAGTCTACGGTTTCGCTTTAACTGGAAACAACTATTGCTTTTTAGTCTTTCGTGCCAACGTCCAACGAGTCTGAGCTCCAAGACCATCGATTAGTTTTAAAGCTTTCATTACACCCGAGCAACGCCGGGCTATACTGCTAGTATAATATATACGCACATTTCTTATATTAAATGCACTTCAAGTTACCATTTTTTGCTGTGAATGATATTTAATTTAATGTGAAATGTATATTTTGTATCATAACTTCTAGTGATTTAAATCTTCCCTTACCTTTGGGTATTGTCGGCATCGTTAAATCAGGGAAAGCGATATTCATGTTCAGAACGCTATCGGAAAGAGCAATACAAATGAAGAAGGACCATTACCTGTGCTTTATAGACCACGAAAATCATTTGACAAAGTGCGCCACAAAGACTTGTTAAAGATGCTTGGCAACCTCGACATATTGGGGAAAGACATTAGGACATTCAAGAACCTATACTAGCAGCAAACCGCTTGTGTGTGGATAAGAAATGAATTCAGCAGGTATACAAAAATAGAAAGGGGCGTAAGACAAGGATGTGTTTTCTCACCGGATTTTTCCAACCTCTACAGCGAAACAATTCTGACAGAAATAAAATTTTTACCAGGATTCTCAGCCACAATATAAATAATATAATATACGCGGATGACACAGTGGTAGCAGACAAAGAAAGGAAAATGCAGAACTTGTTACAGAAGGTAGCAAAAGAAAGCGAGAAGAAAGGACTGTGCACAAACTTCAAGAAAACTGAATGCATGGTCATCAGCTAAAAGAAGACAGATCGGGGAAACTGAAATAAAATATCTCAAATGACGTGGTTATGGAAATTATTGTTTTTTAGGATGTTTTTTAATGTTGCTTATTCCCTTATAAAATAATGTTTCCAGTACCTACATTTTAAAGCAAACTATTTTGTATTTGTGATGATATTCACTTTTACAATTGACTAGAAAGCTTTATTATACAGTATTTTATTTTTATTGAAGATCTTATGATTGTAAAACAACTGGTTATTACTGTTGTTAACAGTGTTGCGTATTTGTCTTTTAATGGTATAAGGGTGGTTGGTATTAACGCTAATTTAGTTGGGAATATAATTTTCTTAACAGTATGGTTTGTAGGAATACTCATTTAGATTAAAGATGATGTCCAAATAATTGACAATTTTAAGGTTAGAGAAAATTTTAGTTTTAAATCGTAGTAATTTAAAGCCCTAATATTTTTCTTATGGATCTTAGCTGTCAAAGGCCTATTGCTGTTAAGGATGAACATAAGTCCGTCATCAAGGTATAAACCAATTTGTTTCGTTACTAAAATTCTACTTAAGATATTAAGTTAAAAAAACCTACTACATCAACAACTTGGGCTGCATCATATGCCCCCATAGAAACATCGAATTTATCATAAGGACCTTTGGTCCAGGTGGAATGATCATAGGTGAGAATCAACTTTCTTGCTGCTAGAATAATATTAATTTCTTTATTCGTGATCTTTACATTTGAGCGAAGTTAATATAGCAATCTAAGAGGCTTTCAGTGATAAAAGAAGAAATACCTACAATGTCAAATTCGAGAACAGAATTATAGTTTTTCTTTAATATTGGTAAGTCAATTAATGGTATCGGAAGAATCCTTCCAGTAGTTACTCAGTTATATATACAGTTATATATAACCTATTTAAGTCTGTATATATATATATATAGCGAGAGAGAGAGAGAGAGAGAGAGAGAGAGAAAGAGAGATTTCAATAGGTGTATATACGCAGCTGCACACAGATACATTTCTGAGCAAAAGTATTAGGACAAGAACTATTTTATCTTTTATGAGGCATCAAAATAAAGTTTAAAATCAACCGTGTCCTAACACTTTTGCACACTACCGGTAGTGCGCAAAAGGACAGGGTGATTTTACTAAAAACTTCACTGAAATTCAAATACACGATGAAAAGCCAAGTAAATTGCTAATATATATTGATGATCTAAAACTAGGTGTAAAAGAAATGTATTAAAAAGAAGTTGTATTTAATTTTTCCTATTTTCTATTAAACAAGTTATTTTGAAAATACTCATTATTCTATTATCCTTGGATATGACTGACTTTTTTCTTATTCCCCCCTCTCGAATTGATAAATCTAATGTTACTTTGCAAGACACACTTTTGGAACAAATACAAGCTGCTTGGTAGGAGATACCATTATATACATTGAAGAAGCTTGTGATGTCAATGCCTGACAGAATGAAGCAAAAGCAAAAGGCTATTATACTTAATATTAAATTTATTTTGTTACAAGTATTTTTTTCTTGTTGAAGCATCTGTTGAGTAAATCAAATAAAATTGCTTTAATTAAATTGTTTATTTTCTGTCAATATGCCTCATCAAAGATAAAATAGTTCTTGTCCTAATACTTTTGCACAGTACTGTATGTGAATATTTATCAGGTGTCAATAGAACAATTTATCAGCTGTCAATAGAACAATATAAAAGAGCTATTATATACACTCCTGATCAAAAATTTAAGACCATTTAAAAATCTTTAAAAAGAAATATTTTTTTACAGATAGGTTTTAAACTCCTACCACTTAAGGTTACCAATACTACAATCTAAAAGGTTATGGAAATTTTGATCATGCGTAAATCGCCTCATTTTATAAAAATGTAAATTTCTAAAGAAAATGTTTGGAATGTAGCTTTTTGTTTCCATAACCTTTTAGATTGTAGTATTGGTAACCTTAAGTGGGAGGAGTTTCAAATCTATCCGTAAAAAAAAATTTCTTTTTAAAGATTTTTAAGTGGTCTTAAATTTTTGATCAGGAGTGTATATATTAATAAATATAAATATAATACTACGTCTAAAGCACGACTCAAAGTTTTTATGCATTACGTAATTATCAGGTTTTCAGAGAGAGAAGGATACTTCGATATTACATGATACTTCGATATTACATGATCCCTGTCATCCAACTTGGCAACAAAAATGTGGTTCTACAGAGTGATGCTAAGGATGCCATGAACTGAACATGTGAGCAACGACGAAGTTTTAGAAAGCTAATACCTAATATCAGGAAGTGATAGTTGAGGTTTATGAGACATATAATAAGGAAAGATGGCTTGGAAAATCTGAAACTCATTGGGTGGATTGAAGGCAGAAGCGACAGAGGAAAGGAGTACGTAACATACGTATTGAGCTTGACTGAATGGATGGCTGAGCAAGGTTTAGGGAAGATAACAAAAAGACAAAGTTTATTAAAAGACAGGAAATTGTGGAGAGCCATGATCGCCAACATCCTGAAAATACACGGCACATAAAAGCAGACGAATGAGCTTCTGTAAATGGATGGTGGACCAAGGTTTAGGATAAATAACAAAAGACAAAGTTTATTAAGAGCTACAAAAGACAGGATATTGTGGAGAGCCATGATCGCCAACATATTGAAGGGACACATCACATAGAAGAAGAAGAATGAGCTTGAGTAAATGGATGGCGGAACAAGGTTTAGGAGAGATAACAAAAAGACAATTTTTTTTAAGTGCTACAAAAGAAAGGAAATTGTGGAGAGCCATGATTATCAACGCCCTGAAGAGACACGGCACATAGAAGAAAAAGAATGAGCTTGATTAAATGGATAGCGGAACAAGGTTTAGGATAAATAACAAAGAGACAAAATTTATTAAGAGCGACAAACAAGAGGAAATTGTGGAGAGCAATGATCGCCAACATCCTGAAAATACACGGCACATAAAAGCAGACGAATGAGCTTCAGTAAATGGATGGTGGACCAAGGTTTAGGATAAATAACAAAAAGACAAAGTTTATTGAGAGCTACAAAAGACAGGACATTGTGGAGAGCCATGATCGGCAACATCCTGAAGAGACAGGCACATAGAAGCAGAAGAATGAGCTTGAGGAAATGAATGGCGGAACAAGGATTAGGAGAGATAAAAAATACAAAATTTATTAAGAGCTACAAAGGAAAGGAAATTGCGGAGAGCCATGATCGCCAACGTCCTGAAGGAACATGGCACATAGAAGAAGAAGAATGAGCTTGATTAAATGGATGGCGAAACAAGGTTTAGGAGAGATTGAAAAAAAAAGACAAAATTTATTAACAGCTGCAAAGAAAAGGAAATTGTGGAGAGCCATGATCGCCAACATCCTGAAAGGACACGGCACTTAGAAGAAGAAAAATGAGATTGAGTAAGTGGATAGCGAAACAAGATTTAGGCGGAGTAACAAAAATATAAATTATATTAAGATCGACAAACTAGAGAAAATTGTGGAGAGCCATGATCACGAACATCCTGAAAAGATATGGCATTTAAAGAAGGTTACTCAGAGTGTTTTCTGAGCTACAAAGGAAAGGAAATTGTGGAGAGCCATGATCACGAACATACTGAAAAGATATGGCATTTAAAGAAGGTTACTCAGAGTGTTTTCTGAGCTACAAAGGAAAGGAAATTGTGGAGAGCCATGATCACGAACATCCTGAAAAGATATGGCATTTAAAGAAGGTTACTCCGAGTGTTTTCTGAGCTACAAAGGAAAGGAAATTGTGGAGAGCCATGATCACGAACATCCTGAAAAGATATGGCATTTAAAGAAGGTTACTCCGAGTGTTTTCTGAGCTACAAAGGAAAGGAAATTGTGGAGAGCCATGATCACGAACATCCTGAAAAGATATGGCATTTAAAGAAGGTTACTCCGAGTGTTTTCTGAGCTACAAAGGAAAGGAAATTGTGGAGAGCCATGGTCACGAACATCCTGAAAAGATATGGCATTTAAAGAAGGTTACTCCGAGTGTTTTCTGAGCTACAAAGGAAAGGAAATTGTGGAGAGCCATGATCACGAACATACTGAAAAGATATGGCATTTAAAGAAGGTTACTCCGAGTGTTTTCTGAGCTACAAAGCAAAGGAAATTGTGGAGAGCCATGATCACGAACATACTGAAAAGATATGGCATTTAAAGAAGGTTACTCCGAGTGTTTTCTGAGCTACAAAGGAAAGGAAATTGTGGCGAGCCATGATCACGAACATACTGAAAAGATATGGCATTTAAAGAAGGTTACTCCGAGTGTTTTCTGAGCTACAAAGGAAAGGAAATTGTGGAGAGCCATGATCACGAACATCCTGAAAAGATATGGCATTTAAAGAAGGTTACTCCGAGTGTTTTCTGAGCTACAAAGGAAAGGAAATTGTGGAGAGCCATGATCACGAACATCCTGAAAAGATATGGCATTTAAAGAAGGTTACTCCGAGTGTTTTCTGAGCTACAAAGGAAAGGAAATTGTGGAGAGCCATGATCACGAACATACTGAAAAGATATGGCATTTAAAGAAGGTTTCTGCGAGTGTTTTTTTTTTCATTCTTTAATAAAATGATATGGTAAAGTTATGGCTGCCGGCGTGAACGAAAAACGCCGAAAAAAAGGATTTTATTATTAATATTGAGTTCGTAATTAAAGTGTTGGTCCGATTTTTCTCAAAGGTTTCTTTAAAGGTTTTTTTCTATTTATTTTGCCTAAGCTTTTTGCTAATATGAAGGCTTCCCATTACTTTACCAACTTCTATTGAAAGAATCCTGTTTTAGTTAAGTGAGATAAACGCAATAAGGCGTATATATATATATATATATATGTATATATAATCGTATAACCCCAAGCAAGGCAGTACATGACGGAAAGGTAAAAGACATGTCGAAAAAAGGGTAACAGAGAAGTGGGAAACAAGAAGTAGATTTGGAGATTGTAGCTATCAAGGAAGTAAACATGGGGAAGGGAGTTCCACAGGAGGGAAATGCGAGGAAAGAATGAGCTAGAGAAGATGTGGAGGGCACTTTTCCGTATTTTGACGGTAAAAGTTTCGAATCTTGTTGAACGAGTGAATTCGTGAGGGCGAGGCACCAGGGAATAACGTTCGTCAGAGCAGAAGCCGTGAAAATGCACGTAGGAACGACAAAGGGAAGCCATACTCCGTCGGTACGTAAGTGAATGAAGGCAAACACCCAAATCGGACCCCTTACATTGCAGATCCTCTTCTGGATTCTGTCTAGAACACGGATATGTATAGCAAGAGCATCCGACCATATATGAAAACAGTATTTAATGGCAGACGATATATATATATATATATATATATATATATATATATATATATATATATATTAATGCAGTTCAGAAAGAGCGTGGGGCCTAGGATAGCCTTGAGGGACGCCCGCGTTCGTATGGTAGTTTTGTGAGGCATGTCCAATTAATACTACCTTCAATGTGCGGTTAGATAGGAATGACTGGATTAGGTCAAACAAATGTCCAGATTTATATATATATATATATATATATATATATATATATATATATATGTATATATATATATATATATATATATATGTCAGCATCTGGTGTAGATATAGAAGAATCCAAAGGCGTATCTTGTACATACAGTGGTAGGATAACTCTCTAAGAGAGCTCTAAATATATATGTATATGATTACATATAGAGCAAATAAAATTAAGGCAGACACGTTATTCCATGGTAAATCGGAAGTTTAGGCCTATTTCAGGTGAACCATCATCAGCTTCCGTCTTTATTGTACAAAAGACTTTACATACTTCCGATTTACCATGAAATAACGTATCTGCCTTAATTTTTCCTATATATATATATGAATGAAGTTGTAGGAGGATTTGAATAATTAAGTATGATTTCAATTATATCTCTGTGCTTCAACCATCTTAACATGCTATGGTTTTAGCGGCTTGTTTTGGAGAAGTCGTGGCTCTGAGAGGCACCGTCCTACGGCTGACTAAATATAATAGTTGGAAAACTTCGACTGGGCATAAAGTGGGAGATCGGTTTTCAATTGTTATTAAGTAATAAACTGATCTCACACTAATTATATTTAATATAATAATGTAATATAATCTATCTCCTCTCCCTCCTGTTATGGGTTAAATAACAGGAGAGACTGGGTTCGATAGTCTTGGCAGTCAACCAGTCTACCGCAGAAAGCAATGGCAACCTTCTGCGGAATAATCTTCTGTCCAGTCAGTCATGTCACTTTCGAGACATGATCGCCCAAAGCTTGTATTACATATGGCATTTAACTGAACGGGAAATCTGCGTCGTGGTGCAGTGGATATTGGCTCGGAACGAGAAATTGGGTCAATACCATTGGGAAAGGTATTAATCCGTCTCTTTCCTCCAGTTATGGGTTAAATAACAGAACAAATTGGGTTTTATTGCTTTGGTCGACTGCAAGTCTACCGCAGAAAGTAATGGCAACCCACTGCGGGAGAATCTTCCGCCCAGTCAGTCATGTCAATTTTGAGACATGATTACCCATATGAAACTTAACTGATTGACTGACAATTTTAACCAATTCAAGTCTAGGGTTAACTGTTTTCTTGCCTTTTAAACCCGTTACAATGTGGGTCTCCAGAGTTTGTTCAGGGTGAAATTCACTGTAAAAGAAATTTTTGTCAGAAGCCTTATATATATATATATATATATATATATATATATATATATATATATATATAAAGTGTGAGAGGCCGTGAACGTTTTGTTTAAAGTGTATATTTATTGTTGTTGTTGTTATTATACATGTTATGATAACTGTTCATAATGGTATTTGTGACGCTACACGTGTTTCGAGTCTGTAGTTGACTCTCTTCAGGCGAATTAATTTGTGACTTTACGTATCGAGTTTCATTTTGTTTCTGATGACCGAGTTATTGTTTTATAGATAAGTAAGAATTTATAAAACTAAGTACTAAGTACACTAAATACGTGTAGCGTCACAAATACCATTATGGACACTTAAAGTATCATAACATGTATAATTACAAAAGCAATGAATATACACTTTAAAGAAAACGTTCACGGACCCCCACACTTTTTATTCTATACCAATTTCTCTCGTTGGAATAAACCTATTTCTTTTTCCTATATATATATATATATATATATATATATATATGTGTGTGTGTGTGTGTGTGTGTGTGTGTGTGTGTGTGAAACGTAATGCTGCTTTGCTGATGGTGTCCCAAATGTTACAAGGAATACAAGCTATTTAGAAACGGGAATACAGGCGATTTGGAAACGGAGCAGTCTTGCCAATTAAAATTTTGAAGAATCCATTAATAGAATGATTTCGTTTAAAGGTATTGTGTAAACATTGCAAAGCTGCTTCGAGGAAAAGCCGGATAGGCATATATATATATATATATATATATATATATATATATATATATATCGCTCATTCACTAATGAATTAGAGCACTCTGGCTATTGGACGTGTATAATGACAATATACATGCTAAAAATCTGCTTTCTTCTACCGGCCCAGAGGTAGAACCGCCGACTGACGCCACTTCGGTCGGGTTTCAATCCTGGGTTAAAAGCAATCGATGTCTAACCGTACAGATGATACAGCGAAACAGATCTGTCTGCGGATGACTATTTACGCTCTCACACCCTGGAAGACTGGGAGACTTTGAAAAACAGTAGCTACTCTGGCATGTACGCATCGCTCATTCACTAATGAATTAGAGCACTCTGGCTATTGGACGTGTATAATGGCAATATACATGCTAAAAAGTCTGCCTTCTTCTACTGTGCGCACATGGCCCAGAGGTAGAACCGCCGACTGACGCCACTTCGGTCGGGTTTCAATTCTGGGTTAAAAGCAATCGGAGTCTAACCGTACTGATGAGCTGTGATACGGCGAAACAGATCTGTCTGCGGATGACTATATATACATATATATAGGTTTTATTAAATTGACAACAAGGCATTATCATTAAAAAAATTTATATAATTGTTCATGTGGTCGTATATATTTTTTCTTTCCGGAACTCAAATTATATAAGAATTATCAAAGGTTTTTGCACTTTCAGACGCTTTCGGCTATACTTTTAGCCATTATCAAGAATTACTTTTGTTTTACTTATGAATAAACATGGATAAAGTTCGGGTATATAGAGAACGGTAAGCACATTCTTCTCTTTTTATGTGACATGTCTTTTCAGGACGTAGGCGATTATGGCTTTCCACATCTCACTATCCCTGGTGGCTCTGAGTACGCTTTCTCCTGTTGCACCATGCAACACTTGTTCCATCATCCACCTGATCAGGTCCTTCAAATATGTTATCCGCTGCTTTCCTCTGTCTCTTTTTCCCTCTATCTGGCCTGTTAGTATCAGGTTCTCTAAGCCCTTTTTACTCATTGCATGTCCCAGGAACTTTAGTTGTCTCTTCCTGATGCTCAGTATTAATTTCCTTTTCGTCTTCATCCTTTCCAAAACCTCGACATTGTTCACATGCTCGGTCCATGATATCCGCAGCATCCTTCTGTAGAACCACATTTCAGCTGTTTCAAGTTTTTCCTTCATCTTCCAAGATATTGTGCAACATTCACTGCCATATTGAAGAACTGACGTCACCTAGCAATCCAGTACTCTTTTCTTTGTTTCTAGCGAAATTGTCCTGTTTCTTAATACTTTACTCAACTTCTGGAATGCTTCCTTCGCTATGCCAATTCGCCTTCGGATCTCAGTGTCGTACTTTCCGTCTTCTGTTAGAACACTTACCAGGTATTGAAATTTTCGTACCTGTTTGATTTTAGTATCCCCCACCTGTAATTGACATTTGGGGGCTGCTCTTTTTGCTGATGACTATGCATTCGGTTTTCTTGCAGTTTATTTGTAATCCTTTCTTGTCACTCTCTTCAGCTACCTTCTGTAGGAGGTCTTGTAGTTTCCTTTCCGTGTCTGCTATCGCACTATATCATCTCCGACCTGTATTTGGCATATTGTGCTGTCCTTTTTACTGATGACCATGCATTCAATTTTCTTGCAGTTTATTTGTAGTCCTTTCTTGTCACTCTCTTCAGGCACCTTCTGTAGGAGGTCTTGTAGTTTTCTTACGTTTCAAAATTGGGGAGGAGTCACTTACGGATCTTAACACAAGTTCATCCAGGTTCGTATGATCCTAAAATATGTTTGTATTATATCGTAATATCTAAATCTCTCTCTCTCACACACTCTCTCTCTCTCTATCTCTCTCTTTCTCTCTCTCTCTCTCTCTCTCTCTCTATATATATATATATATATATATATATATATATCCGAGTGAATACAGAATACACGACAAACGTACCTTTGTCGTGGAAATATATAGAAAAATTATGGACATGTTCTAAAATATAAATATATTATAATATAAATAAAATATAAATATAATTCATAATAAATAAATCTATATATATATATATATATATATATATATATATATATATATTGTAGTTTAGAACATGTACATATTTTTACATGTTCCAAACTATAATTTATAATAAATATTCACAGCTCTATATTATAGATCCAGCTGTGAATAAATTAATTTTAAATTAATGTTTTGAATGTTGTAAATTTTTCTTCGTTCTTTATTCACTTGGAGATATATATATATATATATATATATATATATATATATATAATTTTAATTTTATACTAAAAACATAGTTTACTGCAACGCAAGAATCGTTGTGTTTCGGTACTATCTTATTAGCACCTCGTCAGGCATTGAAAAGTTGTTTCGGTTCTATCTTATTAGCACCTCGTCAGGCTGCCTGACGAGTGTCTAATAAGATAGTACCGAAACACAACGGCTCTTGTGTTGCAGTAAACTATCTTCTTCTTCTTCTTCTTCTTCTTCTTCTTAGCACGCTTTCTCCTGTTACATCACGCAACCCCCGTTCTGACATCCACTAGCTCAAGCCTATAAATCTACAATATAAATGTATAGAAACTAACATGGCCACAAATGTGGGATCAGTTTATATATTGATTATTATATAAAATTGATCCCCCATTTTATACCCTCATTATAATTTCTTATAAACAATTGGCATATATATTCTTCTTCTATGTGCCCTGTCCTTTCAAGACATAGGCGATCATAGCTTTCCATGTCTCTCTATCTCTGGTGGCTCTTGGTACGATTTCTCCTGTTACACCTCGCAACCCCCGTTCCGTCATCCGCCTGATCCGCTGCTTTCCTCTGTCTCTTTTTCCTTCTATCCTGTTAGTATCAAGTTCTCCAAGCCTTCTTTCCTCATTGCATGTCCCAGGAACTTCAGTTGTCTCTTCCTGATGCTCAGTGTTAATTTTCTTTTGGTTGGCATTCTTTCCAACACCTCGTCATTGCTCACATGCTCAGTCCATGATATTCCCAACATCCTTCGGTAGAACCACATTTCAGTTGCTTGTATTCAAGTCAGTCATTATGATCCTAATATGCTTTTATTACAAACTTATAATAAAAATATTACCATATATAATGATCTATTAAGAATCGAGAATTCTTAATAAAGTAAATCACTACAAACAGTGGACTATCAACCAATTAGTTTATACTACTACTTTAATGAGTTAAAAATTTTATTCACTGGGAAATAAAATTGGCTTTGGTTGTGTAAAATCTCAAGTCAAATGTATATCTACATCAACGGAGAATATTTCATTAGGCACCACGAATCAGTAGCGTCAGTCAGTCTATGCCATACGGACGATCATGTCTCGAAAGAGACATAACTGACTGGGCAGAAGATTATCACGCAGTAGGTTGCCATCGCATTCTACGGTAGACTGGCCGCCAGCCAAGTTCTGTAGAACCAAATCTGTCCTTCCATTTAACTCATAGTTGGAGTGAGAAGAGATAGATTATATTACATTATTATATTAAGTATAATTAATGGGTGATCAGTTTATTACTTTATAACAATAGAAAACAGATACCCCAATTTATGCCTAGTAGAAGTTTTTATTATGTTTTCAACTATTATATTCAGTCAGTCAGTTAGTTAAGTGCCATACGTGATACACGCTTGGGCGATCATGTCTCGAAAGAGACATGACTGACTGGGCAGAACATTATCCCGCAGTAGGTTGCCATTGCTTTCTGAGGTAGACTGGTTGCCGATCACGGCTACAGAACCCAATCAGTCCTGCCATTTAACTCATAGCTGATGGGAGAAGAGAAACATTATATTACATTATTATATTACGTATAAGTAGTGGGGGATCAGTTTATTACTTCATAACAATAGAAAAACGATCCCCCAATTTATGCCCAGTAGAAGTTTTGATTATGTTTCCAACTATTATATTCAGTCAGTTAGTTAAGTGACATACGTGATACACGCTTTGGACGATGATGTCTCAAAAGAGACATGATTCACTGGGCAGAAGATTATCCCGCAGTTGGTTGCCATTGCTTTCTGCGGTAGACTGGTTGCCGACCAAGGCTACAGTACAGAACCCAATCAGTCCTGACATTTAACTCATAGCTGGATGGAGAAGAGATAGTTTATATTACATTATTATATTAAGTATAATTAGTGGGGGATCAGTTTATTACTTCATAACAATAGAAAACAGATACCCCAATTTATGCCTAGTAGAAGTTTTTATTATGTTTTCAACTATTATATTCAGTCAGTCAGATAAGTGCCATACGTGATACACGCTTGGGCGATCATGTCTCGAAAGAGACATGACTGACTGGGCAGATAAGTGCCATACGTGATACACGTACAAAAGGGATATGGCATTTAAAATTTGATAGGAAACCACTTTCATGTCTTTTCAAAGAAACAAAGGCAATTGATAGATAATAAAGAAAAGGAAGCTGTGAAGAAACATGACCACTCATGGCTTGAAAGTCATTCAGTTAAGGGCCATAGGTGATACACGCTTTGGGCGATCATGTCTCGAAATAGACATGACTGACTGGGCAGAAGTTTATCCCGTAAGAGATTGCCATTGATTTCTGCGGTAGATTCGTTGCCAGACAAGGCTATAGAACCTGATCTGTCCTGTTATTTAACCCATAGCTGGAGGGAGAAGAGATAGATTATATTACATTAATATTTCAAGTAAAATTAGTGGGGGATCAGTTTATTACTTCATAACAATAGAAAACAGATCCCCCTACTTTATGCTCAACTGATGTTTTAATTATGTTTCTAGCTATTATATTCAGTCAGTCAGTTAAGTACCATACGTGATACACGCTTTGGGCGATCATGTCTCGAAAGAAACATTACTGACTGGGTAGAAGATTATCCCGCAGTAGGTTGCCATTACTTTCTGCCAGCCAAGTCTATAGAACCCAGTTTGTCCTGTTATTTAACCCATAACTGGAGAGAAGAGACGGATTAATACCTTTCTCAAGGGTATTTGCGCGGAAGTGAATGCAAGGAGTTCAACTGGAATTCGAACTCGGCAACCCGATTTATCGTTCCGAGTCGATACCCACTGCACCACAAGGCACATCCTGACTGAATTAGTTGTGTACTTGATGCAAAGCACTTGTGATATTTTTATGCATTTATTTATTTATTTTAAGAAGAGGTAATGCAGCAAATTTTTACGCGTTTATCGAAAAGGGAGGTCGGCTGATTTAGTATCACGAGGAAAGGAAAAAGAGGCTATCGTATTTCTTGCCGAAATTGGCACTGCATTTACAGACAAATAAAGTGCAGGGTTGCACACCTAAAATGCAGCAGTAGGGTAGGGACGGGATCGGGGGGTGGGTGTGCGTGAATCGCACTGACACAAATTTCGAAATGAAAAACTGCGGTTGGGGTGAAGATATAGAATAGAAGCCGGTGTTAAAACAGTTTTTTTTAATTAAAATTCAATACTTTTTGAAATTTAACCAAGTTATTTAGTTAAATTTTTCAAGTGCAAAAAAAATGATGGAATAAAACTTTAGCTGTTTAATTCCATCGATTCGTTTCAGTCGGTTCATGTCTGTCTGTCTGTCTATCTTAGTCTCTTCATATCTATCTATCTATCTATCTATCTATCTATCTATCTATCTATCTATCTATCTAGATAACTATCCATCTATCCCAGTCTGTTCATATCTATCTATCTATCTATCTATCTATCTATCTATCTATCTATCTATCTATCTATCCCAGTCTGTTCATATCTATCTATCTATCTATCTATCTATCTATCTATATATCAGTCTGTTCTATCTATCTATCTATCTATCTATCTATCTATCTATCTATCCCAGTCTGTTAGATAGATAGATAGATAGATAGATAGATAGATAGATAGATAGATAGATAGATAGATAGATATGAACAGACTGGGATTAGACGAACATCATACCACTGAGCTATCTGCGTAAAAGCAGAAATGGGCAACTTTCACAACAGGTTATTTACATGATATAACCGAACCCCGATGAGTGAGAGCGTTCAATTTGATAACAAACCCAAACTGCGTTCAATCCAGTAATCAAAGAACGTAGCGTAAAGCCATTAGTAGTCACTGTTTACGATAGGTCTACCCCTCTCTCTAAAGTACTCTATTGACTATATATGTGTATATATAATCAAGTGATTAGGTCTGCCAGTGTACTCACTCGACATCATAGATCTCTCCTTTTTCTTTTTCTATATGCCGAGATCTTCCAGGACGTTGGCGATCATGGCTCTCCACAATTACCTTTCATTTATAGCTCTTAAAATATATTGTCGTTTTGTAATCTACCCTAACCCTCATTCAGCCAACTATTCACTCAAAATCATTCTTTTTCTTCTTTTTCTATTATTTGCCGTTGACAATCATGGCTCTCCACAATTTCCTGTCCATTGTAGCTCTTAACAAATTTTACCTTTTTGTTATCTCTCCTAAACCTTGTTCCACCATCCATTTACTCAAGCTAATTCTTCTTCTTTAATGTGACGTGTCTCTTCAGGTTGTTGGTGATCATGGCTCTCCACAATTTCCTGTCCTTTGTAACACTTAATAAATCTTGCCTTTTTGCTATCATACCAAAATTAAATCATAAATCAATTAATTATTTTTTATAAAAATATTTTAGAATATCTGTTTCCTAGATTAAAAAAACAAATTCAGTAAGATTTATTTTTTTAATATAATTAAAAACAAAAAATGCTTCATTTTTTTAATTAATCGATTTAATTCACTATAAACTGACTGAATACAAGTATGTTTTATTGAATTATTTTTAAAAGTCAATTTACATTATTAAAAAATAAGTATTTTTAAGAAATACTATATTAAAAATAATTAAGAACCAAAAATGGTTCATATTTTACGAAATACATTTAAAAATGCATTATTTGAAGAAAAATATTTTTTAATCATCGTTTTCATCCTTTATAAATTACTTCTATCCGGTTATGAAAATGGTTATGTTTTCCTTGTGTTGAGGTGTCAAGGCGATTAGTCGGCAGTATTGAGTTGCCCTGCACCTGAGATAGATAGATAGATAGATAGATAGATAGATAGATAGATAGATAGATAGATAGATAGATAATGAATAGACTGAGATAGCCAACTTGATAGATAGATAGATAGAGAGATAGATAGATAGATAGATAGATAGATAGATAGATATAAACAAGCTGAGATAGATAGATAGATAGATAGATAGATAGATAGATAGATATAGACAAGCTGAGATAGATAGATAGATAGATAGATAGATAGATAGATATAAACAAGCTGAGATAGATAGATAGATAGATAAGATAGATAGATAGATAGATAGATAGATAGATAGATAGATAGATAGATAGATATAAACAAGCTGAGATAGATAGATAGATAGATAGATAGATAGATAGATATAGACAAGCTGAGATAGATAGATAGATAGATAGATAGATAGATAGATAGATATAAACAAGCTGAGATAGATAGATAGATAGATAGATAGATAGATAGATAGATAGATAGATAGATAGATATAAACAAGCTGAGATAGATAGATAGATAGATAGATAGATAGATAGATAGATAGATAGATAGATATAAACAGGCTGAGATAGATAGATAGATAGATAGATAGATAGATATAAACAAGCTGAGATAGATAGATAGATAGATAGATAGATAGATAGATATAAACAAGCTGAGATAGATAGATAGATAGATAGATAGATAGATAGATAGATAGATAATGAATAGACTGAGATAGCCAACTTGACAGATAGATAGATAGATAGATAGATAGATAGATAGATAGATAGATATAAACAAGCATAGATAGATAGATAGATAGATAGATAGATAGATAGATAGATAGATATAAACAAGCATAGATAGATAGATAGATAGATAGATAGATAGATAGATATAAACAGGCTGAGATAGAGATAGATAGATAGATAGATAGATAGATAGATAGATAGATAGATAGATAGATAGATAGATAAGAATACACTGAGATAGCCAAATAGATAGAAACACAGATAGGAGAATATCAATAAAAATAATTGATTGCATCAACGTGTTTAAAGATTTATTCGATTCATAATATGTTCGGCTCCAGGGCCCACAAGGAGGGTGCACTAGCTGTCATAAAAAAATTAGTTGGGCCAAAAACTAAATGAACGCACCCACCCGCACGAACCCAAAATTCCAAATATGAGAAGAAAGTGTTGACGAATAAAGTTTTAGTTTGGCATAACATACCCTCGCGGTGTGGTGTAATGAAATATGTGATCGGGCTGTATAAAGACTACATTTATTCACAAATAGCCCTGTCCCCCCCCCACACACACACACACTAAAAATTTGATAACAGACCCAGACTGCGTATTTAAACTGGCGAAAAACTGAAAATTAATATCTCCATGGTTAATACTTCTCAACTTCTACCCATCTACAGCCTCACTGGGTACCCGATATACACAGTGAGGTCCAAAAGTATGTGGGTAGTAGGTAGAATAGTTTTGTGTTGTAGAGTAGCTAGCACCCTTTCAGCACTTTAACTGATGAACTGGTTCATAGTCTGAAAGAGTTTACGGGCATGAATTTCTGAACCAATTTTTGGAACCCCTACTTAACATCGGCTCGGAACAAGAGATCGGAGAGCCGAGTTCGAATTCCAGTTGAATTCATTGCATTCACTTACACGCTAATACCCTTGGGAAAGGTATTAATCCGTCTCTTCCTTCCAGTTATGAGTCAAATAACAGGACAGATTGGGTTCTATAGCCTTGGCTGGCAACCAGTCTACCGCACTAAGCAATGGCAACCTACGGCGGGATAATTTTCTGCCCAGTCAGTCATGTCTCTTTCGAGACATGATCGCCCAATGCGTGTGTCACTTATGGTACTTAACTGACTGACTGAATATAATAGTTGGAATAATGATTAAGGCTTATATTGGTCATAAAGTGGGGGATCAGTTTATTACTTCAAAGCAAATGGAAACCGATCCCCCACTAATTACTACATAATAATATAATAGATTTCTTTTCCCTTTACCTATGAGTCAAATAACAGGGCAGATTGGGTTCTATAGCCTTGGCTGGCAACCAGTCTACCGCAGAAAGCAATGGCAACGTACTGCGGGATAATGTTCTGCCCAGTCAGTCATGTCTCTTTCGAGACATGATCGCCCAAGCGATAAGTACCATAAGTGACACACGCATTGGGCGATCATGTCTCGAAAATGACATGACTGACTTGGCAGAAGATTATCCCGCATTAGGTTGCCATTGTTTTCTGTGGTAGACTGGTTGCCAGCCAAGGCTATAGAACCCAGTCTGTCCTGCCATTTAACTCATAACTGGAGAGAGAAGAAATAGATTATATTACATTATTATGTTAAGTATAATTAGTGGGAGATCAGATCATTAATTCATAACAATAGAAAACTGGTCCCCCACTTTATGCCCAGAAGTTTTAATTATGTTTCCAACTATTTCAACTATTATATTCAGTCAGTTAAGGCCCATAAGTGATACAGGCTTTGGATGATCATGTCTCTTTCGAGACATGACTGACTATGCAGAAGATTATCCTGTACTCGGTTACCATTAATTTCTGCGGTAGACTGGTTGCCAGCCAAGGCTATAGAACTCAATCTGTCCCGTTATCCGATAACTTGTGGGAAGAGACTGATTAATTTAATTGGAATTCGAACTCGGCTCTCCGATTTCTCGTTTTTTTAAGCCGATATCCATTGCAGCACAACGCACATCAGGTCATCAAAATGTTAAATGCTACCTCAATCGCTATCTTCTTTCTTTTTGAATCTCGGTTTTTAATTGATCTTTCTTTTCACTAACGTTTCCTCAGTTTTGTTTTGTTTTTTTTTCTATCAGTAAATCTTTGCGTGTTAGTGGCTTTATCACCTTGCTTGGAGTAAAAAAAATAACGCTTTTTCGCTTTAAATCAGTTCGTAAAATAGCAAACTTGTAGAGAAGAAACATATGGTGAAATTTAGAAAACGCCAGTCGTATAAAAATACCTCAGGTTTTCATTTATTTAAGGTTGCCTTAGGTGTGTTTCGCATCCTATTCTTTTTCTTCATGTGCCGTGTCCTTTCAGGACGTAGAACACCTCCTAACGCACTAACCTGCTCCCATTCTATCAAGCACTCTTCCCGTCTGCCTAACCCTCATCCTCGCTATCCTTACTCACCTGTCACCTTCCTCCTGACATTCCCTATGTCTAACCACTCATTCTCTTTACCTTCCCCTATGTAGCCCCATGCGCAATAGTGGCAGTGGAATGCCTTGCTTGGTGTGAGATGATTAAAAAAAAAAAAAAAGACTTCCATTTACCCCTGTTTCTTGCCGCTTTTGATATTTTCCCTTTTGGTATCTCTCCCAAACCCATCTCCCCCAATCCATTTGCTCAAGTCTACCAAATATGTCTCACACTGCTTTCCCCTGTCTCTCATTTACTCTATCCTCCTTGTAAGTATTAAATTCTCCATGCAATCTTTCCTTATTTCGTGTCTCAGAAATCTCATCTTTCTTTTCTTGATATTAAGTGTAAGCTTTCTTCAGATTTGTCTAATCTCCTACACCTATTCGTTGCTCACTGGTTTGGTGTATGGTATCCTAAGCATCCTTCTGTAGAATCATATTTCTGCTAACTCGCGCCTCTTGTTCATCATTGAAGAGAATGCCCAGCATTAGCGACAATGCATTAAAAAATTGGATAATATGCAAAAATTTAAAATAATTACACAAATCTACCATTCGTCAATGCATATAATATTGTTGCCATATCTGGTCGGGTACTTCTGTTATTCATCTAGAGGTTCTCGTCATAATCCATCTTGCACATATATAAATCTACCATTCGTCCGTGCATTGAATACTGTTGCCATATCTGGTCGGGTGCTTCTGCTATTCATCCCGAGGTTCTCGTCATAATCCATCTTGCACATTTATAAATCTACCATTCGTCCGTGCATTGAATACTGTTGGCATATCTGGTCGGGTGCTCCTGCTATTCATCTCGATGTTCTTGTCAGAATACATCTTGCACATTTATAAATCTATCTTTCGTCTGTGCATTGAATACTGTTGGCATATCTGGTCGGGTGCTCCTGCTATTCATCTAGAGGTTCTCATCAGAATCCATCTTGCACATACATAAATCTACTATTCGTCCGTGCATTGAATACTACTGCCATATCTGGTCGGGTGCTCCTGCTATCCACCTGGGTGTCCTTGACAAAATCCAACGGAGTATCTGTAATGTAATCGATCCCGACTTGGCAATTCAGATAGTCACTTGCTCACCGGCACAATGTGACTTCCCTGTGTCTCTTCTACAAATAATTTCATGACTTCTGCTCCAATGAACTTAGCTCACTAGTACCCCCCATACATGAGTTTGCTCGAGCAACAAGGTTAGCAACTAGGTCCTACCCGTTTACTGGGATCCAATAAATTCTAAAATCAACTTCTACTCCATCAGCTTCTTTTCTCGCACTTCCTGCCTGTGGAATTCACTTCCGTTTACTTGCTTTCCCGTCGGCAACAATCTTCAAGAATTCAAATGTAAAGTCAATAGTCATCTCCTATCTCACTAACTTGCATCGCCTCTCTCGTTGCTCTTTTCTCCGGCCACTTCACTCTCATCGGTATTCTCATCCTTTTCCTACCCTCTTCCTGACAACCCCTGTAACCTGTCACTCTTTCTCATAACTTACCTTCTATGTAACCCCTGCTCAACAGTAGCTTTAAAATGCCTTGCTTGGGGCGACACGATTATAAAAAAAAGTAGGTCTCACACTGCTTTCACCTGTCTTTTTTCCCTCTATCCGTCCTGTGAGTATTAGATTTACTAGACATTTTTTCCTTATTACATGTCTCAGAAACCTCATCTGTCTCTTCCTTACTTTCATGGCTTCTGCTCCGATGAACTTAATTCACTGGTACCCCTATATATGAATTTACTCGAGCCACAAGATTAGCAACGAGGTACAATCCTTTTACTGTGAAACCAACAAATTGTAAATGCAAATTCTACTCCACAGCTTTTTCTCTCGCACTTCCCGCCTGTGGTATTCACTTCCGTTTACTTGCTTTCACAACCGCTACAATCTTCAAGAATTCAAATGTAAAGTCAATAGTCATCTCCTATCTTACTAACTTGCATCCTCTCTGTCTCTCTCTCTCTCTCTCTCTCCCTCATCAGTATTCTCATCCTTCTCCTACTCTCTTCCTGACACCCCTGTAACCTGTCACTCTTTCCCATAAGTTAAAAGTAAATGACATTCTGGTGAAGTAAAAAATAAGAAATTTCTTATTGCTTTCAAATATTATTTTTAGCTGCAATATTTTAATTAAGAATTTTTTTTACTTCACTAGAATATCTTGTCCTTTACTTTTCCAGATTTAATAAGTTGTCCTGTTCTTTTCCAGGTTTAATATAATTTTAAGAATATCAGTTTTCATGCACGCATTTTTCTATGTTATATATATATGCTTTGTTTATTAAATGCGACTGCTATTAAGTCTTTATTTAATTTTCTTATGTTCTTACAATTTTGAAATAAGTCGAATTCGTTGCACTTACTTACGCACCAGTACCCTTGGGAAAAGTATTAATCTATCCCTTCTCCCTCCAGTTATGGGCTGAATAACAGAACCTATTGGGTTCACTGGCTTACGGCATATCACGTTGAATACACCGGTTCACGTTCGATCACCGAAGTTAAGCAAAGTTGAGCCTGGTCAGTAATTAGATGGGTGACCACTTGGGAATACCAGGCGCTGTAAGCGTTCAGTGGTGGATGTGCGTCGTGCTGCAGTGGATATTTACTTGGAAAGAGAAATCGGTGATCCGAGTTCGAATTCCAGTTGAGTACCCTGCATTCACTTAAGCATTGGTACCCTTGGGAAAGGTATTAATCCGTCATTTCCCTCAAGTTATGGATTAAATAACAGGGTGAGCCCCGGAGGCAACCCATCTAGTGTTGGTGACACAATAAAAACACCCTTGGTAGCCCTGGCAAAGCATCAAGTATTCAGCTATTTGACAAGATTATGAATTTCGCTGCTAACTGCGCCAGGGTTCCAAATACACAGAGGAATGTAGTGAGTTCTATCTCGGCCGAGGCCGCATTACGACGACGAGCCGTGAGTGGCAAGCAGACTACTGCAGAAAGTACCTCTTGTCACTCTTTCTCATAACTTACCTCCTATGTAACCCCCCTGCTCAACAGTGGCAGTAAATTGCCTTGCTTGGGGCGATACGATTATAAAAGAAAATGATAGTATATAAGTTTCTACTGTGTATAAATTGGTGGGGCAAATTTCTATTGTTGTTAAGCAATAAATTGAACCCTCATTATTATTTTTCTTTATGTGCCGTATACCTTCAGGACACCCTCGTTAACACCTCGTCGTTTTTCATGTGCCAGGTTCACGGTATTCTCATCATCCTTCTGTAGAACCACATTTGTGCTGCCTTACGGCTCTCCTTCATTCTTGAATCATAAAAGTGAAATCGGTTTGAATGCTAGCGTACAATACCTGGTGGGCTTTCTCAAAAAAGAGGAATGGGCCGGCGATAGAACTAAGAAGCGACTATAACAAGATCTCGATTAATGGGTGAGGGGTAGGGGTTGTAAAAGGAGACCGCCGGAGACAGCGCTACAAGAGCGTCGCCGCGACGGGCACAATGAAGTCATCAGTTCGTGTCGAAATGATGGCGACAGGAGAACAAACCAAAAAGAAAAAAATCCCTTTAAACCTGACCGCGATTAACTATGGGCCGAGGGTGAAATAAAGAGAAGAAAAGAAAAGAGAGTCTTCGAAACGGTATTTTTTTTTCTATTTTTTTGGATAATCGATAAGTGAACGTAACATTGAAAGTCGATAGAACTGGTAAAGAGAGATTGGTTGCCTCTTTGTTCAGTTATTGGACTGAGAGCTATAATTTTAGAATGACATCTGCCTTCGTATAAACCAGTTTAAACACAGAGAAAACGAAATAGCATATATATATATATATATATATATATATATATATATACTAGCAGTATAGCTTGGCCTTGCTCAGGTGTAATGAAAGCTTTAAAACTAATCCATGATCCTGGAGCTCAGACTCTTTGGACGTTGGCACGAAAGACTAAAAACCAATAGTTGTTTCCAGTTAAAGCGAAACCGTAGACTGAAAGAAAAATCAATGGATCTAAGTCAAATTTTGATTTCCTGCTATCGATATCAAATATTTTTCAGACATGACAAAAATTCCTATTTTATTTAGAGCTAAGTTCATGTATATGTTGCTGTATGCAAATTTTCTGCTTGTGCACTTAGCTGTCATTATTAGAATCAATTATCTGTTCTATTTTACTGGCAAAACAATTAAGTTTAATGAGGTAAAATGCATTCAAAAGAAGTCGTTTGTTTGGCACGGAAGAAGCGGGATGATGACCTCAACATCAGAAGGATCGCCATGGATTTGAAGCTATCGAAATCAACGGTCGAATACATGCTGAAGACAAACTCCGAGCGGAAAAGAAGAGAAGACGGAAAAGATCAATTGGCAAGAGGACTGAAAGGAGAATGAAGAGGACTGTGACACGGCTTTTGACATCTGGAGAAAAAGTTACAGCAAGAAAAGTGAAGGAGAAATATGAATTGGATGTAAACGTCCGAACAGTACAAAGAACACTGCATAGGATTGGTTTGAAGTATGCAAAGGCTAAGAAAAAAATTACACTAACAAAGAAACACAAAGGAGCAAGACTGGAGTGTGCTAAAAGGTGGTTAACAAAGCATGTTGACTTTAAGAAGGTTATATTTACTGATGAGAAGCGTTTCAAGTTTGATGGGCCCTATGGATGGTGTACTTGGTCGAGAAGGGGTGAGCCTGCTGTACTGAACAAACGACAGATGGGGGGAGGAGAAGTTATGGTTTGGGGTATGATCTTTGCTAATGGAAATATATGATTGGAGTGGCTGAAAGGACGACAGAACAGCGAAAGCTACAAACAGTTGCTGGACGAGAAAGCCCTACCAAGGATAAGAAGAGAGATAGGGAATGATTTCGTTCTACAGCAAGACAATTGCAGCATCCATGTGTCAAAACTCATGAAAGAATGGATGGCTAAAGTGAATATGACTACTTTGGAATGGCCTGCAAAAAGCCCAGATCTAAATTTAATAGAAAATGTTTGGGAAATGCTTGCGCAACTTGTCTATGATGGACCTGAAATAACGAAAGAGGCTCAACTATGGCAACGGATACTAGATGCCAAAAAACAACTAATAGAAACACGTAGAGATGTTATTGTGCATATGTTTGATCATTATGAAGAGAGATTGATAAAAGTTATTGAGAAGAAAGGTGATATTACAGACTATTAACAGTTTTTCAACGATGTCCGAAAAATAATGTCGCGTGTGTCTTGTAAAAAATGATGAAAAATAAATATTTTTCCTTACCTAATCGATTTTCTTCCATTTTTATTACAGGTATTGTCTTTATATGTTTATGCTATTCTATTGAAGGAATTTCGCCACTCTATGGTACTCGGAAAGTCGAATACTAAAGTGTCCGAAAAATATTGTCGGGCCCCTGTATTGCTTTTTAGTCTTTCGTGCCCAAAGAGTCTGAGCTCCAGGACCATGGATTAGTTTTAAAGCTTTCATTACACCCGAGCAACGCCGGGCTGTACTGCTAGTAAAATATTATGTGCTATATTTGTATTAAGAGCTCAATTGATCTTATCCAGAGCAATATGATATTTATAAAGAATATGTGTGTGTGTGAACACAATAATTGTTTGTACAGATGGATGGATGGATGGATGGATGGATGGATGGATGGATGAATAATACATTTGTATGTACATGTATATATATATACATATAACTACGGACATGACTGTAGGAAAATATACGAATCTATGTGTGTATATGTGTAAGTATGCAAATATATACGTATTTTGTGAGTATATGTGATATTTGTTAGTATTCTTGCTTATAATAAAATAAAGAGCAGTTTCAAAATAACTTGTTTAATAGAAAATAAGAAAAATTAAATACAACTAATTTTTAATACGTTTTTTTACACCTACTTTTAAATTATCAATATTTATTAGCAATTTACTTGGCTTTTCACCCTGTATTTGAATTTCAGTGAGGTTTTTAGGAAAATCACCCCTGTTTTAATACTTTTGCACGCTACCGGTAGTGTGCAAAAGTGTTAGGACAGGGGGTGATATTAAACTTTATTTTGATGCCTCATAAAAGATAAAATAGTTCTTGTCCTAATACTTTTGCACAGCTATATATATATAAATGTATATACATATATGTGTGTGTATGTGTGTAGTGCGATGGCTAAATTGTCGTTGCTTTCTTTTAATTTAGCACATGCGCAATGTTTTTCTTATGTTATTTGTCGACTACTCAAAAAAAAAAAGCACCATGACGCAGTTCACTCTGCCTGAAATTTAGGAAAGCTATGTTGTACAACTTGGTATTCGCACCGGAATCCTATATGAACATTTTATAGTGTAGTCTTATGAAATGACTAATTTAATTTAGCTCATAGAAATGAATTATAGTTTATAACCAATCTAAATGAGGTGTTGGATTTTCCTATATATATATATATATATATGTGTGTGTGTGTGTGTGTGTGTGTGTGTGCGTGGGTGTGTGTGTGCGCGCGCGCGCCAAAATAGGTTTAGAAAATTTCAGGTTAAGTTCTTCACACCAAGACAAGGACAAAAGTCCAAATAGACATGTCCATAAATTATCCGTTTTTTTGAGTTAATAAGTTTAAAAAAAGAATTTAGTAAATAATGTTGTGTTGCGTCTGGACTAGGTTACATTTCTCGTTCGTGTAGATTTGTGGTTTGTCTGTCTTCATCTTTTAACGTAAGTAGTAGAGTGTTAACAGAACAGTCCCGTTTAACAATGTCAAGATATTCTCATTCTGACCATGTAGTCATCATACTAAGGAAAGTGCTGGTTAAGTCAAAAATTACACTTTCTATGCTTACATGCAAGGAATCTGGATAATTTCTAGGAGTAAATAGGTTCACCTAATGCCTCGTTCAGTCATTTATTGTAAAGGAGTAGTATTTATCCCTTTATGTTTTTTTAGGATTTGGTTTCAGGTTCTTTCCAAAGTTTTTTCATTCTCTTCTATTCAGTTTTGTTATGTAGACTTTTGTCCCTAATTTGATGTGAGGAACACGTCTCAAATATTGTATAGAGTTTTTAGATAAACTCATTATATATACATATGTGTGTGTGTGTGTGTGTGTGTGTGTGTGTGTGTGTGAGTCAAATAAGGTTGATTATCCAGAGAAAAATACGTACATCGTCATTTAGACACATAGAAATTGGCATGGGTCATAAAATTTGGAAGTAATCAAATGACTATCTCTACGTAAAATCCATAATAAAAAAATTTATTTGGGTAAAGTAGTACATGAAAACTGATTCTTTAACCATCACATGTTTGGCTTTATTTATAAGTGGAAGGCATTCATAGTTGAATGCTTATCCACTTCTTACGAAACTATATGTTGGTTGGTTGTTTTTTTTATGGCAAATCAACCTCGGCGGGTCATTTATTGCCAACTAAACTTTATTGCTGATAATACCTTTTTCTTTCGACAATTTATTGTTGTTTTTATGTAAGTTTTGTGTCTAGTAATACTTTTTTTTTTCGAGTATCAAGATTCATTGGGATTTGTTTTTAAGGGCAGGGTCCCCAAGTCCTACCCTTATTATTTAACCCATAACTGGAGGGAAGGGACGGATTAATACCTTTCCCAATGGTACCAGTTCTTAAGTGAATTCAGGGTATTCAGCTGGAATTTGAACTAGGCTCACCGATTTCTCTTTCCGAGCCGATATCCACTGCACCACAACGCACATCCGTCACTATACACTTACAGCACCTGGTATTCCCAAGCGGTCACCCATCTAAGTACTGAACAGGTTCAACGTTGCTTAACTTCGGTGATCGAGCGAGAACCGGTGTATTCAATGTGATAGGCCGTAAGCTAGTTCAGCCATGTAAAATCACGTATAAATTATCTTGAGAGGTTCTGGCAACAGGTTTTATGTTGGGATGAACGCAAACCAAAGCTTTTTGGTTAGTGTGATAACTAGTGGAACCTTAATATGACTTTTGGAGGGAAAATTAGGAAAGAACAGAATTAGCGAAGGCGAGAAAAAGCTATCAAATCGATTTGAAGCGCAGATCGCCTCTGTGTGACAAATTATTTATAAAAGAAAGACCTTTAGCAGGATGGAATAATCGGACGCGCAGTAGCCGGCTCCGTAGCAATCAAGAAGCGGCCGTTCGCGAAAAATAACTACAAGAGCACGTAGGCATGTACTTTGGCCAGCCGATGCAAATCCTGCTGTGACATCTGCGGTTCTCCAAGGCACCCTGGCAAATGTCAGAATCAATATGCATACGTCTGCAAGGATTCGAAATCTGAACGATGCTCGTCTTTTTGGGAAAATCCAAAAGCCCAAAAAAGCTCGGCTCAGCTATGCAAAACCACACATTAATAAGTAAGAAACGTTCTGGCAAAAGATTTTACGATTAGAAGGCACCAAATTAGATCTGCTATCACTTTAAAAAAAGAGCCAAAAAAGTCAAATCCTACTACCGCGCACACTTATATAAACACACACACACATACATTCACTAACCAACTTACAGGTACACACACAAATACACACTACAGTTAACGACATCAGTAGCAGCGAAAGAGGACCATTCGTTTAAAGGCACGGTCCATCAGCGGACGGACGTGAAATCAAGCTCTCCTATCATTCTGAATATGAGATTCTGATCTCGAAATATTAACAAATTTTTGTTCTTTCCAATTTGTTCCCTCTAAAAGCAATATTAAGATCTCGCTAGGATTACCACCTATTGCAGTTCCCCCAAAAATTTGGTTCGTTCTCATTCCAGCATAAAACCTTTCGACAGAAACTCTTTAGCTAATCAATATGTGATTTTACATGGTTGAACTAATACGCTGTTTCGTAAGCAGTGGATAAGCATTCCGCCATGAATGCCTTCCACTTATAAATAAAGCCAAACATGTGATTATTAAAAGAATCAGTTTTCATGTACTGCTTTACCCAAATAATTTTTTTTTATTATGAGCCTTTACATAGAGATAGTCATTTGATTACTTCCAAATTTTATGACCCATCCCAATTTCTATGTGTCTAAATAACTATGTACATATTTTTTAATCGTTTTTGGATCTGATGAAGTCTATAGTTGGCAAAACGCGTGATTGAATCTATTTTCAACTAGCAGTATAGCCCGGCGTTGCTCGTGTGCAATGAAAGCGTTAAAACTAATCCAAGGTCCTGGACCTCAGACACTTTGGACGTTAGCATGAAAGACTAAAAAGCAATAGTTGTTTCCAGTTAAAGCGAAACCGTAGACTGAAAGAAAAATGAATGGATGTAAGTCAAATTTTGATTCCCTGGCATCGATATCAAATAAGTTTTTTTCGTCGTAAACCGAAATTTGAAGGCTAAATAAGTCCTCTGACTAAATGGTATCATGGTTGAGACTAAGAACTACAATTATACCTGCTCAGACCCAAACCTGAAGCAAAAACTAAAATAAAAGGGTTGAAAAATACAGACATACAGGCAGATAAACAGACATGCACACACAAACATCTTGCCTGATATATATATATATATATATATATATATATATATATATATATATATATATATCATCAAATATGTCTATTTATTTGATTAGTCCTTGGTCTGCCTTTGCCCTGACGAGCCGTTGTGCGAAACCGCGGTAGGTCTTGGCGATCTTGCGATTTTTTTCGTATATATATATATATATATATATATATTATCGATTTTCTGCACTATTGTAAGAACTGCAGCCTTGAAACTTCTGAATATCGTTTCTTATGTCTTTGTCTATGAGTTTATCAAATTTGATTAAAATCGGACCACTCCTTCTATAATCCAATTTTTTCGATTATCGATTTTCGATATTTATCGGGGGTACCTCGACACAAAACCTAGCTAAGAGCACTCGTAGACACTTATAGTACAACTGTGTAAATTTTCAAGAAAATCGGTTCAGCCGTTTCGGAATCTATAGGTAACGGTCACACGCACACACACAGACACACATACCCACACAGACAAAGTTCCATTTATAAATAAGTTTAGATGAAACGTTTCTATTTACCAATTTTTGAAAATTTTCTCTTGATATTCTACCTTTGATTCACACACGCACCCACACATATTTAATGAGTGTATCAAAAATACTTTATACAATTTTTGAAACGCGTTCTTCACACCAACTCAGGAACAAATGTCCACATTTTCGATCCTATCTGAAACACTCCTGGTTGGCATTTAACAAAATTATTAGAGAATGATGACACCAGGTATATACACCTACTCTGTAATCGCTGTAAGGTTTTAGGAAAAGAAACAGAAGTTACGTTCATTTATGTCATTTTAGCCGTAATTTGATTGGCCTTGTGTCAGACTTAACCGAACACTCTACAGCTTACAAGTTTTATGCAGATTTATCATCAGAAGGTTTTCATCAGGAGGGTGGTTGTCGGCAGGTTGGAATATGTGGAATTGTGTAGAAGAGTGGAATAATAAAATATACATTTTGAATGTTAAAATAGAAATTTATTAAAAGGAAAAAATAACATAAGTTGTAGAAGTTAATGTACAATTAGAAACATTATTAAGGGATTAAGAGTAGAGTTCGTACAAAATGTTTGTAGTAGTAATTGTTGAAATAGATAAGGAGAAATAGAAAGAGGACAATGTCCGGGTCGCTTGAAGTTTGAAGTTACATTTTAGTGTTGTCTTTCTCGCTGCTTCCATCTAACTGACTTTTTTCGATTATCGATTTTCGATATTTATCGGAGGGTACCTCGACACAAAACCAAGCTAAGAACACTCGCAGACGCTTATAGTATAACTGTGTAAATTTTCAAGAAAATCGGTTCAGCCATTGACGTTGACGAAGACCTTTTATTGTAATCTAGATATTTTCGCACTTATACGCGAAGTCCTTTTGATCATGTAAGTCGCTCCCATTCATCAAAAATCATTTTAACACCTATTTGTGAATTCTGGTTTCGACTTTTTCTTTAAGATGATCAGTCCTTTTTCTATTTGGGAAAACTAGGATTTCACACGTTGTGAATTTTTGTAAAAGTGAAGAAGAGAGTTGATTTTAATTCATTTCTTATCCGATACAATTTGCATTCATAAGTCAAATATTTACCATGGTATAATAAAAACCCCTGTAAAAAAGAAAAAAACATTTTAATTGCTTCATTTACAGATATTTATGGATATTTACAGTAACAAAGATGAAATTAGATCGAAATAAAAAAGGAAACAGACTACAAATGGTTAGTGGGTTTAGTTAATATGAGATATGTGATCCTTTTATTTAAATGATTTGAAAAAGGCGCTGGTCCATCGAACATGTCAATATTTTTATATCCTCTGATGTAATTTCACGTGATACGTTTCATAGGTTCCCAACCTTTTTGCTGCGATTACCCCAAAATACAATTTCACTATTATCCATTACCCCAATTAACAAATACCCGTAATATAGGAAAAGAAGTAATTATATTTTTATACATCAAAAGCAGACAAAGTTAATGGAAATTATTCAATACAATAGTACCAATCTATAATAATCAGAGGTATAGTAGCCGTAACCTAGCCGTGATTCTTAATGTGAGTGTTGAGCTTGTATTGCCTGTGCCAGTATATTCTTGACTTTGTGACTGAAAGGCCTATTTGGGCGTCGTTTGCCACGTTGAGTCTGCTACGTTTCTTGGTCTTCATTCCAAGGACAGTAGAAAAGGCTTGTTCACATAGATAAGTGGTTGAAAATCCTATGAGAATTTGTACAGCTCTAAAGGCTAGTGTTGGTATATCCTGAAGACAAGAGATTCAAAAGGTGTCTAGACCAAACTTGGTCACAAACAAAAGCTTCCATGCATTGTTCATCTTGAGTGTGAGAAATTCTTCTTTTGCTGGATAGTCCTCATCAGGAATGATATCTTCACTCATAAGATATGGATTTCTTACCCATTCATTGTTGGAATTATTCAAGTTTGGAAAGTAGTTACGTAAGTTTTCCAAGAGGCCATTTAGGTGATCACTGATGTCTGTTTTCATGTGGTTGAGGATGTCTTCAGAATTAACTTTATCAAGGAAGGCATCTAATGCAGAAAATTGTGCAAAATTCCCCTTTCCAATACGTCTGTTCCATAGTTCTAATTTCCCACAAAATGAAACAATATTTTTCTGAAGTTCCCAAACCAAACATAAAAAAACCCAAAATATGGACTCATTACTCCACTGGGGTAATTTACCCCGTGGTTGGGAACCATGGCGTTAGATGTTTCCTGCCTTAAGTCATCCTTGTTTTAAATTAGTGTCTATTCTCATAAACACGTCGCTTCAGAATGCTCCACAAGATTTCAATTGTGTTTAAGGCTGGAGAATTGATCGGCCAGTTCATCTTCCGAGGTCCACAGAAGCCTAATTTCTGCAGGTAATTCGTAGTTTTATGCGCTGAATGCCAAGGAGCATTATCTTGAATAAATACGTTGGTTCTCCCGAAGGTGATTCCTTGTTTTTTTAGCTAAGATTTCAGTTGCTCTTTGACAAAGGCTATATGAGCATCTGCGGTTATTTTCATACCGTCAAGCACTCTCCAAGGACAAACCATGAAAGCTCCAATAATACAATCCCAAATTATAATACACTAGCAGTATAACCCGGCGTTGCTCGGGAGTAATGAAAGCTTTAAAACTAATCCATGGTCCTGGAAATCAGACTCTTTGGACGTTGGCACGAAAGACTAAAATGCAATAGCTGTTTCCAGTTAAAGCGAAACCGTAGTCTGAAAGAAAAATGAATGGATTTAAGTCAAATTTCGATTTCCTGCTATCGATATCAAATCAGTTTTTTCGTCGTAAACTGAATTTTGAAGGCTAAATAAGTCCTCTGAGTAAATGGTATCATGGCTGAGACTAAGAACTACAATTATACCTACTTAGAGCCAAACCCGAAGCAAAAACTAAAATAAAAGGGCTGAAAAAATAGATACATACAGGCAGATAAACAGACACACACACAAACATCTTGCCTTTTATATATATATATTATCGATTTTCTGCACTATTGTAAGAACTGCAGCCTTGAAACTTCTGAATATCGTTTCTTATGTCTTTGTCTACGAGTTTATCAAATTTGATTAAAATCGGACCTCTCCTTCTATAACCTGATTTTTTCGATTATCGATTTTCGATATTTATCGGGGGTACCTCGACACTAAACCTAGCTAAGAACACTCGCAGACGCTTATAGTACAACTGTGTAAATTTTCAAGAAAATCTTTTCAGCCGTTTCGGTGTCTATAGGTAACGGACACACACACACAGACACACACATACCCACACAGACAAAGTTCCATTTATAAATAAGTTTAGATTCTCCTTCTTGTTGGCGTGCGAAGCGTTGATCCTCATCAACGCTTGACACAGAACATTGCAAACAACCACCGTTTGTTTCATGTTGCAAATAACAATACAATTTTTAAATAGTCTGTGCAGCAAATATCTCTTCCCATTTATGACCCAAACGTTTACTCTAGCAATCAGGGCCATCAAATGTGGTACAACTTTCATCTGTGAACAGAATTTTCGAGAAATCAGCCTTCATGTTCTCCTTTGTTCATTTTGTCAACCGAAGCTTTTCATTAGTATCACTAATGCTCCGGTCTTAGCGAGTATTTCCAATGCTCACCTGAACAGTCCTGGGTTATTTACAGCCTAACGTTTCATTCGTGACAAAGACCGTCATGAAACTGCCCTTGGGTGAACCCTATCGGCCCTCTTTCGTACCTTTGTAGTTAATGCAACAAATCTTTAACAGCTGGGGATATATATTTCAATTATTTTTGATATTTCTAATGTAGATTTGACTTTGGAAAATTCAGATGTTATAATATCTTTCACAGAAGGGGTCAAGTCATATTTGCGACGCATAAGTTCACGATTATAATGACACTCGTTTATAGTCTGGAACCCTTCTATATCGTGTTAATATTGCAAATGGCCACCGTTTTCTTCCCTGTTGCGCAGAACAATACAGTTTTTATACAGTCTGCGCAACATATATCTATTCCCATTATACTGTGAAATTTTCGTTAAATTCCGACCGGTAGCTTTTGAACAAAACTAAAATGTGTCATATATATATATATATATATATATATATATATATATATATATTCTGCCTTCTTCTACCGAGCGCCCATAGCCCAGAGGTAGAATCGCCGACTGACGCCACTTCGGTCGGGTTTCAATCTTAGGTTAAAAAGCAATCGGAGTCTAACCTTACTGATGAGCTATGATACAGCGAAACAGATCTGTCTGCGGATAGCTATTTACGCTCTCACATCCTGATTGAGCAAACTGGAAGAATGATAGCCTTTGAAAAACAGTAGCTACTCCGGCATGTACGCATCACTCATTCAATAATGAATTAGAGCACTCTGGCTATTGGGCATGTAAAATGATAATATGCAAGCTAAAAAGTCTGCCTTCTTCTACCGAGTGCCCATAGCCCAGAGATAGAATCGCCGACTGGCGTCACTTCGGTCGGGTATCCTGGGTTAAAAAGCAATCGGAGTCTAACCGTACCGATGAGCTGTGATACAGTGAAACAGATCTGTCTGCGGTTAACTATATATATATAACTTCTGAAAATTACATTTTGTTGAATAGCTTCATCAGTAACGTTCCAAAACAAAAATTTATTCTAGTTTTGGATCGTTGCTGATAAAACGGGAGTTTACTAACTGACATAGCTATTCAACGAAATGTAATTTTCGGGATTTATTGATATAATATACATATTTGGCTCTGTAAATAGATAATATTATTTACATTGAGCCCTCAGCCTGGATAATTTTTAATATTGATAAAATTAATATTAATATTAATAGCATCTGGTCATTGAGACTTTACCTATAAACACTTCTTTTTGGGGATTTATATATATATATATATATATATATATATATATATATATATATATATATATATATTGTTTTTATTAAGGCTTTTAACCAGGTGGTTCAATCCCAAGTCTATATACAAAATAAGAAACTTAAAAACTATACAAAATTGGCTAGCCACGTGTGGAAATTGAACTCAAAATACGCAAACTGAAATCAAAATATGGAAAAGACCCAGACATAACATGGAGTATAGTGAAAACATGCAAGCCTTACGAGGGTGGCAAAATATGTAGACTGTGCGAAGAAGAAAAGTTAGCGATTATGTTATTCCCAGACAAAAGCGAACTGTTGAATGAAAGAACAGAAATTATTACTAAGTGTAACCATACTAAAAAATACCTCTTAGGTTCATAGAACCATGAATGAAAACGTTATAATTTCTTGTAAATAATAATTCTTGTTCATAAAAAAAAAAGAAAAACTATAAACGGTAAAAATCAGTTATCGAAAATCGACTGAAGACACCACTCATAGTAGAAACCTAGGTCGCGTAATAACTCGTTTACAAATGTAATATATATATATATATATATATATATATATATATATATATATATATATATAACTTGCATCTTAGCGGCTTTATTGTCTTGCTTGGGGTGAAATTATATATAGTGAGAGAGACAGAGACAGAAAGAGAGAGAAAAAAGAGAGAAAAACAGACAGAAAGAACAACAATAATAATATATTTTTGAAGTCATTGGGTTGCCGAAGGATGTGCTGCTAGTTTAATGGTTATCGACTCGAACAGAGAAGTCAGAGACTAGAATTTGAATTATAATCGCGTTCTTTGCAATCATTTATACACAAATACACTTTGGAAAGTCACAAAGCTATGGGTTAAATAGCAGGACAAGCTGGCTTCTATAGCCTTGGTTGGCAACAATTCCCTTACAAAAAGAAACGACCCACTTCGTGAAAATCTCCTACCTAGTCAGTGAGGAATCGAAAGAAACATATCGCCTGAACGTGTATCACGTATGACATTTTTGTGGACTGGACAACTCGGTTAACCAATTGTTGTGGTTCAAACGTCGTGGTAGTAATTAAAAGGTGGAAAGTAGGTTGGTTGTCCAAACCACTACATTCATGAACAGAATAACTCAAAGCACAATGCAACGAGAATAACAACATTGTATTAAGTAAGGTTACAGGATTGATTAATTTGTGCTTGCAAGATATAGTGAAGAAAGTTCTCTCTTAGATATCGAAGAGAATCTATTAATGATCATGCTGGAAGCGTTCCTAAAAAAGGAAATAATGTTTGTAGTGATCAGTAATTGAATAATATTTTACAAGTAGAGAGAAACATTTTGATGTAGCTAATTGCTGAATGCAATTAGCGCAGTATGTGAGTTGGAAAGGAACTAGCGGCATTCGAACTGTTAGTCTCGAAAAGCAGGATCCAACTGGTCTAAGCACGTGTGAACATCCGCTTATATATTGCTTAATAAAGCGCGGGAAAAAGAGACCTTGCGTGCGGTAACAATGTAAGAGTATGTGGATATGTGTGAATGAACGTGTGTACATGGCGATAAGTATTTAAGTATTTACGTGAATGTAAAAGTGATTCTTCAACAGTAACCTGACTGATCTGTATAAAAGAATTGAATAACAGGACAGATTAGGTTCTATAGCATTGGTTAGCAACCAGTCTACAGCAACCCAATGCAGGAAAATTTTCTGCCTAGTCAGTTA
Source organism: Ascarosepion bandense (assembly GCA_037127315.1). Taxonomy (NCBI): domain Eukaryota; kingdom Metazoa; phylum Mollusca; class Cephalopoda; order Sepiida; family Sepiidae; genus Ascarosepion; species Ascarosepion bandense. The sequence continues at coordinate 494,374 of JBBBDQ010002203.1, forward strand.
TTAATTGAAAGTGACATAATCACCCAAGCGTGTATTATTTATGGTACTTAACTGACTGACTGCTTTGCCTACGGTCATTAGTACATAATTCTACTAATGGCTGTCGCTTCTACTAGAAATCGTATATTATATAAATATTAAAGAAAATTGGTAGAAAATTTAAAATTGAATAAATACATAATATATTTTCCCGGAGAACATGAAGCGACAGGTAATATTTTTTGAAGTCGCTGGGGAAATAAATTCTAAGCAAGCAGCAGTTAAAAAAAAATATCATCATACAAAATTTGACAATATAATCATGGCAGTTGGTGTAAATTCAAGAAATGAATTTAGCTCATTTCTTTCTTTCTTTTTCTTTTTCGTCGTCTAAATATCCAGGAACCGTTTTCAATGTAGTTCTTTTATTACAACTGCATTTAAATGAATGAGTATGTTTCGATTTTTCGTAATACCGAAGCAATCTCACTTCTGCTGTCCGCCAGGCTCTTCGCTCCCTCCTCCGCCATTTTGTCTCTCTTTTCTTCATTATTTTTCAGCTCCACGGCAATGCCCTTCTTGGGGAGTACTTTAGAGCGTCGACAAAATTACTGAAGTGATAAATTCGACTATATAAGATTATATATATATATATATATATATATATATATATATATATATATACTGTTAAATATAAGAGACAATGAATGTCTATTCTGTTTAATCATGAGCCGAGCCGTTCTAAGCGTCGTATTTTGGCTTTAATTTCACTTAAAAATAAAGACAAAAATTCTCCAACATTTGGATAATTTTTTATTAATTTGGTTCTAAGCTTTCGGCTCACATCATCCTTTCTCATACAAACAGTAAAAATAACCTTCAGATATTGGAGGCCATGTACATTAAAGCCAAAGAACCCACATTTAATAAAATCACGTTTAAATCCGGTCATAACATATTACATTGCATTTGAATAGATGGTTCTGTTGTCATTTCGCGCTATCACGCGGTGTGACGTCATAGAACCGCATTGCAAATTTGCGAACTGCGTTTGTTGTTTTTGGTAACTATTGCCGTTGCCTACCGGAGTTTTATGTCAACACAAAATAAAATCGGTGGATGTTATTGTATCACCGGCTTGGTGACCTCTCTGAAGATGGCTCATGTGAGCCGAAAGCTTAGAAACACATTAATAAAAATTATCCAATTTTTTTCTTTATTTTCAACTGAAATTAAAGCTAAAATACGACTTTTAGAACGGCTCATGATTAAACATAATAGGCATTCACTGTCTCTTATATTTAACAGTATATATTTAGAAAATTTTTTGCTGCCTCGATACACTATATATATATATATATATATATATATATATATATATATATATATATATATATACTACCGACCATAAGTTTGGGAATAGATATATTTCATTGTTGCTCACAATTATACAATAATTAAAACTAAAATTAACATAGAGTAATTTTAAATTTAATTAAAGTTAATTCATATTTTCTTTTCATCAAAGAAACTACCACGAGCCTTTATTACTGCAGAGCAAATCTTTGGCATTCTTTCTAATAACTTATAAAAATAATTTGGTGAAAGTGATTTCCAAGCATCTTGCAAGCATTTAAACAATATTTGTTCATTTTTAGGAAGTTCATTTCGAAGTGAACGCTTAATTTCATCTCTTATTCTCCTTTTTTAATAGTGGTTTCTAAACTGCTACACAGCCTTTAAGCCCAGCAGAATGAAGTCGTATCTTAACAGTAGTAACAGATACTGGATGTTGCCGAGTAGAATTAATTTTAATTGTTAATTCCGGAGCGGTTTTTCTTCTATTCCTCTTGCTAGATATGATCAAGTGCCTATCCTCTACAATGGATGTTACTCTGGGCCTACCAGATCTTTGTCTCTGAATATTTAACTCAGTTTCACGAAGTCGTTGAAGACAATAATGCACGCCATTTTTTGATAGGTTTAATTTTTTAGCGATAACACCTTCAGAGTATCCTTCTTTCGAAAGAATTTCAACCTGAGCTCTTTTTTTAATGATAATCTGTTTCTTTCTTGCCATTTGTACTGTAGTAATCTGGTTTACAAAAATAAATTATACCGTAATTATAATATCTGAATAAATCTGAATTTTCGGCAAAAACATGATCCCAATAAGAGGAGTCAAGTAGCAAACTGTGTAAATGTTTACTTTAAAGTTGAAAAGAATTTTTTTTAATTGACATCTGCATAAGAATAACAAAAAATACAAACTCAGCGAATTTGCTTCTGCTAAAAATTTGGATGGTCCCAAATTTATGGTCGGTAGTGTATATATAGTTATGAATTAATTGTACATTGCAACACGGAAATTTCTATGTTTCGAGATAAATTCTCTTCATCAGGCAAGGTTTGATGTTGGTTGTGCAGATGATTTACCTTTAAATAACAAAATCCTTTGGTTTGCTGTGTATGTATGTGGGAAGATATAATATTTACATGTGTGTTACTTTTGACTAATCAGAAAGAAGATTCATTTTGGGATTTGGCCCCAAAGATCCATACTAACCAACTTTTTCTCGTTTTTTCTTTTTTTCTTTTTTTCCCTCCCTCATCCTACCCTTTTCTCTTCTTCCTTTCCCTCCTTAACGGTCAAGATGTTAACCTGCCTTTAACTGGATCTTATCTATTTCCCTTTTTTCCCTGTCTTCTGCCTTTAGTTTTATTGCTTTTGATGTGATATTTTATTGCTTTTGATGTGATATTCTCATTTAGTACCAATGCTGAATTTTTTACTTTCTTATGATTTTTGGTCTATCTATTTCTTGTAAAGCTTTTTTTTAAATAAATAATTTCATGTTTCATTTTGGTATTTCGTCAGTAAATTCATAACTATATAATTATATTAAGCTCTATAATATTTATAATATTGAGAACTGTTCGTAATAAAATAAATGCCGGGGCAATCAAAATACTAAATCTTTGAGTCCTCTTCACCTGGAATATATATATATATATATATATATATATATATATATATATATTACTATTTTACGCTCTCACACCCTAATTGAGCACTCTGGAAGAATGTAAACTTTGAAAAACTAGCTACTCTGGCATCTACGCATCGTTTATTCAGCAATGAATTAGAACACTCTCAGCTATTGGGCGTGTATAATAAAAATATACACGCTAAAAGTCTGCCTACCGAGCGCACGTAGCTCAGAGGTAGAATCGCCGACTGACGCCAATTCAGTCGGGTTTCAATCCTGGGTAAAAATCAATCGGCTATTTAACGTGCTGATGAGATGTGATACAACGAAACAGATCTGTCTGCGGATGACTATATATATATATATATATATATATATATATATATATATATATATATTATCCGACGTGTAAAGCACAAATCGGTGTTTCATGCACTACGTAATCATCAGGTGCATATTATGAACTGATCGTTGTTAGATTTGAATTTGTTTATTTGCTACTAGCGTGGTTTAAGTTATAAATCTAGAATGTCAAATTCTTTTCATTTATTAAATGTATAATTTTAATTTGGTTTATACCAAAGCCTAAAAATCAAAGTAAAATCATTGGCGTTAAAAAATAATATATATATATATATATATATATTATTATTATTATTATTATTATTACGTTAGAACATGTGAAAAACTACAAACTCCTACGAAATTGTACATTTTGTTTCAACATTGAAGAACTTAATAGTTAGTAATAAATATTCATTGCTCTTTTTTTATATTGAGCACTAATTCGAATTAATGTTTCACGCCTTGAAATCATTTTCTTCCTTATTTGGATACCGAGCGTCCATTTATTAGAAATTATAAACCTTGCCGGGATTCATTGGTGGTCACAATCTCAACAATATCGGATACGCGGATGACACGGTGCTGATAGCAGACACAGAAAGAAAAATGCAGGACCTTCTACAGAAGGTAGCAAAAGAAAGTGAGAAGAAAGGACTAAGCAGAAACATCAAGAAAACTGAATGTAAGGTCAGCAGCAAAAAAGGAGACCAATGTCCCAATTTCAAGTCGGAGAAACTACAATACAACAAGGAGAAAAATTTAAATACCTGGGAAGTGTTTTGACAGATGATGGAAAGTGCGACATGGAGATCCAAAGACGCATTGGCATGGCCAAAGACGCATTTCAAAAGCTAACCAGAGTACTGAAAGACAGGAAAATCTCATTAGAAACCAAAAAAAAGAGTGCTGGATTGCTCTATGTGATATCTGTCCTTCTGTATGAAAGTGAATGCTCATCAAGGGAAAATGAGAGGCTTGAAGCAGCAGAAATGTGGTTTTACAGTAGGATGTTGAGGATGCCAAGGACAGAGCACGTGTGCAACTATGAGGTGTTGGATAGGCTGCAAACGAGAAGAAAACTCATACTTAATATCAGGAAGAGACAAATGAGGTTCTTGGGACACGTAAAGAGGAAGAAGGACCTGGAGAATTTAATACTCACAGGTCGGATAAAGAGAAGTAGAGACGGGGGAAAGCAGAGGTACAAAGAAAAGCACCATTTGATTTTTTTTTCTCTAAATTTGTTTCAAAACTACACGTTCTCTCGTTCGATCTCTCGTTAATCCGACCAATATTTGATCATGACATTTCATTCCATTTACCTTTTGCAGTGACTGGTATGTACACCCACAGTTGTAGAGGTATCGGTTATTTCTCTCCTCCTCACGGTCATTTATCGGGGCAATTTTTTTTAATAATCTCAAAGAGAGAATTATTCAGGCTTCTTTAATTCAGCAATAATTACATAATGTTTTTTAACTGACCAATCAAATACTGCCTCGTAAATTGTCAACAGGAAATTAGAATAAAAAAATTGAATGATAGTAATTAATGATTACCAGTGATAGCCACATGTCTTTAAATTAAACCTTTCATTTTGACTTCTCACAAAATTCCGTTATCTAAAAGTTGTCAGAACAAATCGGTGAAGTTTGAATCAGGATGATTTTTTTATAATCGTTTCACTCCAAGCAAAACATTTCACTGCCACTATTGCGCAGGGGGTTACATAGATGGGAAAGTGGTGAGAAAGGATGGTTAGATATAGGAAATGTCAGAAGGAGGGTGATAGACGATACCGAGAATGAGGGTTGGGTAGATGGTGAGAGTGTTGGGAGAATAGATGCGTGTTAGTGTGATAGAAGGTGTCTATTGACCCTACATTTAAACTCCTGGTGATTGTAGCTGTCGGGAAAGCAGACATGTGGAAGGGAATTCCACAGGCGGGAAGCGCGAGAAAAGACGCTACTGGGGTAGAAATTACGGTTACATCTTATCTGTTTTACTGTAAAAGGGTGGGACCTAGTTGCTAATCTAGTATCTCGTGTAAATTCGTACCTAGGCGGCACCAATGATCTAAGTTCATCGGAGCTGAAGCCGTGAAAGTATTTATAAAAGAGGCACAGGGAAGCCACATCACGCCGGTGAGAGAGTGGTTGCAGCCGGTCTGCCAAGTCAGTATCGATCACGTTACAGATTCTCCGTTGTATTTTGTCAAGAATCCCGAAGAGAGTAGCAGGGTCACCCGACCAGATGTGGCAGCAGCATTCAATACATGGGCGGATGGTAGATTAATATATGTGCAGGATATATTCAGACGGGAAAAACTTCCGGGCCCTGCACAGTGAACCGATTTTCATAGCGGCGGATTTGGCGGATTTGGCGGATTTGGCAATGGAATCGATGTAGTCATTCCATTTGGGGTCCGCCGAGAGTGTAAGGCCAAGGAGGCGTAGTGTTTTACTCTCTGTTCCACTACTGGGAGGTAGATGCGATTGTCTATGGTGGTTAGTTGATAGCAGTTTCGTTTTAGAAGCATTGAAATTTACGAGCCATTTCCTACCCCAATTCACGACCAATAGCCAGAGTGCTGTAATTCATTATTGAATATATATATATATATATATATATATATATATATATATATATATATATATATTATAAGTTATAGTTTAGAACATGTAGAAATTATAAATTACTACAAAAGTTTACCTATAGTTTCGACATCGAAAAAACAATGTCTCATCAAATCGTTAATAATGATGTTAATAAATGTTATTTTTTGAAAAGAAAATTGATGAAAATTCACTTCCTTTTATTGGTAAATTTTTTCGTACGAGGTAAAGAGGATAGGAACGATGAGAAAACAAAAAGAGAAATCAAGAAAAGTGAAAAGAAAAAGAAAAAGAGGAAAACACAAGAGAAAGAAAGAGCGAAGACGAGGGAGCCGATGATAACGGCTCAGAAAGAAATGAACCCAAATTTAGGTCGGAGGTTAAATAGAGATAGATACAAATAAGGGTCATCTTTTCTATCTTCTTCACCTCGTACGAAAAATTTTCCAAAAATAAAGGTGAAGTGAGATTTTTAAATTTTCTTTTTTAAAAATAACGTTTATTACCATCATTATTAACTACCTGAAGAGACATTTTTTCCGATGTCGAAACAAAATGTACATTTCTGTAGTAAATTATAATTTGTACATCTTCTAGACTATAACTTATAATATATATATATATATATATATATATATATATAGTACTGTACAAAAGTATTAGGACAAGAACTATTTTATTTTTATGAGGCATCAAAATAAAGTTTAAAATCACCCCTGTCCTAACACTTTTGCACACAACCGGTAGTGTGTAAAAGTATTAGGACAGGGGTGATTTTACTAAAAACCTCACTGAAATTCAAATACAAGGTGAAAAGCCAAGTAAATTTCTAATAAATATTGATTATTTAAAACTAGATGTAAAAGAAATTTTTTTTTAATCATCTCACCCCAAGCAAGGCATTCCACTGCCACTATTGCGCATGGGGCTACATAGGGGAAGGTAAAGAGAAGGAGTGGTTAGACATAGGGAATGTCAGGAGGAAGGTGACAGATGAGTAAGGATACCGAGGATGAAGGTTGGGCAGATGGGAAGAGTGTTTGATAGAATGGGAGCAGGTTAGTGTGTTAGGAGGTGTGTATTGACCTTACATTTAAACTTCTGGAGATTGTAGCCGTCGGGGAAGCAATCGTTTGGAAGAGAATTCCACAGTCGGGAAGTGCGAGGAAAGAAACTGTTGGAGTAGAAGTTACGGCTGCATTTTATCGGTTTCACTGTAAAAGGGTGGGATCTAGTTGCTAATCTAGTATCTCGTTCAAATACGTATTTAGGGGGCACTAGTGATCTAAGTTCATCGGAGCAGAAGCCGTGAAAGTATTTATAGAAGAGTCACAGGGAAGCCACGTCACGCCGGTGGGAGAGAGACTGCAGGCGGTCTGCCAAGTCAGTATCTATCACATTACAGACCCTCCTCTGAACCTTATCGAGAAGCCCGAGGAGAACAGCAGGGGCACCCGACCAGATATGGCAGCAGTATTCAATGCACGGGCGGATGGGAGATTTATAAATGTGCAGGATAGATTCAGACGGAAAAAACTTCCGGGCCCTACACAGAGAACCGACTTTCATAGCAGCGGATTTAGCAATGGATTCGATATAGTCATTCCATTTGAGGTCCGCTGAAAGTGTGAGACCAAGGAGGCGCAGTGTTTTACTCTCTGGGAGGCAAGCCTGGTCCATGCTAATGGGAGGTAGGTGAGATTGTCGATGATGGTTAATTGAGAGTAGCTTCGTTTTAGAAGCATTAAAATTTACGAGCCATTTCTTACCCCAGTCCAATATGGATTGGAGGTCTTTTTCAATCTCGGCTGCGAGGTTAGCTTTGACGCCTACACCAGATTTTTGTAGGAGGCGAGAATAAACTGTGGTGTCATCGGCGCACAAACCTATTTGGGCTCTTATGGAATCAGGGAGATCATTAATGTATATCAGGAAGAGTGTAGGACCTAAGATGGAGCCTTGGGGGACACCTGCATTTGTATGGTAGTTCTGAGAGGCATGTCCGTTTAATACCACCTTCATTGTGCGGTTAGAGAGAAATGACTGGATTAGTTGAAACAAATGTCCAGTTATACCATAGCCCCGCAGTTTACATAGAAGGCCAGCATGCCAAACTCTGTCGAACGCCTTAGATATATCCAATGCAACGGTTCGGGCTTCGCCATTCTTGTCGAGTGCCTAGTATATGTACTCGGTGATGGTCGTTATCATATCAGCAGTAGACCTGGTGAAGCGGAAACCATATTGCTTGTCCGAGAGGAGCCTGTGTGCTGTGAGATGCTGAACCACCTCGGCGTTGATAATAGCTTCGAACACTTTGCCAAAGATCGGAAGAAGGCTGATAGGGCGGTAATTTGCAGGGTCAGAGGGTTCTCCAGTGTTTTTAAATATAGGAACTACAGAGGAAGATTTCCAACAGGCAGGAGAGCAGGAAGCAGATAGGCAGAGGTTGTAGACAGAGGAGAGTTCAGGGGCACATTTCTTTAAGACTATGGTTGGGATTCCGTCACCACCGCTCGCTTTGTGAGGGTCAAGTTTTAAGATTATCTTAGAGACAAGCGAAGGTGTAATGTGGACATCATTCAGTTGTGCCTCGGTTCTAGGTGAGAAGTCGGGTGTCAAAACTCCAAACGAGTCCAGACTCGAATTGTTCGAGAATCTGCGGGCAAAGCATTCAGCCTTATCTGCTGGGGAGGTGAGGACCTCAAATTTGTTGATTAGCGGGGGTATTGTGGACTTGCTCTTGTTAAGTACTCTTTTACAGAGTCGCCAGTAGTCTTTAGAGCCGAATTTAGAGCATGCTATGCGTTGTTTCATTCTGGCAGCAAACAACATCTTAGCTTCGTTAAGTATCCGTTTACACTTATTACGAGCTGAAGTGAAAAGGCGCCTGTTTTAGTCCGACGCGTAGTTACGATAGAGTCGGAAGAAATGATTCCGGTGGGCAATGGCAGCCGAGCAAGCGGGTGAGAACCATGTATTAAAAAGAAGTTGCATTTAATTTTTCCTAATTTTTATTAAACAAGTTATTTTGAAACTACTCATTATTCTATTATTCTTGGATATGACTGACTTTTTTCTTATTCCCCCCTCTCGAATTGATAAATCTAATGTTATTTAGCTAGACACACTTTGGGAACAAATACAAGCTGCTTGGGAGGAGATACCATTATATACATTGAAGGAGCTTGTGATGTCAATGCCTGACAGAATGAAGGCTGTGATCAAAGCAAAAGGTTATTATACTAAATATTAAATTTATTTTGTAACAAGTATTTTTTCTTAAGCATTTGTTGAGTAATCAAATAAAATTACTTTAATTTAATTGTTTCTTTTCTGTCAATATGCCGCATAAAAGATAAAATAGTTCTTGTCCTAATACTTTTGCACAGCACTATATATCTACATATATATATATATATATATATATATATATATATATATATATATTTCACTCGTTGGATTAGACTTAGATGGCCAATCAGCTTTCGACAATACCATCTTTCACTAGCCTTCACTAGCCATAATAGCACAGAACCAACATTGGCAAGAATTCCCAAATACGCATGTATTTATTAATAGTTTATGTCCGAGACTAAGCACGCCAAACCTCACTCTGCAACCGGTGCTGTGATTCACTCAAATTGAATATTATGCCAGTCACAAACTGGCTTGATTTTGCAAACGGGCTAAAAAATTCACCATTTCTAGAGAATTAACACGAGTCTTTTTTGGTCGAGATCCAATTTTCACTGTTGTAACCTGGTCACCGTTAGAGCGGAGGTCTTACTTGTGCCGAACAGTTTCAGCGTTGATGTATTGAGCCAAACTTAAAAAGTATCAAATAATAGGTAAAATTGGCTCCGCAATTTTTGGCAATAGACAATATGTCTCTCATTGGTCGTCGGTCATTTTGGCAGGGAAAGTGTCTGACAGGTCAAAGTGGGAACATAATGGATGATCGTGTCAGAAACAAAGATATTTTGTTGGACTTAGCTGTCAGCATTTTATAGGATGATACACTCTTTTGTACGAGCACAGCTTTTGTTTTATCTGGCTTTATTCTCAGGTTCAATCGCTTTATATATATATATATATATATATAAAGAGAAAAGGCTATATCAGCCTGGTCATATCTGCGTATCAGAATTTCTCTTTCTCTCACTCTGTATATATCTACTATGTATCTATCCATGTCAGTTTGTTCAAATCTATCTATTCCAGTCGTTTCTTTGTCTATCTATCCATCTATCTATCTATTTGAGACTGTTCATATCTATCTATCTATCTATCTATCTATCTATCTATCTATCTATCTATCTATCTATCTCAGTCTGTTTATATCTATCTATCTATCTATCTATCTATCTATCTATCTATCTCGATCAGTCCATTATCTTATCTATCTATCTATCTATCTATCTATCTATCTATTTCGATCAGTTCATTATCTATCTATCTATCTATCTATCTATCTATCTATCTCTCTATCTATCTATCTATCTATCTATCTATCTCGATCTTAGTTCTATTATCTATCTATCTATCTATCTATCTATCTCGATCAGTTCATTATCTATCTATCTATCTATCTATCTATCTATTTCGATCAGTTCATTATCTATCTATCTATCTATCTATCTATCTATCTATCTATCTATCTATCTATCTATCTCGATCAGTTCATTATCTATCTATCTATCTATCTATCTATCTCGATCAGTTCATATCTATCTATCTATCTATCTATCTATCTATCTATCTATCTATCTATCTATCTCGATCAGTTCATAATCTATCTATTTATCTCTCTATCTGCCAGATTCGAACTTCTGTTGCGCTCATTGGAGGTGAATCCCTAACCCTTATGTTTGTAAAACCTCACAGTCAAGCAAGGTTCTATTTGCCTTAAATAACATCACCTCATCAGATGGTTTCTCCTACAGCTGTGTGGGAGCACGTTCGAATCCTAGCGTAGAGAATATTATCTTTTAACATCTTGAATACTGAATAAAAATATTTAAAATCTTTGAATCACAGTGTCAAAACACTTCCCAGGTAATACAATTATGTTATATATACAGTTTAGTAGATTTCCATGTGTATTTAAATGAGACCTAGTAGAGCTATGGTCAGAGTGATGTAACGTAAGATTTCTTGTTAAACATGTAGTAGTATAGCCAATGTAATTATTGACAAATTTGGATTGATCAGGAACAATAAAGATCAGAACTTTAAAGACACACGTGAACTCGTAAATCGTATTCGTATGAGGCTAGCACTTTAAATGTTGATTAATAGATAATTAATTTTAAAAAATACAAGAAGTATACGCACATAAACACACACACATAACGCACTCACGCGCGAATACACACACACACACACACACACAAGATCGCACGAGAACGAATACCAGAGGTAAAGAAAAGAATGTAGCAATAAACACGCCTCTAATTAAAGCTGATAGACACAACATCAGGTCATAAAACGGCGCCTACTACCATTCTGAGAGAGAAGCAAAAATGCTAAAATCTTTTTACGCGCCAACGCACACATAAATTAAAGCAGACAGATCAAATCGTAAAACGGGACACACTATCAATTTAAAAAAGAGCCAAAAATGTCAAATCCTACTACCACGCACACTTATATAAACCATAAAAACACACACACACATACATGAACTAAACCACTTACAGGTACACACACATACATACTCACTACAATTAACGTCAGCAGTAGTAGTGAAAGAGGACCATTCGTTTAAAGGCACGGTCCACCAGTGGACGGACGTGAAATCAAGCTCTCCTATTATTCTGAAAATGGGATTCTGATCTAGAAATATTAATGAATAATAAATAGGTAATACACAACACCTTCTTTAACTTCCTTTATTATTCTAAACGCAGTGTGATAGCCTTCAAATACCTACCTATAGATAATTAATTTAATTTTTTTTCAACAGAAGTCGTGTATTTTCGGATGATGTTTGGAAGTGAAGATTACGTTACATCTCTCTGCTTTTAATCGACTCAGCCACGAAGGCTTGTTAGAGATGATCGACAACCTCGACATTTTCGGGAAAGGCATTTGGATAATTAATAACCTATATTGGCAGCCTGGTTACGGACAGAAAACGTGTTCACCAGATATACAAAAATAGAAAGAGGCGTAAGACAAGGATGTGTTTCTTCTCCGGATCTATTCAACCTGTACTGCAAAACAATTCTGGGAGAGATAGAATCCTTGCCAGGATTCGTCATTGGCGGCCACAATCAAAACAAAACAAGATACCCAGATGACACAGTGCTGATAGCAAACACGGATAGAAAAATGTAAGATCTCGTACAAAAAGTGGCACAAAAAGCGAGAAAAAATGACTGAGCATAAACTTAAAAAAACTGAATGCATGGTCATCAGCCAAAGGAAGACGTTAAAATTCTAAAAAAAAAAAAAAAAAGAAAAAACATATTAAATCGACAAAGAACTCGGGAAATTCGGTTAAAAGAATGACGGTCTTTATTGCAAAACGGAAACACAGGGTCAAATCCTGAATTTTACTTTAATCAGATTGTTCCGGTATATTTTTTTTAATCATTTCACCCCAAGCAAGGCATTCTACAGCTATTGACCAAAAACCCACTACCACAATTCCTTCTCGGCCTGCAGCCACGTGCGACACAAAAAATGGACCTGTTTCATTTTCTCGTATAACTCCACTCTGTTAATAATTTAAATGTTCTATGTTCACTGAACATTAAATGTTCATTCTTTGATAATGGCTTATGTAAGCCGGAAGCTCAGACCTGATAAAAAAATCAACAATTATTACGATTTCTTGTCGTCTTTCCATGACAACACTATCAAGCTAATCAGATCATACGAAAGGATCTTACACAAAATAAATAGCCGGAACTTGTCTATATTATTCAATGAAACCTGTATTAATGAAAGAAATGCTGCCAAAATATACACAATATATATATATATATATATATATATATATATATATATATATATAAGACTAAAAAGCCATTGTTGTTTCCAGTTAAAGCGAAACGGTAGACTGAAAGAAAAATGAATGGATGTAAGTCAAATTTTGATTTCCTGGTATCGATATCAAATACGCTTTTTCGTCGTAAACTGAATTTTGAAGGCTACATAAGTCCCCTGAGTAAATGGTATCATGGCTGAGACTAAGAACTACAATTATACCTACTTAGAGCCAAACCCGATGCAAAAACTAAAATAAAAGGACTGAAAAAAAAATACGGACATACAGGCAGATGAACAGACACACACACAAACATCTTGCCTTTTATATATATATATATATATATATATATATATATATATATATATATATTATCGATTTTCTGCACTATTGTAAGAACTGCAACTTTGAAACTTCTGAATATCATTTCTTATGTCTTTGTCTATGAGTGTATCAAATTTGATTAAAATCGAACCTTCTATAACCCGATTTTGTCAGTTATCGATTTTCAATATTTATCGGGGGTTCCTCGACACAAAACCAAGCTAAGAACAGTCGCAGAGGGATTCGTGTTGAGTGGTGATTTTTATGGTTGGCTATCGTTTAATTGATTGATATCTACTGTTAGTGTGCCTAATTCATGCATTTACTTTGATCCTGTGTCTAGGTTTTCACTTTTGGGTTTCTTAGATAGACGTGATAGGGGTCGGGTGTTTTTTTTCTTTCGAATTTTGATAAAAATGACCACTCAACACGAAGCCCCTTTTAGAAATTCTAACCGGAAGATATACCCGACCGATAGGACGTACATTCCAACAGATAACACCATTAATCAACAATTTCGCACTTACACACCAGATTCTTTGAGGGTCGAACGGTCAAAACAAGAGACACATTAACTTACCAATAACCCCAACCAGCCCCCACGACAACAACGAACCAGATATAAACAGAGAATGATTCCAAACCTTTATTTCTCCCGATGATGTGTTTGGGTTCCAAACACTGAAACAGCCATATGATTGTAGAGAAGAAATTATGTACATGTTCTAAAACATAATTTATAATAAATATTCACAGCTCTATACATCATATATCGAGCACTGTTTTAAATTAATGTTTTGGACGGAAAAAACATTTTTTTTTTCTCTCCTTATTCTATACTCACTCGGATATATATATATATATATATATATATATATATATATATATATATATATATATATATATATATATATATATATATATATATATATGAAATGAATTGTTTGAACATTATTTTTTATCGATACTCGTATTTAAGTAGATATTCTGTTTTTAATGAAACAGTATTATATATTTATATCTACCGGCCTGGTTATTTACGATAAATTTTTATTGGGAAATTGTGTGCCATTCCGATATAGATAGGGGTCGCAGGTTCGAATCCTGCCGAATGGCGCACGTTTTCGTAATAAAAACTTAAATACGATTATCGATAAAATATAATGTTCAAACAATTCATTTCAAATTGTCGGTTGCTTATACCCAAGTTTCGGTAAAATTCGTTGATTTCCGTAATATATATATATATATATATATATATATATATATATATATATATATATATATATAAAGAATTTCTTCTCTGACTTAAGTTCAGTTTTCGCCTGTCTTTCCTGTTTATCGACCTCCCATGCAGAAAAATATTCGATGCATTGAAATGGTTAATGAATTCTTCTCTTAAATTGTTATTAGAATTCTACGTATTCGAGGCCAACAATCGCGAAATGTGTGCAACATGATGTAGCGTTTATAAATAATTGTTGTTGTTTATTTCATTGTCTATGTTAATCTTTGTCAGGCGTAAAATATTTGACTGGTTACTCATACGGCATTAGAAATGAATAAATAAAAAAACATACTTTTCTATTTAGCGTGAAGTTATTTAGTTTTGTTTTTAAAAAATAAAGCAATATTTAAAAAAAAATCTTTTTTCTTTACATTTTCCCCGTGTTTTCCTTTGTGTAGTCATTGAAGATTTACATAGATCTATTTAACGTGACGCGATTTCTTCATTTTTATCTATCTATCTATCTATCTATCTATCTATATATATATATATATATATATATATATATACGCATGTATATATGTATTAATCTCATTCTTCCAATCATTTATCTGTGTGCCTGTCTGTTCATTATTTATATCTATCTATCTATCTATCTATCTATCTATCTATCTATTATATATATATATATATATATATATATATATATATCAGTCTGTTCATATCTATCTATCTATCTATCTATCTATCTATCTCAGTCTGTTCATATCTATCTATCTATCTATCTATCTAGCTAGCTAGCTAGCTAGCTAGCTAGCTAGCTATCTATATATATATATCTATATATATATATCTGTAAAAGTTTTGTTCTGAAACATTAAAATTTTTGTTTAGTGATATTATGCTTTTATAAACCATTATAATAACAAAATTACATATATATATATATATATATATATATATATATATATATATAGATAGATAGATAGATAGATAGATAGATAGATATGAAAGCGTCAAGCTGAATACTATTGGACATTTAAAAAACGAAGTAACCAGTTTCGCTCCCTCTTTTTCAGGCCACATCGGGAGATTAACTTAGATTAAAATAAATCATCGAATAAATGAAGGGAAGAGAAGAGAGAGGGAAAAAATATAATATGAAATTTTCATATAATTTTTTTTCTTTTTCCGTTCTTACACACACACACGCACATATATATATATATATGTATATATATATATATATTACGGGATATTACGAAATCGTATATAACTGACACATTTATTTAGGTTTATTTATTTGAAAATTATTTTTAATGTATACTCGTTTCTGAGTAGATACACTGATTTTCTTGAATAAAACGGTATAATTATATTAATATTATATTAAATAATTGTCAGCTTTTAATGAAATTTTAGGACATACTCAGAAATGCTTTCCATTATTTTTGAAATTATTATTTTTAAAAATCTTGGTAAAAATATATTTTAATCTGGTACCCACCACTCCACCTTAAGAAATTATTGTTTATTGGGAAAATTTGTTTTATTAGTTAAACACTGAACTCATTAGGGAATGTAGATCATCTATTATTTTCTGGAAAAATTTTGCCGTTACTTCGAAAAATCTGCTCCGAATAGTAAACTAAAAATTGCAATAAAATTATGACATTATTTAATTTGATTATCTTTTAATTGATTTAATGAATTATTTTAACTACATTATAGTCTAAAGAAAATTTTATTTTCGATTTAAAATGAAATTTTAAAAGAATTGTTTCTATTTTTATATTATAATAATTTATAAAGTTCATATATATTTTAAAATAATTAAAAGATTTTTATCATTAGTTTATTAACTTATTAAGTGAAGATTATATACACTAATCAAAAATTGAAAGTTTAATACAAATCGTCGCGTCTTTGTATTTATTAACAATTTTAATTTTTTTGTGTGTATGTTTATTTTAAGTTCTTTTTTGTTAATTTCTATATGTATATTAAAAGGTTATGTGTTTCCCGTTTTCTTCCCCTTACAGAAAAAAATTGTACTATTATGTCACTTGTGGTCGCAAATCACTGTAACTCGCATCTGTCGAGCTGTCATCATATTTCAGAAACGGAAGAAATTTCAGAAAGTTCAACTCAGTTTAAGAAATAGTTTTCTTCTAAATTTCATGCTATAAATCATTAATATATGAATAAATCCGATTAACTCAACATTAAATTTGCTAATTTTTTAAAAAATAATTTGTCACACATGTATATTATATTTTTGCAAGATTTTTAAAACCGAGAAATAACTTTGGTTCACAACGTACCGATCGCTCAAAAATGGCAAAAAAAATTGAAAAATTAAAAAAATATATAAACATTTTAGCTTCCAATCAAAATAATTTCTGTTTGAAATACACCAGAGTAGTTTGCTTACTGAAAATAGTAACTTTAATTACTTAGCTTTCAATTAAAATTAAAATAAAAGTGTCGAGAAAACTTTTTTATTCTTGAAAATTCAATTTAAAAGTTACTTATCGAAAATGAGTGGAGATACCTCTAATATATATATATATATATATATGCATATTTTAAGATTAAGATTTCTTGAATATTCAGGCCGGTGGATATAATGCACTGTTATTTCATTTTACGAAATTAAATAATATATAATTAAATAAATTAAATATATTAAATAATACTTTCACGGCTTCTGCTCCAATGAACTTAGATCACTAGTGCCCCCTAAATACGAATTTGAACGAGATACTAGATTAGCAACTAGATCCCACCGTTTTACAGTGAAACCGATAAAATGCAGCCGTAACTTCTACTCCGACAG
Organism: Ascarosepion bandense; assembly: GCA_037127315.1. Lineage (NCBI taxonomy): Eukaryota > Metazoa > Mollusca > Cephalopoda > Sepiida > Sepiidae > Ascarosepion > Ascarosepion bandense. The sequence goes on from JBBBDQ010002203.1 coordinate 511,691, forward strand.
TTTCTTTCCTCGCACTTCTCGACTGTGGAATTCTCTTCCACACGATTGGTTCCCCGACAGCTACAATCTCCAGGAGTTTAAATGTAAGGTCAATAGACACCTCCTAACACACTAACCTGCTCCCATTCTATCAAGCACTCTTCCCATCTGCCCAACCCTCATCCTCGCTATCCTTTCTCATCTGTCACCTTCCTCCTGACATTCCCTATGTCTAACCACTCCTTCTCTTTACCTTCCCCTATGTAGCCCCATGCGCAATAGTGGCAGTGGAATACCTTGCTTGGGGTGAGATGATTAAAAAAAAATATATACTGTGAACAATAAAAGATTTATGTATCAAACTTCGAACAATGTATTCAAAGGGATGCATATTTAATATTCAAAATGGCTGTATATGTGCACCACCTGTGACACGACACACGCCAAGACAGTAGCACAGCTCTTTCCAAACACGCTGTAGCATGCCATGCGTAACATTCTCCAGAGGATCACTGACTCCCGACTTAGGTTCCTCTAGGTCTGTAGAAAGAGGGTCTATAAAGACTTGTTCTTTCACATAGCCACAAAGAAAAAATCACAAGGTTTCAAGACAGGTGAACGTGGTGCTCATTTGTCTTTATGACCGGCCCGATCCTGGAAGATTGCCATTAAGGTAGGTGTGCACAGTCAACTCAGGTAGCTTTTAAACATTTCATCAAAAAATGAGATCATTTTAGCGAGAATTGACCATGTCATTAGACGACAAATTGATGTCAACTTTATCACATTATATATGTGGGAATTGTGTACGTGAGTTCGAGTCTTCGTTGCCAATTTGTTGAGGATTCCGGAGGAGGAACCACCAAAATAATGAACAACAAAAACCGGTTTGGAGATAGAAAAGTAGGTTATATTGAACGTAATATACTAACTGGAACGCGGGTTAGTCAATTCAGGAATACTATTAGTAGAAATAAATATATACAAATATTAAAGTGAAATAGTATGTCCGGGTAACTTATTCTAGCTGAGTGGAGCTCAGAGCCAGTCTGGTCTCTGGGTAACTTCGGTATCTGTCGATAACTGTAACGGATCTCTACGCTTACTCTCCACTGTAAACTGCAACTACAACTGAGATTCCAGATCTTCCAACTGCTGTTCTCTGTGTGGCTGGATTATATGAACACTCAGTCGAATCCATTGTAATATACAAAAGGGGGAGATCCCACAACAATAAGAAACCAGTATATAATTATTTATAGTCATTCGCAAACAGATCTATTTCGCTGTATCACAGCTAATCAGTACGGTTAGACATCAGATTGCTTTTAGGCATTATGTTTAATCATGAGCCGTTCTAAACGTCGTATTTTGGCTTTAATTTCAGTTAAAAATAAAGACAAAACTTCTCCAACATTTGGTTAATTTTTTAGTCATTTGGTTCTAAGCTTTCAGCACACATGAGTCATCTTCAGAGAGATTATTAAGACGGTAACACAGTAAGCCAAAATACGACGTTTAGAATGGCTCATGATTAAACATAAAAGACATTCATTCTTTCTTATATTTAAAAGTACACGTTTAGAAAATTATTTGCTGCCTAGGTACACTAAATTTATATATATATATATATATATATATATATATATATATATATATGTGTATATATATATATATATATATATATATATATATATATAGTATGACCTAAAAGACGGGAATTTTTGAAGTGTGTATTGCCAGGCATGAGCAAGTGGCCTCACAAAGTAAACATTCTGCCCATTTAGTAACCCTATATATATATATATATATATATATATATATATATATATATATATATATATGTATGCATGTGTGTGTGTGTGTGTGTGTGTGAAACTGTTGATATATATTTTTGTCGTAAATATATATCTCAGGTTACGAAATCAGGTTGTATGGCTGTCTGTGTCAGTTTCTCTCCCATCTAACTCACTTATATATATATATATATATATATAGATGTGTGTGTGTGTGTGTGTGTGTGTGTGTGTGTGTGTGTGCAGGCATAATGCTTTGTCTCTTTCCCGTTTTGATTAAAAACTTTCAGAGTCTACAATAATATTATTTCAGCTTCTAATAAACCAATCGAATTCCACGTTAATTAAGTTAGTCGCAATTCAATAAAACAAAACAAGATTTGCTATCGACTCAGAATAAATGCCTTTCTTTATGGCGATCTGAACTTTTCAGTGTCGGAACATGAAAAAATCGAATCGTCTGAAGACCCCGACACACAGACACACACGGAAACAAACAGCGCGTGCGAAAATCAATACAGCTAATGTGCATCTTCGTCTTTCGTTTGACTTTAGTCTTTTTTTGCAAGAGTTTTTGGGGCGCTGACGTTTTTCTTTTCGTTACGATGTGAAGTGAAATTCTTGAGATAAAATATTCGATGTTTTTCTCATTTCACTCCCAAATAAGGCAATAAAGCAACCTTTTTCTCTTATTTTTTTTTTAATAATCATATCGCCCTAAGCAAGTATAAGAGAAGGATGAATGTGGCCGTAAAGTGAGAGATCAATTTATAGATTGATTTTAATGTAGAATTGATCCCCCACTTTATATCCACATTATAATAGTATGGAATTTTTTTATAATCATATCGCCCCAAACTAGGATAACAGAAGGATGACTGTGGCCGTAAAGTGAGAGATCAATTTATATATTGATTATAATGTAGATTTGATCCCCCACTTTATAACCACTGATAATAGTATAGAATTTTGTTTTTATAATCATATCGACCCAAGCACGCGTAAGAGAAGGATGACTGTGGCCATAATGTGAGAGATCAATTTATATATTGATTTTAATGTAGAATTGATCCCCCACTTTATACCCACATTATAATAGTATAGAAATATTTTTTATAATCATATCGCCCCAAGCAAGGATAAGAGAAGGATGACTGTGGCCGTAAAGTAAGAGATCAATTTATATATTGATTTTAATGTAGAATTGATCCCCCACTTTATATCCACATTATAATAGTATATAATTTTTTTTTATAATCATATTGCCTCAATTAAGCCATTTTACTGCCACTGTTACAGGGTTACATAGGAGAAAAGTTATGTGAAAGAGTGACAGGTTATGGGAGTGTCAGGAAGTGGGCAAGAGAAGGATGAGAAACTGATGAGAGTGGAGTGGACGGAGAAAGGAGCATGAGAGCGAGGATGCAGGTTTAGTGAGATAGGAGATGACTATTGACTTTACATTTAAATTCTTGAAAATTGTAGCTGTCGGGAAAGCAAGTAAGCGAAAGGCGGGGAGTGCGAGAAAAGAAGCTGATGGAGTAGACTTTGCGTTTACAATTTATTGGTTTCACAGTAAAAGGGTGGGACCTAGTTGCTATCTTGTGGCTGGAGTAAATTTATATATAGGGGGCACCAGTGCATAAGTTCATCAGAGCAGAAGTTTACTGAATATAAGAGAATATGAAAAAAATAAAAAGCAATTTATCAGATGGTAGGTCGGCTGTTAAGATATTCTGGTCAATGAGTCATGATGAGTAATAATGTTGCTGTGGTGTACTGGATATCGACTCGGAACGACAAAATCGGGGAGCCGAGTTCAAATTCCAGCTGAATTCCTTGCATTCACTTACGCACAAATACCCTTGGGAAATATATTAATCCGTCAATTCCCTTCAGTTATGAGTTAAATAATGGGACAGATTGGATTCTATAGCCCTGGATGGCAACCAGTCTACCGCAGAAAACAATGGCAACCTACTGCGGGATAATCTTCTGCCCAGTCAGTCATGTCTCTTTCAAGACATGATCGCCTAAAGCGTGTATTACGTATGGCACTTAATTGAATGTCTGTAAGTTCCGGTTCATTGCGTTTTTCAGACAGTTACTAGATGTTTCAATATTATTCTAAAGCAGGGATCGGCAACCCCCGACCCCCGGGCCACATCCGGCCCGCAAAGAAGTTTTGTCAGGCCCTCCAACTTAACACTAATTATTTAATTAATTTGCTGAGAAAGTGACAAAGGAATTATCAGTTAGAGTTCCGCAACGTGCAATGCCACGATTTTCTTAAAATCAAAATTTAATTTCAAATCCAGTCTTGACTTTCGAAAGAAATATATTTTGGCAAGCGGAAAATATAAAAGGCTATTGAATAATGCGAAAATGATGGTATCATTATTTGGAAGAATATATGCTAGAGAACAATCTTTTTACGAAAAACAAATATATTAAAAATCGTTTAAGAACAAGGTTGGTTGATGACCACTTGGGTGATGACCACTTGAGTGAAGTTTTGTTCCTGTCATCAACAAATACATCAACTGATGTGGAGAATTTGTCGAACAATAAAAAGTAACAAATGTCTTATTAGATAATTTGCAATTTCTAACTCTATTTTGTTGTTTTAACGAATTTCCATTTTTTGTTAAGTGTGTTAGTTTTTATCCTGTTAGTCTTGCAATAAAATAAAGAAGCTTGTTTAAATAATATTACATTAACTTCATTGTTATTTCTTTAAACGTCCAGACAATGGCGGACTTCTGAACGAAGTGGTCTGAGGTCGAGGCAATTTATTACAGTACATTTGATATCATGGCCCTCCTTCGAGACTTTGCATAGCTGTTTGACCCGCTCTCTCAAAAAGGTTGCTGACCCCTGCTCTAAAGGCTACTTAACAAAAATAAGTATAGCCTAGAATGTGACTTTATCATTTCACCCAGGAAAAGGTAATCAAGCCACTAAGATATAATGGGTTACTGAATGTAAAATTTATTTCTTTTTGGTTTATTTTGTTTTACGGCATATCAATCTCAGTCGGGTCTTTAATGCCAACAAGACTTTTAGGATAGGTTCGTATGAATAGAATATGTATTCTTTGGGACAAATCAGTTCGTAGATGAGGGTTTAGGTTTATTTTGTTGGGCGTTATATCAACCTCAATGGGTTATTTAATGTCGACAAGAGTTTTAGGATACGTTTGGATGAATAGAATATATATTTTTCTAAGAAATCATTTTAGAGATGAGGGTTTGGGTTTATTTTGTTTTACGGTATATCAACCTCAGTGGGTTGCTGACATGATTTTAGGATAGGTTCGTATGAATATAATATGTATTCATTGGAAGAAATTCGTTTGTATATTAGGATTTTTAAAGTATATTTGTTAAGAGGTTTTTTGTTGAAAATCAAATCTGCAGCTCGTTATATTTTTTTCTAAAATGTGTATTACGGTTACTTTTACAATAATAAACAACTTTTATAATTTCATAGTTATTATTCAAGTTTGGGTGTGAAGTATTTTCTCATAGCTGTAACCCTGACAGGTTCTAACCTCTCGGGTCAGGTTGGATCAGGGAACAACAGTAAAAATATCTGAATCAAAGGCCATGCTGCCGGATGTAGTCTATCGTCATACATGGAACAAACTGTATATTAGGTAATCTGAGAAAACATAATTAAGGAGAGAGAACAATAAAAGAACAAGAATTAAGAAGACAGAAGATAATGATTGACATTGCATTTAAATTTTTGAAGATCAAAGTTGAGTGGAAAGCAAGAAGCCGGAAGAGAGTTCCACAAGCGAGAGAAGAAACTGTTAGCATAGGACTTATAATAATATGAAAAGAAGAAAACATAATTAAGGAGAGAGAACAATAAAAGAACAGGAATTAAGAAGACAGGAGATAACGATTGACATTGCATTTAAATTTTTGAAGATCAAAGTTGAGTGGAAAGCAAGAAGCCGGAAGAGAGTTCCTTAAGCGAGAGAAGAAACTGTTAGCATAGGACTTATAATAATATGAGAAGAAGAAAACATAATTAAGGAGAGAGAAAAAAAAACAGGAATTTGTATCAGTTTTAAATTGGTCTCCCAAAAAGAGCACTTTCGTAGTTGATGAAAAGTGTTACCCTGAACAAGGCATATTTGTATCATTTGAAAATTGCTGTCTTGTTGTATCAGTTGAAGATTGCTACCCTAGAAAGTCCTTTTCGTAGTTGATGAAAAGTGTTGCCCTGGAAAGGACACATATTTGTAAGCACGCTGTCTGCTACTAGAACAGATGCTACACATTCATGCTAGTCACCTTACGCGCGAAACGCTATTTATTTTGAAATATTACATTTTATTTAGCATAAGGCCAAATATTTTTGGCATGTCATTAAATGTAGGGTTCATTCGTCTTATAAATTCTCTTATATTTGCGAAAAAATAATAATCTTGCAATGTCAGTGATACATAAATTTCTATTAAGGCATAACAGATAGGTCTCCAATATCTTGTGGAAATCCTTGTTGTTGGTGATATATTGACTCCCAAACAGATATTGAATGATGGAATACAACCACAAAGAACGTGAAGACCTGACTATAAATAATATTTTGCTAAATTTAATTTTGCTAAGTTAAAATACATCGACAATACTATCACTTTAAGTGCAGTAGGCAAAAATATATATCTGCATGCTCATGTAAAGGGTAAGATGAGCGTTTATTTTGTAGTCGATGAACTGAGTTGTCTTAGAAAGCACAGTTGTGCTGCCGTTGGCAAGAACTACTGGATTGAACTGGTGATTCCCTAGCCGTCTGCTGCTAGAACAGATACTACACTTTTGATTTACCCTACTGCCCCACAGGAGCGAGTTGTGACACAAGGTCAGTTTTTAACGTGGGGAACCTGTGCGCGTACGCTCAGGTCATTGGTCAAAGATTACCCAGCCCTCTCTCATGCGATAACTGGGTACAAAGCTAGTCTTAGCTGGTTATTGCTTCGACCGGCAAGCAGAAAGTAAGTACCTGAGAACAGATATTACACTTTTGATTTACCCTACTCTCTCACTGGAGCGAGTTGTGACACAAGGTCAGTTTTTTAACGTGGGGAACGTGAGCGCATACGCTCAGGCCATTGGTCAAATATTATCCAACCCCCGCTTACGTGATAAATGGGGTAGAATACTGGTCTTAGCTGCTCATTGCTTGTCAAAAACTAGTAATTCTTCCAGACCACCGACGAGCATGAAGCGTGTATCTGAGAACAGATACTACACTTTTGATTTACCCTGCTGCCCCACTGAAGATTATATGGGGTGTCATGAAATTGTTAAGAGAAGAATAATATTACTGATGAGAGTGGACGGAGAAAGGAGCATGAGAGAAAGGATGAAGGTTAGTGAGATAGGAGATGACTATTGACTTTACCTTTAAATTCTTAGAGATTGTAGTTGTCGGGGAAGCAAGTAAACGGATAATAATTCCACCGGCGGGAAGTGCGAGAAAAGAAGCCGATGTAGTAGAAATTGCGTTTACATTTTATTGGTTTCACAGTAAAAGGGTGGGAACTAGTTGCTAATCGTGTGGTTCGAATAAATTCCTATATAGGGGTCACCAGTGAACCATGTTTATCGGAATAGAAGCCATGAAAGTATTTGTAGAAGAGACACAGGGAAGCCACATTGCGCCAGTGAGAAAGTGACTGTAGCCGAGCTGCCAAGTATCGCATTATTACATGTGAGAATGGATACTCTTTGGCAACAGGAAGAGAGTAGGCCATTGGTTGAATGAAAGAGAATCACCAAAACAATATCCAAAAACTCCAGTGTGGACCGATCATGTGAGCAATGATGAGGTTTTGGTAAGAATGGAAACGAAAAGGAAATTAATACTGAGCATCAGCAAGAGACAGCTAAAGTTTCTGGGACATGCATTGAGGAAGGAAGGCTTGGAGAATCTGATACTAACAGGTTTGATAGATGGAAAGAGAGACAGGGGAAAGCAACGGATAACATATTTGAAGGGCCGGAGCAGGTGGATGACAGAACGGGTTTTGCGTGGTGTCACAGGAGAAAGCGTGCTAAGAGCCACCAGACGTGGAAGGCCATGATTGCCTACGTCCTAAAAAGACAGGGCACATAGAAGAAGAAGAAAAAGTTTCCATTTTAACATGAGAAATGTATATATTTTATTTTTCCACTATTTCATTATTCCACAAATATACACAAACCTTCTGATGAAAACCTGAAAATTCTGAAGATGAAACGAATAACCTCTAAGCTGTAGAGAGTTCGTTTATGTATGGCACAAGGTCAAATCAAATAAGCATTAAATATATATGCGCGCGCGTGTGTGTGTGTGTGTGTGTGTAAGCGCTTGTGTAAATATTGAAAATGTCGGTATATCGTAAATTGATCTTGTTTGTCGTGTTATGCAAACAACAAAGTAGAAAATCCAATCACAGAACAAAAAAAACAAAAACTTCCAACGCTATTATGACAAACACAACTGGTCAATACGCTATCGTCAGCCAAATACAGACTCCCAGGCTATTGATAAGGCCTTGTATCTCCTCTTCCATTCTGCCCCTCCCCGGATAATCCGCTCCCCTCCCCACCCACTACCCTATATCTCTTCCAGCTAAGAGAATCACTAGAGGAGTTTACACTGTTTTCGCTCGCATGTACAAATATATGCAAATATAATTTCCATCTATAGACAACATTGTTATCGACCGGACAGCAACGCACGTCGTCTCTTTTCAAATACTGATTTGCTCTAAAAAAAAAAAAAAAAAAAAAAAAAAAAAGGCAAGAAAGAATATTTTTAAATATTCTTGAAAATCTCTCTTTCTCTTTCCCTCTCTTTTTCTCTCTCTTCAGGGTGCGATTGGTAAATTGTCTCCATTTTATTAATTTTTAAAAAATTTAATGCATTCGCTCTGGATATTTTTTTTATTTTGTCGTCTGCACAAGATATTTGGGTTAGTGAGGAACTATTTATGAGAAACAAAATATCATGACACAATTCACTCCGGCAGATATTTGGAAACGACATGCTTGGAATTTGTGACAGAATCTCTAATAGAAAGCATTTCAGAGTATTTGGATATCAATCTAAGAACACACCAGAGGATTCGGAATGATTTGGATGAGACTAATGTTCATTAAAAGAGTGTTTATAATTATACTAGCGGTATAGCCCGGCGTTGCTCGAGTGTAGCGAAAGCTTTAAAACTTATCCAAGGTCCTGGAGCTCAGACTCAGCCTAAAGAATATTTGTGTGAAGTTTGGTGAGAATCGGATAAAAATAAAGACATACAGACAGATTAACAGACACACAAACATCTTGCCTTATATATACATATATATATATATATATATATATATATATATATATATATATATATATAAGTATGCATGTATATCATCGATTTTCTGTACTATTGTAAGAACTGAAACCTTGAATCTTCTGAATATCGTTTCTTATGTCTTTGTCTATGAGTGTATCAAATTTGATTAAAATCGGACCACTCCTTCTATAACCCGATTTTTTCGATTATCGATTTTCGATATTTATCGGGGGGACCTTGAAACAAAACCTAGCTAAGAACACTCGCAGACGCTTATAGTACAACTGTGTAAATTTTTAAGAAGATCGGTTCAGCCGTTTCGGAGTCTATAGGAAACAGACACACACAGATACACACACACATAGACAAAGTTCCATTCATAAATAAGTTTCGATTTAGATAGTTATGAATAAATTGTACATTGCGACACGGAAATGTCTATGTTTCGAGATAGATTCTCTTCATCAGGAAATGTTTGATGTTGGTTGTACAGATGATTTACATTTAAATTGGCCAAAACGAGTTTGTGGATTTTTGTTGGTGTTTTTCGAAACAACAGCCGATTTGGGGTGATGTGAACCTTCAGCATCTCTTGTGTTTGTACGAACGCGTTTAAAGTCAGCATACCACCTCTTCTTAACGATTGTTTCCGACAGAACAAATTCTGAATAACACTTATAAAGCCATTGCTTTGTGTGAACAGTATTTTTCTCATTAAAAAGCAATGATTTATCAACAAACAAAATTCAGATTTTTCCATTGTTTTAAAAATTTGCAACAATAGCTTCACTTAAATAGCTGTAATTTGTAAACTAATAATCCGATTGGACTCAGATTTTGTTACGTCTATTTGAAGGTTAGTACTTTTATTAGTCGTGCCATATACGAGATACTAGATTGGCAATTAGGTCCCACCCTTTTACAGTGAAATCGATGAAATGTAACCGCAATTTCTACTCCAACAGCTTCTTTTCTCGCACTCCCCGCCTGTGGAATCCCCTTCCGCATGCTTGCTTCCACGACGGCTATAACCTCCAGGAGTTTAAATGTAAGGTCAATAGACACCTCCTAACACACTAACCCTCCCATTCTCCCCAAATCTCCCCCTATGTACATCCTAACTCGTCTATCGCCCTGTGTAACCCCCTTCGCTATAGTGGCAGTGGAATGCCTTGCGTGAGGTGACATGATTAAAAAAAAAAGATTATTGAGTGATGTATTAAATATTTTGTTGCAATTATATATATATATATATATATATATATATATATATATATATATATATATAAACTTATATATAAATGGAACTTCGTCTGTGTGTGTGTGTCTGTGTGTGTGTGTGTCCCCGTTACCTATAGACCCCGAAACAGCTGAACCGATTTTCTTGAAAATTTACACAGTTGTACTATAAGCGTCTGCGAGTGTTCTTAGCTAGGTTTTGTGTCGAGGTATCCCCGATAAATATCGAAAATCGATAATCGAAAAAATCGGGTTATAGAAGGAGTGGTCCGATTTTAATCAAATTTGATACACTCATAGGCAAAGACATAAGAAACAATATTCAGAAGTTTCAAGGTTGCAGTTCTTACAATAGTGCAGAAAATCAATAATATATGTATATAAAAGGCAAGATGTTTGTGTGTGTGTCTGTTTATCTGCCTGTATGCCTGTATTTTTTTCAGCCCTTTTATTTTAGTTTTTGCTTCGTGTTTGGCTCTAAGTATGTATAATTGTAGTTCTTAGTCTCAGCCATGATACCATTTACTCAGAGGACTTATTTAGCCTTCAAAATTCAGTTTACGACGAAAAACTTATTTGATATCGATACCAGGAAATCAAAATTTGACTTACATCCATTCATTTTTCTTTCAGTCTAAGGTTTCGCTTTAATGGGAAACAGCTATTGCTTTTTAGTCTTTCGTGCCAACGTCCAAAGAGTCTGAGCTGCAGGACCATGGAATGGTTTTAAAGCTTTCATTACACCCGAGCAACGCCGGGCTATACTGCTAGTATATATATATTTAGTAATCATATAGTTATGAATTAATTGTACATTGTGACACGGAAATTTCTATGTTTCGAGATATATTCTCTTCATCAGGGAATGTTTGATGTTGGTTGTACAGATGATTACATTTAAATACAAAAACCTTTGGTTTGCTGTGTATGTATGTGGGCAGATATAATATTTACATGTGTGTTTCTTTTAACTAATCAGAGCGAAGATTCATTTTGGAATTTGACCCCAAAGAATACATACTAACTTTTCCTCTTTTTTTCATTCTTTTTCCCGTCCCTTATCTTGATGTGCCCAATTATTACCAAGGCTGTCCTTTTCATTTTCCTATCATTTTTGGTCTCCTAGTCGTAATTTTCTCGAAACTTTTGATTTATGAGTAACATTTTTGTTCGTTCTTTTGTCTGATTTACGTCATGCTAACCTTTTCCCATCTTTCTTGGCATAATCACTATTGATGGCGATATATCTAAGGCGTTCGACAGAGTTTGGCATGCTGGCCTTCTATGTAAACTACGGAGCTATGGTATAACTGGACATTTGTTTGAACTAATCCAGTCATTCCTCTCTAACCGCACAATGAAAGTGGTATTAAACGGACATGCCTCTCAGAACTACCATACAAACGCAGGTGTCCCCCAAGGCTCCATCTTAGGTCCTACACTCTTCCTGATATATATTAATGATCTCCCTGATTCCATAAGAACCCAAATAGGTTTGTACGCCGATGACACCACAGTTTACTCTCGCCTCCAACAAAAATCTGGTGTAGGCGTCAAAGCTAAACTTGCAGCCGAGATTGAAAAAGACCTCCAATCCATATTGGACTGGGGTAAGAAATGGCTAGTAAATTTTAATGCTTCTAAAACGAAGCTACTGTCAATTAACCATCATCGACAATCTCACCTACCTCCCATTAGCATGGACCAGGCTTGCCTCCCAGAGAGTAAAACACTACGCCTCCTTGGTCTCACACTTTCAGCGGACCTCAAATGGAATGACTATATCGAATCCATTGCTAAATCCGCTGCTATGAAAGTCGGTTCTCTGTGTAGGGCCCGGAAGTTTTTTCCGTCTAAATCTATCCTGCACATTTACAAATCTACCATCCGCCCGTGCATTGAATACTTCTGCCATATCTGGTCGGGTGCCCCTGCTTTTCTCCTCGGGCTTCTCGATAAGGTTCAGAGGAGGGTCTGTAATGTGATAGATACCGACTTGGCAGACCGCCTGCAGTCTCTCTCCCACCGGCGAGACGTGGCTTCCCTGTGTCTCTTCTATAAATACTTTCACGGCTTCTGCTCCGATGAACTTAGATCACTGGTGCCCCCTAAATACGAATTTGCACGAGATACTAGATTAGCAACTAGATCCCACCCTTTTACAGTGAAATCGATAAAATGCAGCCGTAACTTCTACTCCAACAGTTTCTTTCCTCGCACTTCCCGACTGTGGAATTCTCTTCCAAACGATTGCTTCCCCGACGGCTACAATCTCCAGGAGTTTAAATGTAAGGTCAATAGACACCTCCTAACACACTAACCTGCTCCCATTCTCTCAAACACTCTTCCCATCTGCCCGACACTCATCCTCGCTATCCTTACTCATCTATCACCTTTCTCCTGACATTCCCTATGTCTATCCACTCCTTCTCTTTACCTTCCCCTATGTATCCCCATGCGCAATAGTGGCAGTGGAATGCCTTGCTTGGGGTGAGATGATTAAAAAAAAAAAAAATGTTATATACCAATTCATCTTCCCACAGACCCTCAAACTCATCACAGAGGATTACATCAAGAACCTTGAGAGGGTAGTGCAGCAATTGACCAATTAATCAATAATAATAATAATAATAACAAACACTGGTATGAACATCACCCAGCACCGGTTACAGAAATAGAAGATGCGGTAGACTGGTTGCGAGCCAAGGCTATAGAGCCCAATCTGTCCTGCCATTTAACTCAGCTGGAGGAAGAAGAGATAGATTATATTACATTATTATATCAAGTGTAATTCGTGAGGGATCAGTTTATTACTTCATAACAATAGAAAACTGATCCCCCACTTAATACTACCAGAAGTTTTTATTATGTTTCCGACTATTATATTCAGTTAGTCAGTTAAGTGCCATACGTGATACACGCTTTGGGCGATCATGTCTCGAAAGAGACATGAC